>JBBPCS010000855.1:7911180-7934245 GCA_037974645.1 Hollardia meadi | reverse complement strand
CACACACACACACACACACACACACACACACACACACACACACACACACACACACACACACACACACACACACATGGCAGCCGTTCAGATTCACACTCACCAGTTAGTGTGGATTATTGGGCAGCTGTTTTCGATTGTTTTTCAGGAACCATAACAAACAAGCAACACACCCACCAGTGAGGGTTTTACACAGGAAGAGAAACCTTATGTTTGACCTTTGCTTCACAAATAATTTGTGTCCCAAAGTTTAGCCTGTACTCTGCTCAAACAAGGTTTCTGTTGCTTTAAAATGTTGGACATGCAGCCAAATTTGCATTTTTTTTTATACCACGATACAGATTGATGTAAAACAATACATGTACAGTAGATTTTAAGTTTCCATGTATATGAGACAACAAAACCAATTTTATGACCCCTGTTGCCCTGTAAAAAGACCTACTCTGTATCATAACACACGCAGAGTGATTGCACAGCTGGAAGCACTACAAGTACAGTATAGTACATTTCTACTGCAGTGTCCTTAGTCTAGAAAAAGGCAGACCCTTCTGAGGTTGTCTGGCCAAGTGCGGTGAGCTGACATATGAAACAAGCATAAACATCTATTAATTCAGTAAAATTATAAAGATCCAATTACTGTTTTCTGTAGGCAGTAAAGGTGCATCTTTAGCTCCGCCAAGGAAGTTATGTTTTTGAATTATTGCTTTCGCCAACACTGCCGTGGCAGAATAAAAGCCATAGTCAAAAAAACAAAACAAAACACAACATAAAATTTCTCCATACAGCTTGTCCAGCATAATTAAAGTCTCCAGATGTCCTCAGATCCCAAATTGAATTGAACAGATGTTATTTATGCCCTTTTATAAGCTGGAATCTTCACTGTAGCTGCTAAACTACTGCAACTACTTCAGTTGTTTATGAGAATACTAAAACACTGTTTTGCTGTAAAGCTCCAGAAAACCTTTGTGCACTAAGAAACGTCATGGGAGTGAGTAAATGATGACTGAATTTTCATTTTTGGGTGAATTGTTCCTTAAACATGTTTTTTAAATTTCTGCACTGTATGAAGGATACTGCAATTATTTTACTATTGTTAACAGTTGATAACAAGCTGCCATGTTCATGTTTTTCCAGTTTAAGCATTTACTACTTGTGCATACAGTTGTATGTACATGATAATAATGTGTTTTTCTAATTTTTCAAATAAATGCAGTATGTGCCTCTATTGTTCTTTTCTTTTCTTCTGTTCTCCTTGGCTCTTTATTCCTTTTGTGTGTGTTTTTTTCTGTATTTTTCTAGCAACAATTTTCTTTAAATTCTTTAATATTTCTACTCTCACCTAGATGCTAAGAGTTTAAACTCATATTATCTAGCATCTATAGCATTATCTTTGGTCTAGCTGGATAGTTTTTATCGCATGGTCAAGGTATTGTAACAAGTTGAGACCTGTGGATGGTTACCATTATGGCGCTGGCCACTATTTACGCAAATACAGCTAATTGCAATTTAAATTGGGATAACGATGTAATCGGAAGGAAACGTTACAGCTAGGAGCATCTGTTAATGCATCATATGGGCATACTGCATTTGGCTGCACAGTTCAGATGTTACTGCATTTGTGTGTGTATGCGTTTATGTGTATTCTACATACGGGTGTAAGTGCTGCACATGACGCTTTTATTGTCCCCCTGAACATATCACTTTAATGCAATACTACCAAATGCTACACATTAGAACACAACATGTGTTCTGACAAATTACGTTCATCATTGTAACACATACTGTACCTCTGACTGGTCGATGTGATGGTGGCAGAGTTGAATGTTGTGTGACATGTGCACAGGATCACATGGGGATTAAGCCATTAGTCCTACAATTAATGGACTACTTTACTACCTGTGCTACAGCCACCCCCAACATGATTTACCTTCCATCAGTTGTGTATAATTAAGACAGTGGAGAATGTCAGAGATGACTATTGTTTACCTTTAATGTAAGACAAAGAAGCTATCACTGTAAATTGAATGAAATGAACTTTCAGTTTCGATCACTGAACTCAAAAGCAGGATCTGTGATTCTCACAGTATTTTTTCCTCCACCCTCACCTAGTTGTGCATTTCCAAAGGGGAAAAAAAACATGTCGAAGATTGCAAAGCTAGCTTACCCATAGCTTGCAGCTGCACTTCCAGACACTTATCCTGTGTGCACAGACGATCAACTAACCGGCACCTGAGGTAGCTCAGTACCAGTCTGATGTGGCCCGGTGACCATCAGAGATTTTGGTTTCACTTTCCTTTTCAGAGATCCTTATTCATAGGGGAAGAACTGAAGTGAAAAGAACTGATAACTAATTGTCAGAGATTCTTTATCGATTTGTTTGAGAAGAGGTTTTACTCTGGACAGATTTAAGAAACCGAAATTTGTAACAAACTGAATTTCTATATTTTGTTGTTTATGTTGAATCCCAGAAGGGTGTTGTTTTTTTGTTGAACTCTGAAATCTACATTTTTGGTGAATATTAATTGAACTTGCCCTATACCTACAAAAAGCCACCGGGATAAATACAAGCTGTTGTTGTAAAATACCCCTATCTTTTTGAAGAAGAATTTGAAAAAATTTTTTCTTTTTATTTAATCTTTTTTATTGTAACGAATAACGGAATGTAATATTACATTTGCAATTCAATTAATTGAATGTTTGTTGAAACATGATATACTGTCTGCTATAACCTACAGCCTGTGTTTTATTGTTTTCATAGAGCCTACCTTAGGTTGTGCGTTCATGCCTCTGCCCAGTTCACTGTCAGATTATTAGCAACATGAAAAACAGCATGTGGAGCCATCATATTTTCACATCAACTCTGTGAATTAAGGATTTATTTTGACCAAGTTTCCAAGATGGCGACTGTTGGAAAAGTGGATAGACAAACCAAGATGGTTTTGGTGAGTTTTATTTCCTTTATGTCTCATTTGAATGATGTGTTTTATGAGTTAACGAGGCAATTAAGCTGGTCTTGGTGAAAGAGGGAGGTATAAGATTTTATTTCTGTTCTTGACATTTTGTGAGTTCATTTTGTTTATTTATTAGAATATATGTACTAAGGTGATCGCCCTCTAACGCATCCCACAAGCTGAAACTGAATCACAGAGGGGTTGTCATTTTTGGTAATGCAAAAGTACTCTCTAACAAGTTACTTTGCACTGTAACTAACAAGTTACTTTTGAATGGCTGTAACCTAGGAACATAGCGAGTTACTTTCAAAAGTAACCCCACCTTGAGAAAGGTGCTCATCTCTCCAATGTTCAGTGGAGCCACTCCAGCAGCTAAAGCTTATGGTTTAACTGAGAAGCTTCCACATGTAAATTTGTATAACTGTATATGCACTGTGACCTGTTGCAGTGTAGTAGCAAAACATCTCTTTCCAACAGTAAAATCACTCTACTGAACTACATTACCATCAATTATGACCAATTTATTATTTTCTTAGCTAAAAACTATCAAAACATTATCCAGAGTGTCAACTTTTTATGAACTGAGAAAAGCCTGTTTTTAGTTTGCCCACCACCACTCATGTGCAGGCACAGGCATTTCTTATTTAATTAGCTTTGAACAGATTTAATGAACCCATGGATTGTAGAATTTTACATAACAGCACATAAGGAACATGTAAAACTCTAATTAAATTTGAAAAAATTAAAATGACAAAAACTGGAGTTTTACTTGACAAAGACAAATAGTAATAATTAACTATTATGTTAGACACAAATTATTGTTGATGATACAGCAATAGACACACTGAGAGAGAGATAGAGATTGTTTTCAGAACATGCAGCCAAAGCATGTAACATAACATAGCTGGGGTATAGCATGAATCCTGACATAGCAGTTGTATACACAAGTTTAACGACAAAAGTACAGGCCGGAAATAGGAAAACTGAAAAAACTAACATGGTAAAAAGTTTTATTAAAGGGGAGCAAGAAGAGGGGAGATCTTTTGAACAGCTGGCTCTACATCCATCTTATGTAAACTGAGATGTGATGTTTCAAAACGTATTAATATAAAAGCTCTAACGCCCCAACTTTACATTCCCCTTTCCTGCTTCTTTATGATCTCTTTATCTTTTACTCTCTCTTTCCCACAAAACATGTCAGGGCACCAATGTGGGCTGTCCTCTCTCACTTATGTAATTTACAACGGCACTGTGGGGAAACGGCTTTAACATACAAGTGAAGAGTAAAGTAACAGTAATGGACCAGCTATGAATAAACAAAGGCAACGTGGCCATAAGATGAGGTTGTAAAATGGGAAGTTAAAAGGCATGACTGTGTGTAGTCCATGAAAGTAAAAGGTGGCCAACGTGATGAGGCAGTTAACATGGACAGAGGGAGCTGAAAGCTAATCCAAACATTACTTCTTAACAAAAGGCGTTCTGCAGTTGAGCATGGCAGCACTGACAGGATTTAATGGGTGATGGTTTCACATTATTCGGTTTAACTGTTCAACTCATCTTTCTAAGCTAAATAATTGTTGACATATTTGATTTATAGTAATCATATTAAACAGCCCTATTATAGTGTTTCTAAGGGTTGCCATCCGTCCTGTATAATACAGGATTGTTCCTTATTGAAAAATAAATTGCTGTCCCCTACTGAATCAATTCAAGACATTATTTGTCCCGTATTTTCTGACTTAAGACTGACAAGACATAGCGTAAAAGTATTCAGTCAGAGTATGCGGAAGAGAATAACACCAAGAATGACAGGCAGGATGTCTGTCACTCAGCGTCATTGTTGCCCTGGTTTAAGGAGACGCATGGTGCCCACACACGTGATCTGCGGTAAAACAGCTGCCGTGGCTGTCCCATTGTTTTAATATGGGGAGAGCAGTGGCGTCCAACTATGCAAAGTGCTACACTTGGCATGGCGCACAGCTCGAAATTGCCACAAAGTACTGTGCTCAAAGTTCAAATGATTTCAACTTTACCTCAGGTGCATCCCCGCTGCATCCTGGGCTTTGCACCACCCAACATGGCTGTGATTGGTCTAGAGAAATACAAACAAGCCCAAGCATTCTTTTTTAAACCTGTAGCAGAATGATGCTATAGGGTGCAGACAGACCTTTCTCCAGCTCTGACACAGCACTGTGGAGATTTATTTGGTTATTCCTTTTTTTGGAACAATGGAAAAAGTGAGCCTCGTCTCCATTAAATTCAATAATTAGCTTTGTGATTAAGTCATGTTAGGAAAAATTGCAATACATGTGGTGTTCACTCTGATGTATTACATGAGTCAAGCAGCTGCATGCTTAAGCTGTTTTTGTTGATTTTTAGAAACAATGGGAGTCTGTGAATTTTGGGAGTCATGGCAAACCTGCCTTCCCTCCTGACGTCACATGGGACACTGTGCCACAGCCGTAGCCTGGCAAGGACCCCTATTACAGCTGCTATATTGTACAGGACATATCATAGGAATGCATGAGCGTTCTTTACAGCATGTCTAGGTGTGGTCCACAGTAAAGCTAGCTACAGCTACAGCACTGTGATGAAGGCTAATGTACGGGGTTCAAACATTGACACTTTGCATTATGCTGAGTAGATGGGAGTTAGTTTTTCACGCTGCTGTAACAAATAAATCTCATGTTGATGGACCCCATCTCTATGATAAGTGAGGCCCATGTATCATATCATGACATTAGGAGAACATGCTAGTACTGACTTACAGTAAATGCTCTTAAATGATGCACTATGTTTGTTCCACCTCAATTCTAATAATAAAAGTGGTCTGGGAATATTTCCTCACATGCAAATCATTAATCATGGCACTGATATGAAGCATATGTCTATCAGAACTTCATGCTCCACAGAGCATTGTACTTGACATATAGGTTTTTATATGTATATATACTGTATGTAATCCTGAGTGTATCAGCCGAAGAACAAATAACTAACTCACATTAAGATGAATTTGGTAAAAACTTAAATGTTTCCAGTGGCAAATCAAGAACAATATATTTTTTAAATCTGGTTTGTGCTGCCCATGTACAGGGAGAAATAAACCATGCTTGTGAGCCCATTTAGAAATTAAAGGTTTTTCTGTTCTTTAGAACTACAGTGGATCCTAAGTAGCAGACGCTCAGTTGACTCCCAATCTTCCGTGTGCACTGTAATATACAGTAAGTAGGAGGCATTATGGTTAAGGCCTTGTCATGTTGGAGCATGGCCCACACAGTAATTTACCCCAGATCAATGCTAATTAAATTGAGCTAAAGACTTCAACAGGTCAAACTCCAGCTGCATTATTGCATGGAGGACTAACTAGTGTCACCCAGTGCTGTAAGCCAGTGCTACAGGGCAGAGGAAAGCCAACCAACTTACTGAACAATTATTTCTTCTTCTTCTAAATGCAATGCATGTTTCAAGAGTACTAAACAGCAGTGCACAATAAAAGCTAGCAACGAAACCAGTCAGAGGAGGTGGGAGCTAATTATCAGTTATCAAGCGGTTTCATGATACACCTACAGCCCTCCCTGCAGAGTACACGCGTGCTGGCACATCCCCCCAACTATTAATTCCTCTAAATTTGGAGCCTTTTTTTCTTCATTTTTCAGTACAAAGTGCATCAAGCTGTTTGTTCCCTTTGATTTTTGCACCCTCAGTGAAAAACAGACCACTTTGATAGTTAAAACTCTTGAGAGTCATTACAAAAGCCCTATAAAGTCTCTAAATGAGACAATAATTGTAAAATGTGATCTAGGTTGATAATGTGCACTCTTTTTTGCCAAGCGTAATTTGGTAAAACTGAAAGTGTCACGTTCGCATACTCAAGGCAAACTTGCTGCTAGCTCCTTTCTCACTCTCAAAACCATTCTGTCTGTTTCCCATCCATCTTTTTTGTAGTATATGGAAAACATACAAGGCTAATTCTAAGAGAGGATCTGAATGGCTTCCTTGTCTTCTGGCTGATCTCTCCTGTGTTTCCCAACTATTAATGTTATTGGCGCCATATGCTTGGCTCCTGTTGCTACAGTTTACCATGATGTATGTGGTCCAGGGCAAAGAAAGCCAATAAACAGCAAACTAGCTGGGAAAGCAGGGAGACAATGATGACATAATGTTGCCCGTACTACAAACACTGAACCTATAGCTACTATAAACCTGGAAGAAAAACAGCTGAGCATTAATGTTGTTTTCTGGATCAAAAAAAGAGAGGCAGTGGATAGATGATGGATTTATGCCATTCATACCTCATTTAATAAGTGCTTAATGAGTATGATTCATATTATTATAATTTCAATATGGACTTCCAATTAACTTCTGTAAACGCTGTATAGAAAAATGGAGGATTTACAGAGAAATGTTTTACAATAGCAAAAGAAAAATGGCAGTAATGGTTTCAGAGGGTCCTATGATCATAAAAATTGCTCAAACCATGAAAAAAAAGAAGAAATTATTGAACAGTTTCAATATCATCAAAACCAGAACTGGAGGACCTTTAGAACCAATATATTTGCACAATACCCAGGGGCAGTTAAAATTTAATGGACAAATATCAATTTTCTTGTACAATACTTTAAGATTTACAACCTTCAGCTAAAGCACTTTACAAAGATTTGTTTTTTGGATGCAAAAGAGGTGGGGAATTATGCAGAAATCAACTCACAATGCTTTTCACAGAAGACTGCAGACTCTGGGAAGGCTGTTAGCAAATAACCGTTCCTGTCTAGACAAAGTAGTGAAAAAGCAACTGGAGAAGTTGGACTGTTTTATTGGCTATAGCCATTTGCTTCCTGGTTGTTTTGGCGTGGAGTGTGTCTCATGGGAATGTAGATACTGCACACACCCACACTGAGCAGGTGTATGTAGCTGGAGAAGTGATTTTGATTTTTTGTCTGTCCTTTATGATGGGTGTGCATTTGCCTGTATGTGCCTGCATGTTTGTGTGTGACTTTATTAAACTGTCATCATCTAGAGGTCATTGGAGATAAATATACTGGATCTTTAAACTGATTCTTATCTGACGAGCTGACCAGACACAGCAGTGCTAATATATAATAATAATTAAAAAAAACAACTCTTTCACTGTAGTAGTTTCATGATTTTTAACAAGCTAAAATAAATTAGTATAAGAAAAAAATAAATAAGCCTATTCTCACATATTACTATTTTATATTACTGAAATAATTCTCTTCATTCTAAGATTTTGGTTGCCTAACTTACTTTAGATATACAGTTTACTATTATTATTATTATTATTATTATTATTATTATTATTATTAGTTTATTTGTATAGCACTTATCAAAAACAAACTTTACAAAGTGCTTTACAACACACACAAAATTTAAAATATACAGAAATGTAAGAATAAAACAGGATGGCAAAGAAGAAATAAAACTTCAAACAATGGATGATTAAAACCATAAATGAAACACAAGGATAAAATGTAGTAATATTTTAAAACAGAGCAGTGCAGGACTTAAGTGCAACATCAGAAATAAAAACTGTGTAAGTTAAAAATAAAATGGACCTAAAATATTAAAAGTGAAATTGTATATTATAAGAAAGCCTAAAAAATAGCCTTCAAAAGTGATTTAAAAGAAGATACTGATGCAGCAAGTTGGAGTGCATCATGCCGGCTGAGCATGGCCGAGGAGCCCTAACGCTCCGTCCCCTTTGGTCTTTAGGCGTGAACTGGGAACAGTGTAATGAAAATGAAATGGGCAGCCAGTGTAAGGTCATTAACCTCAAAGCTATATGTCCTCTTTTCTTGGTTTTTGTCATGAGCTTCGCTGCTGCATTTTGTACCATTTGGAGTCTGATTGTTTCTGATTTATACCTGTTTAAAGACCATTACAGTAGTCCAGCCTTGGTGAAATAAAAGCATGAATGATTTGTTTGGGTGTCATGGTAGTAACAGGACTGGATAACCTTGTTAGCATGTTTCTCAAAAGTAAGTTTAGAATCAAAGAGCACACCCATGTTCCTGATATTTGGTCATACGTTGACTGATAAAGGACCAAGACAGGACTGGATATTAGGATGTAGATTGTCATGACCAATTATAATGATCTCTGTTTCATCTGAATTTAAAAGAATTTGCTGACATCCATTTTTTGATATCTGTAAGACAATTTGTAAGGTTGGTGAGGTTTGTTGTTTCATTGTCTCATTCCCGTACCAGTGGAACGAAGTGTTGTGGTATAATGTGGCCAAGTGGGAGCATATGTAGAAAAATAGAACTGGTCACCAGTATTGACCCCTGGGAAACTCCACAATTTACTAAGGAGTGAGGCATGAGACATCACCAATACAACAAATAATTTATGATTTGACAAATTAGAAAAAAACAAACACATCAGAGCCGTCCCAGATATACCAACCCAGTGCCGCAGCCTCTCTCTCAGTATGCTGTGGTCAACAGTGTCAAAGGTTGCCCTGAAGTCAAGCAGTACAAGGATGGAATTCATCAGTGTCAGCCATTCTTAAAAGATCATTAGTTACTCTAATAAGCACAGTCTCAGTACTGTGATGCTGTCTAAAACCTGACAGGAATGTTTCATAAATGCTCTTTTGTCTCAGTGTTTCAAGGAGTTGTGATTAGACAAGGAGTCTCAAGGAGTTTTGCAATAAACGGTAGTTTTGAGATTGGTCTGTAATTACTGCATTCTGATGGATCAAGGCCAGATTTTTTAATGAGTGGTTGCACAGAAGCAGTCTTCAAGTATTCTGGGACACAGCCAGAGTGGAAAGAACTATTGATTATAGAAAGCAACCAGGGGGAGGTTACATCCATTATGTTGCAAAGAAATTTAGTAGGCATTATATCAACAGAGCTTGAGGCGCATTTAAGGTGTGTGATTAAGTGATATTAAAAGCTAATTTAAAGAGACTTGCATACAACTTGATAAAATAGTGCAGTTGGGGAAGGGGGCATCAATCAGGATCAATCATCTCACTAATTTGATCATTAAAAAATGTTGAAAATTAACTCATGCTGATTTGAATATACAGGATTTAAAAGATGGTCCACAGTGTGAAAACAGAGCTCTGGGTCTGTGCTTATTAGTATGAATCAAAAGAGAGCAATCAGTTCAAGTTATCAACCTTTTCATTTGTTGATAATGTACCTGAAGCTTCATTTTCCTTCACCTCCGTTCAGCCCTTCTACATTCTCTTTTATGAGTGTGGACGTCATTATTTATCCAGGGTGCCAATCCTGTACTATGTTTAACTCTTATTTGAATGTACAGAGGAGGGTGAAGTCACTCATCAGCTTGTCTGTGTCTGAGGAATTTGGTGTTCTACTGTTGGTGGGAAAGATGGATAAAAATTTTGCGACAGTTTCTCCATTAAAAGTAAGTGAGCTTATTGTGTGGGTCTTGTTTTCCATGTCACTTTGGAAAATACCTTTAAATAAAATACATAGGTGGTCCGATAGGTACAGGTCAAGGAAGCACCACATTGATTTATACTTTATCTTTACATGTAATAAAGAAAATGCAAAATGTATCCTCTAAAAAAAAAAAAAAGCATTAATCAATAACACACCCAGTGTGGTGATGAGACACTGATTAGAGGTTGATGGTTTAACCCCTGCAACAGATGTGTTCATTCTGTGATAGTTCATCTGATTCAACACTGGACTCTGTCCTGCTCACTCATGTTAAGTCACGCTGCTTAGGATCATGAGCCAAAACAGTCAACAAAACTACAGTACAAAGGCCCTTCCATGTCTTGTGGTTTTACATAATGGAACACATGGGAACCAGAGCGACTCCAGAGCTCTGCAGGTAGATCATCTGATACTTAAAGGAGAAACATCTGTGGAATAGATGTGAGGCTTTAGTGAGAGCACTGCTGCTTGTTTGAGAACAAAGTGTAACGAAGTGTGACAGGAGTAGCCATTTGACTGACTTGTCCCTGAGTCTCTTCTTGCAAGTGTTGGCATGCATGCGTGTCTGTGTGTGTGCTTGTGTGTGTGTGTGTGTCCAGGTGTTATGGGAGGAGAAGACAGTGACAGGAAATTCTTCCTGATAGCAAGAACCAAAAGGTGTTGACTGACTGACCTGCTGGCTGGTTGACCCACCGCCTCTCTGGGTGGCTGACAAGCCGAACAACTGAGCCTGCTATTTGCCTTTATTGGCGACTGGGCAGCAAGCTGATTGGATGGCTTGGACAATTATTGGCTGGTTGACGGATGACATTTGCAGACTGTCAATCAGCTTGGGAACAGGGTGTTTGGATGATGTGGGGGCTGGGTGGTGGAGGATGCCCATGCTAATGTGTTGTTAACAAGGCTGAAATAACATGATCACCCACTTAGTTTTCCTCTCCATATCTATTTGCAGCCATGCCCTGCATCTCAAGGAAGCATGCTGAAGACTTTATCTAAAAGATTACAAACCGAAAAAAGAAGGCCATCCTTAAAAAGGGTTAACAAAGGAAAAAAATTGTATCTTTTTTTTTTTTTTCTGCATCATGTTAACTACTACTAGAAATTGAGCTCTCTGTGTTTAAACACAGTAATAAAAGTAAAATCCTTGGTAAGATATAGACTTGTGCCTGTTTACAATTTCCCAATTGTTTAGTAAATCATGTTTTGTGTAAATCTGTTATTTTTTAATATTTACTAATTTCTCTTGATTATAAAATATGCAATATTACTTATTTGTTGTCAGGACAACAAATAAGCCCTGAATATAAAAAAAGACTTGACTTTTCAGGCTGCAAGATGTCATGTTGTAAGGGATCATTTCCTGGTATTTCTTCCTGTGGGTGATTTGCTCTAAGGACAACATCATGCACACACTGATGAACTCAACTCAATTTTGATAAAATAACCATTAAACAGAATCTTGAAAAAACCCCAAAACAAATAAAGGCCTTGTCATTGGTGTGATGGATTACGGAGCTCAGGCAATTTCCAAGTCTGTGGGGGTTGTTTTTCTACTGTGCTCGCAAGAAGTAGCAACAACTGGCTTTTGAAGGAAAGAAAACAAGCCCCGATATCTCTGTTAACTTGCAAACTGGGAAGGAGGAGAAGGAGTTTATTGTTGGCTAAAGCCCTCCTCCAAAACAGCAATTCTCCAATCACAGTCAGAGGTGCAGTACTATTTCTTTGAGGACTGGCTTGTTTTGAAGGTTATGTAGCTGTTCCCAAGGTTGCAAGTTTACATACATTAGTCAGCTACAACTGACCATACGATCAAATGTTATACTGACTCATTCACATGTAAGACACCCAACAATATCATAGTGAACGTAAATGAGACAGTTGTAGTAGGTAGTTGGATATGGTTTACGATGCGTTTTCATGGTCATTCATGGCAAACTCTGGCCATCTCCCAGATGGAGCTACGGGACATTTAGTGTAGTCAGGCAAACACATTCATGTGTTTTGGTGGAACGGCTTTGGAGGGAGGCCTGAAGAAACGGGGTTGGATATTTCGGTTGGATGGACTTTCATCATCTAACTTGCTCCTGCTCATTTCTCTAATCTTACCAACCCCAGCTTTAACTCTTGGAGCTAATGTTAACTTAATTAGCCAGATAGCTTATAAAATCTACCAGCAGCAGTTGTCATTTTAAGCAGCATAATCAGCGGTTGGAGACGAGAAATTAGGAAGCTGTTTTTGTCGCTGTCTGACATTTTCAAAAGATTCATGGGTGGTAAATCTGCCATTGTTATCATTGTAACCTGCATATGTGCCATGCAAGAGCAGAAAGCTGGCGTAGCAACTGTAATTAAAGGCTGCAGGGCTCAGCAAACAAAAATTGGCATCCTATACTTGTGTAAAGCAAAACCAATGTTTGATCTAATGTCAGCACGAGTAGCTTGCATTTGTTTCCCTTCCATTCTAAATAAAACTTTCTTTTCTTTGATTTAGCAAATGTATTTCATGTTATGTGCTCAGATGGTCAAGTCCAAATGTGACCACAATAATCATGCTGTACGAAATGTTGACCACAAATAAATTAAGTTTTAACAGTCGTGAAACTTTCAAATTGATCTGGCAAGACATCTTTCCTTATGAACAGCAGTCTTTTTTTTTTTTTTTCCAGCTGGATTGGCTTCCGTCTTGTCTGCAGGGAGAAACACAAATTGAAGAGCTCGAAGTTTCTCACTGCTGCTTTATTTTAATAATAACAGATCTAATTTCTCATGCTGGACAAGCTCACAGGAAGCTGACAAAATGAAAATCGCTTCAATTTGTCCATGTCTTTGCTTTTCATAGTGGCCGCCAGTTACAACAGCTCTTGATGAAAAGGAGAGAACAACCGAATCCTTGAATAAATACAACAGACACAATGGAGTTTGGTGTTGGGTGGCTTTGCAGGCTTGCGGTTTGTGGTTTGAATGTGAAATACAGATAACAAACATTGTCCCTCTAATCACTTAGCAGTAAAATCCCAGCACTACTTCAAAGTGATTGGTTTGATATCCCATTTCTGCATCAGGAAGCAGCTTTCTGTTTTAATCAAAGTTGTTGACAACTGCAATAAAAAAAACAAAACAGAATATACTTTGTTAACTCTAATACTACATCTCTCCTGAGGCTGGTCATTTCAGACTTCTCTCCTCAAAGTCACTATGAACAGGCTTCTTTGTTGGGTACTCAGAAACACCATCAAACACTTACTTTGAAAAGAATACGCTATGCCAATACATATTTACTTACACACATTTAGTTGATTTTTATACCCACAGTATTTCCTTCAATGTATAAGACTGAATAAGCATATTTTATACCACACATGTACTGGATATACAGTATGTAAAGGGTAGTTTGTCCCTGAAATACAGCACTCTACAGACTCTTTGTCCTCTGTGATAAAAGAAGGTGTGAGGGGAGCCTGAACAGTACCCTGAATAGACATTTGACTAATCCAGATAAATTGGTCCAGTCTGTGCTGATAAGGTTGTGCAGCACCGCTCTCACAGTGACGTGTCTGTGGCTTCGTGCGTTCAGTGCCATGTGCATCTCCAATGCTCCAATGCTGTGTGTGTCCATGTATGTTATCAGTTGCCAGAAATTAAGAGCTACACTGGCTTCTTTAATTTCCTCTGACTACAAGATTGTGTAAGAACAACAGGAGGGTTACTTCAGGCAGCTGAATGTTTTTAGAGGGATGAAAGGTTCTGTGTGTGTGTGTGTGTGCAGAGACTGTTGGGCTACAGGCCTTGTTTGGCATCCTACTACTTTGCTTTGAAGCTAACGGCTCAATGTATTAACTATACTATGCCTATATGTACGTCATGCTCTCTACTGCTGGTCCGCTTTAAACAGGTGCAAGGTCAGAGAACACTGTAAAAAAATAAACACAAAAACTGAGTGTTGGAAGATTTCTGAATGGTTCTTACTGACACTTGTGTGTTTTGTTAAATGAGGTCATAGTAAAATACAAAAAACATCTCATGGTGGTGAAGTCCAGTGACTTGGTGTTGATTAAGAGTTGATAGGAGTTAATACTGTTTTTGTTCGTTTTTGTTTCAACTGTTTTTTGTCTTTGCTAAAAGTCTAAAATGAACTCATTCATATTAAGCATTCAGCTTATATTGTATTGTAGTCAAGCTGCAGAGGAGGAGGCTTACTGGCAGACTGAACAGCTACTGTTCAGTTTTTCCCCTCTGATGAAATGATGAAAAATAAGGTTCTAACTGTGAAAGTATGAGGCATGGCACAGATCCATGTACAACATATTACAGTAAGACTAATGACATTGGGCCTGTTGCCCTTTTTCATGTGTTATCAAGATCAAAGCTGTCCAAAATGTTACTTTCAATATTAAAGATATTTGTGTAAGAGAAATCTTTGAACTCTGCATCATATAAATGTGAAACAATCCTAATACATTGCAGCTGTACTGTTTTATGCTCTCTGACATGCAAAAGTTATGTCTCTTGGTTTCAGAGAGATTTTCATGCCTACATGCTGGACAGTACATAAATATTGTATATCACAGATGGAAACATTCTCTCATATCAATCTGAATAAAATTAAGTTCATTATAATTTGGTTCATTTGTTAATCATTTTAGGTGGTGCAGTGGTTAGCACTGTCGCCTCACAGCAAGAAGGACCTGCGTTCGATTCCCTGGCTGGGAATCGAACCTTTCTGTGTGGAGTTTGTATGTTCTCCCTGTGTCTGCGTGGGTTCTCTCCAGTGCTCCACATTCAAAAGACATGCAGGTTAGGTTAATTGGTGACTCTAGGTGTGAATGTGAGTGTGTGTGGTTGTTTGTCTCTATGTCAGCCCTGTGATGAACTGGCGACCTGTCCAGGGTGTACCCCGCCTCTCGCCCAATGACAGCTGGGATGGGCTCCAGCCCCCCCTCGACCCTGCATAGGATAAGCGGTGATAGATGGATGGATGTTAATCATTTAATCATGGATGTTTTATTGATTGGGATATGCAGTCACCACATTAATTGTTGAAATCTCGGACTGTGGTTACATCACCAGCCCAATTGTACCCACCCGATGGAATAAAAGGAAAATCGCCTACAAATTCTGAAATTGCTACAAAGCTGTCATGATATGTCATATCACGAGCAGTCAAATGATCAATACCAAATGAAGGTGAACATCCATCACAGTTTACAAAGTGCCTTCCTTGTTCAACTTTTAAATTTAAGATTATTATTTGTAATTTTTCACCTTTATTGGACAGCTGACAGTGAAGCTGAAACAGGAAATGAGGGAAGAAAGAGACGGGTATGACATGCCACGTGGTCCCCAGCCAGAATCGAAACATGGATGTGGTTATGTGGCATGTAGTGTAATCGTTTGGCTACCAGAGCACTTTCCTTTGGTTCAGCTTTGCTCTGAGGGAATATTATATTATTTTGGCGTGCAGTCTCTTTCAGCTTAACTTTCAGATAAACTGGATTTTAACCAAGCTGACAGTTATAGCTTTCTGATTGTTTGATGCTACAATGTACTTTGTTGCCGTATTTCCACATCTCAGCAATTAAAATTGATGAGTAGTGTTATTAGGGAGGACAGAAACTATGGCCAAATCTATGAAAATGACAATGAACTGGAACTTTCCTTTAAAAAAGTTGCCTCTATCACAGAAGACACAAGCCCACACTGATATAGACAGAAATTGTATAGTGTCATTGGATTTCTTACGTGATACCTGTCACCGTGATATAACACCAAATCTACCAAAGTACCAGACATACGCTATTTGGATTACATACTGTTTTATGACCATCCATATGTCACTGTAGCTACAGTTTCAGGTGCAGGACATTACATCTGAACATAACATAATCCTGTCTAACACAGTAATCTGTCTTTGCAGAGAGTGGCCCAACTTGCTGAAGTATTCAGCACAAAAAAACCTAAACTCCACAGAGATATAAATGACTGAAAGATGTGATTCACTAGTGTGAGTCAGGTCTTCAGTTCCTCATGAAATATGGCAACAATGTGGCATTGTTGTTTGAAGTAGACGACCACAGATCTTTTTCCTGTGCATTTTATGCCAGATATCTTATTCAGAGCCTAGATCCCACTCCTGCACCTGCTACTCAGATCACTGATATAACTGAGCATTTGTATGTTCAAAGGTATTTTATTCTCAGCACCCCACAAAACCTCTGTTACTGCAGTGTTTGACTGTTAACACTGGCAGTTTTGTACAGCTGAATGTTTCTACAATCATGGATCAACACAACAGTGCAGCATTTTCAAACGCTAGGATGCATGATAGGAAATTAAACCACATTTTTTTAGGATTTCAAAAGCCCCATTTTTTTGGTAACATTTCTGCAGGATATGAAGTCCCATTCTCCTCCCCAACTCGTCAGTTATCAGTTTTTAGGTTTGTCACGGCCCCTCGCGTCTCATCCAGACACAGACGGTAGGCTATAATGGCGTCAGGCAGACATACAAGGATTTAATGTACCTGCAATGTAAAGCTATCCGCGTCAGTTTCAGACGACTTGAACAGATGTCATAGCCACATAAGTAATTTCTAAAGCGAGAAAGTACCAGCAGGAGAGGAGGATGGGGTTGAGTGGAGGGTCTTAAAGACGACTTTCACCCAGGAGACTGGAGTTTGTGTCCCGTTTGAAACCAAGCATCACCAGTCATTTCCTAAACTTAACCAAACGTCACTGATCTTTTCCCGAATCTAACCACGTGGTTTTGTGCCTAAACTTAACCAAACGTCACTGATGTTTTGTTCTGAAACGTAACTAAAGTAACGTAGACCTTGTATGTCAGGATAAGACACATAAGGTGTGAGCCTGTGCGAGTCGGCCCGAGACGCTGAAGGGAAGGCTTAGTGAGTCAGCCACAGAAGCCAAAGGGCCCGTTGTGCATGAGGGAAGGCTTAGTGTGTTGGCCGGCGCAAAAAAGGGGTACCTTGCACATCCGGATAAGACGCAAAGGGCGCATGACAAAACTACGATATGTAACGAGCTGGGAGGAGAACGGGTTGGAAGTCCATCTTATGTCCTGGACATTGCAAAACACATTTAAGACTTGAGTGTCTGAAAATTCAGCTCTTGCCAGCTCTAATCATGCTGAAGCATTGGTGTATTTGCTTTGAGACAAAATGCTCCATTAGCGAAACCATTTTATGTAGCTTTGGTTTGGATGCAGACCACCAGCAAATGCTTTGTGTATCATTTTAATCAGCGCGGTTGTAGCTGTGCATGAAACCTTTTATAACTTGTCCATGGGAGAGACCATCCTCAAGTCCAAAGAATATAAAGGCAGGACTGGACTGAAATAGAGATCTATGATTGTGGTTACACTCTACTGGTAATAAAACATGTTCAAGACGTTACAAATTGTGGTGAATTATACTCTTAATTTCGCCAAGAGACTGATCTGCTTCTGCACAGGAGAGTGGATCTGGCAGATCTGTGGGAAAGCCAAGTGGGTGGTTAAGTGCTGAAAATTATACACTGGAACTGTGCCACATATTCCTCCCACTGTGGAAGGTCCTTGTTAAGATTCATATTAGACAGTTACTACCATTATATTTTTGTTTTCTTATTTTTCTGTGCCAGATATTTGTCATAGAACAATAAAACATTAGCTACTGTAACAATATTAACTTGCTCCTCTAATGCTATGTAGTCTGGTGAATAAGGGCACAGTTACTGTATACTGCAATCAAAGTGCTTGTTGGGTGGTTGAATAGCATCTGATGGTTGAACAGCAATTTCCATAACTTTCTGCAACCGATGATCTGGCATTTACACCAACTTAGCGAAGCAATTGCAATTGTTTGTGTGGAAGTGAGAAAGTAAGCAGAGTTTGAACTTCTCCCTCAAGCTCTCCCTTCTCATTCTTCACACAACTATTACTGGGACTGTAATTTATACATAAGTGCAACATAGAATGCCTACCAAGAGAGTCTGTTTGTAGAGTGTGCCTTTATCCCCTTTTGAACAATTATTGTGTTGTTTGACCTTGCCTTCGAGAGGCTGATGGAAAAAGCTAAAAACACTTGTGCCTTCCAACAAGGACAACACGCATACAAACCTCAAATCAGGTTAAGATATCTCTTTTACTGGCTTACTTGTGGTAATATGTGTTCCAATGTGAAAAGTCAAATTTTATTCCTTAAAGTCTCATGACAATCTGAGCTTTTCTTTTTTTTCTGATAATCACACTTTTTGCTGTACTTATGCAATTACTTTACATATACAGTTTTTTTTATCTATGATTTTCTGTTGCTTCTTTCTTCTCACTTTGATACAAAACTGCATCAGACCCACAGCTGGTAATGTTTGTTAGCATTATTTTTACTGGTCAACCCCCCTAAATGCTCAAAATCCAAATTACCAAAATAAGTCACAAAATTTTTGTTTACCAGTGAACTAGTACACAGTATATATATCTCTAATAGAATACAATATCTACACAGTGTCCTAACTTAAGAAAACAAGCTTTTATGATTTACTCTCAAAACTAATGTGGCAAGTTTTTATTATTTATTGTTACATTTCTCTACAGTTTAAGCCTGAAAGCTTACGCCCTGTGTCTGCTGAAGAGTGTCAGAGAAACACTGAAAAACACTGTGTGTCTGAAGTGGAGCTTTTTTTCATGCATGAATCTGCCTCACCCCAATCATTAAAAAGGACTGAGGAGAAAGATCTGATATAATGAACACTGTAGATAGGGTTAGGGTTAGATAGGGTCATATATGACATAACGTTACTGTCATATCTTTGGAACATTGCTTGTGAGAGAATTTAAGTTTTTGTTGGTGCCAGTGCGATAGTATCCCTTTTAGAAGCTTGTAATGCAGTCTTGAACTGCAGTGTCTTGGAGACTTTTTTGATAGATCCATAATGATGAATCTGACATTTAATGTGTTTTGTGGTTATTTTAATCCATTTTCTGTGTTGATAGCATTGACATAAATAAAAATGGACGATGCGTCTCCACTTCTTCCCGCTGTACTAAAATGAAGCTAAAATATCCCAGATACGAGCACTGCCATCTTGCACTGGTGACATCATTTGGAGCCAGAGTCTGCGCAGTACTGACTGACCTGAGGTCCCGCCCATACACCTCCCCACCCAATTGTGAGCAGGGCTGTACAGTCAATGGACAATTCATTCTTCAAAACTTTGTCATTTCCTTAAAAAGTAATTAACTGTAAGGAATAAAACATTTAGTGGAAAGAAGGCTACTCAATTTAAAACACCAGACAAAAGAGGGCCAGTGGGGGACTGGAGGTGCTCCTGGATGTGTAACTGTAAAAACATTTTATTAACAGATAAAATGTTTAGAAATTTGGAAAGCATTAAATTATTAATTTCTTTTTTTACAGGACACAGTGTCACAGAATGTTTTGTGTAGAATAATGTCCATCCTCGTCTTCTTTACAATGAAATTGTGGATATGATTCAAAATAGTCACTTCACTCTGCCTATATTTGAAAACAAGATTCAGTGTAATACCCCGACCTGTGTTAGTCTTGTTATTACTCGTGTGAATTAAATTTATTGGCAATAAACTTCACTTGTATGTAACATCAACAGAACTTTATTCAGTCTATATCTACATTAAATCAATCAAATATGGATCCTAAGTCTTTGTCAAGAACACACTCTTCATGTTACAATTTTGACTCTCTCAGAGTATTTGTCTTTCTTAGTTGTCTATACAAGGGGAATACCATCACATCATGGCCAAATACTTGAATTTTCCTTCTACACAACTTGACAAATGTCAGTGTCTAAAGCAACACACTACTGTGTTTCTTGGCACCAATGAATCTCAATTTAATTCCCTCACTCAACTCTGGCTGCAGGCCTGGGAACATACCGTTTGCAGCAAGTGGTAGACATAACTATGGAGCTGGGAAATAGAGCTAAAGGGATCTGAAGAAGATGCAAGGATGGCTGAGGAAGGCAGAGATGAAAGGTAAAAAGAAGAAGTCAAAGGGGTTGGATAGAAACAAGAACATATTGAATATATTTTATTTCCTATGATCGCACCAACACTGGTAATATCTTACCAAACCTTGGCGATCATGGCATAAAATTTTGATATTTGATATTTACAATGAGTTAAGAGGGATTAGGCACATAATGTTGGATGATGTTGTCCATTTTGAGGCACTAAGCACATGACATTCTGCAGAGTCAGTGAAGCTTGCTTTGAGCTCCTATGTATTTTGCAAAATTTAATGAGATTGCTTGTTGAATCTGATACCCATTGTCCCTGTGGAAACATCTTGCATCTGCTTGTGTGAATGTCTTTATTGAAATTTAACATTACCACAAGCACAGTGACAGCATTTTAAAATACAATACCAATTAAATAACAGGTGATACTACACCTTCCTCTGTAGCAATGTGCTCTGTGAGACTGGCTTCTAAACACTCCATGAAAATAACTCCACGGTCCACTTTGGACAGTCTTACAGGTTCATCCAATCTAATCAAATAAAGTCCTGCACAGCAGTCCAACTTGCTCATGCAGGCCATGAACATTTGTCCAATGCCCAATATAACCCTTAGTTGTCAATTATTGGTCCCATTGACCAAAGATTATTATAATATAAAACCCTTTTGTAGGGGTGCAATACATTTTGCATGCCAAATTGATCCAACTTACCTACAAAGTTATTATCATATAGGAGGATATGAATGGCTAAAAGGCTGTAACCTGTAACACCTGTAACCCAAAATGGTTACAGATTTTAGTTTAGTTTTTTTTTTTTTTTTTTAATATATATTATTATCACATAACACATCAGCGTATGCACTTCATGTGTATGGCTGTAACATGAGTGTGAAGGAGAGCAAAATCACAAATTTACTGAACATACTACATAGGAAAATATAGGCTGTATTTAGAAAACTGAAATGAAGAAGCTAGAGGAACTTAGCTTACATGTTGATACAACTCTAGTCTGTCAGATAACATCATCTTTGGTGAAAAATACAGAATCACTTTTATCTGTCATGTGCAATAAACACACTTTGAATTTGACTTGAGTAGTCTTGACATGTGACAAGTCAATTACACAATACAGGAGTCTGATGCAAGGTGCTGAACAGAAACAGCTGTAAAAGTGTAGGTTAGATAAGAAAATAATATCTGTATGATTTTAGGCACTTCCTTGTGTTTTCATTAAACAAGTTAAGCAGCTTAACCTTATGGATCCACTTAAATACTGTGTATTAGACCACCCACTGATGTTCCTGAAGGCCAAAGAAATGGTATACTTGTATCGTAAGGTTCCTCTGGCTCAGATTCTGGCACTGAACCTAAGATTTAGAGTTTACATCCAAATCCTGTTCTGATTCTGAATGGGGGAATGTTTGGGTTTTCACTTGGCTGAGGGTGGATTGGATGGATTTGATCAGTGATCATAAGGGATGGCGAGGGTTATAACTCTCTCCCCCTGATGTTCGCTCTCTTTCCCCCATGGATCCTTGCAGACAACATTATAGGTATTGAAAGTGTCTGTTGCCTAACATCTAATGAACAACACAAAACATGGCAAAAATCTTTGATTGTGCAAAGTTGTCAGTTGACTTTCTCAATTTTTATAAATTATGTTCTACTGTAATGGGCATAGCTGGCCTTACTTTTGCAAGTTTTGCAATATTAAAAAAACAATGTTATTGTTATATGTTTCAATACCCTAATTTTCTTTTAAAAGTACATTTAACCAGATGTGGATTGTAGAGATTGAACTGCATGGGTTACATTACACAGTGGCTGTGTGCCTCTTGTATTTGTTGTAATGGAGAGGCACAGCACAAGTTTGATTTTGGTAATAGCTGATGTGCCAACCTTTCCTGCAGTGTCTTTAAGTAATAAAAATAATTCTTACCTTTAGTGAGGGTGCTCGAAACGGGCGTTTTTGAGGTTGATATTTTAGTCTGGACTGACTGACCAACCGGCCGACATTGCCAACCAAAAGAGCCTCACCGCTAGCATGACTACAAACTGGAGGCACTGGAGGTAAATATCATGAGTACAAAAATGTACATGACAAGAATGCACTCTGTTGAAAATATCGACTGGCATCTCAAAAAACTAGCACAACTGTTGTGTAAGATGTTTCAAATGAGTTCATTCACTGAGGATATGTAGACCATGAGCAAGGCTAAAGACAGAGAAAAAACGAATTCAAAGAAAAGTGCATGAGCAATTTTCCACAAAATTCATTGACATTGTGCATTAAGAACAGCCAAACAGCACCCATGAACATTAGACATATACAGTTACACAGAAGGACTGTTGAAGTTGAATATTGCAGTGCAATATTTGTTAAATTGAGTCTTAAACTCGGGGTTACCCTGTTCCCCTAACAGACCTGATGGGAGAGATAAAGAGAGAAGTGGGGGCAGGAAGAAATTGGAGGAAAGGGGGCTGGGAAAAGGAGAGGAAATAGATGAGTAAGTGATAGAGGAAAAAAGGAGAGAAAGAAAGGGAGAGGGAGAATGTGTGAGGGTTAACACAATTCAAATAAAGTAGAGATGGTGGGGGTCAGTCAGGCAAGGAGAAGTGTGTGTGTGTGTGTGTGTGTGTGTGTGTGTGTGTGTGTGTGTGTGTGTGTGTGTGTGTGTGTGTGTG
>JBBPCS010000855.1:7893397-7911080 GCA_037974645.1 Hollardia meadi | reverse complement strand
TCTCTCTCTCTCTCTCTCTCTCTCTCTCTCTCTCTCTCTCTCTCTCTCTCTCTCTCTCTCTCTCTCTCTCTCCTGTCGCCACCTCAGAAGTTTGAATGGGTTTGGATGAGTCAGTCTCTCTCTCTCTCTCTCTCCTCTCCTTTCTGTCGCTCCTCCTTATGCCCCCCAAACCATCCCCTCTTATTAAAACAACACGCCAATGTGTTGCCCGGTAAAAGGGGTTTGGGAGCCGCAGCAGCCATAAAGGAGGCTCCACACAGCCGTCTGGAAGGCATTAGGCAGCAGCGGCAGACTTTTGGCCACTTCTCTACACTCTGTGTAACCTGGATGCTTGGGGGAACTATAGCAATACTTATCTACATGCCCCTCAAGACAGCAAACTCCAAACTATCTGACTCATTGTTAAGAGTCATTGCTGGAATCATTTTTTCTTCTGTGTCAATATGATTGACGCTGCCACAGTTGATGGCTTTTTTTTGTTGCTGTAACTTTTAAAAACTTTTTTTTTTAATTAATGAAGCTGTCAGAAGTTGATGGTGAAAAAATATTTATCATTTTACATAGTTTACTTTTTATTTATACTTTTTTATATGAGTAATGCCAAAATTGACTGACATGGTATTTGTGTTTGTACACCTAAGCTGCATGCGGTGCAAAGTTGATGACTGCAGACAGACTGTTGAAAACTAGAGAAGACGAGCAGTCGTGCGTATTTTTGAGCGTCCAGCTGAGCAAACTGAGAGGAACGTGCGTGCATCTGATTTCATCTTCTTAATGAGGATCAATTTCAGCGGATTCATGAAAGTCATTACTACACAAGCGTCCTCAGAAACTTCTTCGAGACTTTTTCTCCCTGTGGAGCGGTACCAGAGCCGCCGCAGTTGACCGCATCCTTTCTCAAGGACGAACGAGAGGACAACAGCTGCTTCAAGGTAGGCGACCAGTAACCATTTGGTCCGGTGACCATGCAGCCTGCTGATAGACAGCCATAAATGTTGCATCAGAAGACAGTCATGCTTTGCAGAAGTGGTTTTAAAACAAATTAACGGTTTAAAATTATTCTTTTGGACATATTGATGCTCCAAACTGTCATTTCAATGCATGTCTCTGTCATCATTTTAAATAATAGGAAAGCTGTCCAACATTTAAGCTCAATGAATGGAGTGATGCTGTAAGTGTGGGGGCATGCCAGCTGTCACTGGTGTTGTAACGCTGTAACGGGTCGTGCATAAAACGCGGATAGGTTGCATGTTAAAAATAAATCTTTTTTCTTCCACATATGTTAGGTGCTGTAGAATAATGTTACGTTACAACTGGGAAACTATGTGACTCAAAAGTTTAATTTGTCTAAACTAGCACAAATATCTGCATTCCTATTTGTCCAGCAGTGCCAGCTATGGGATGTGCGAAATACGCTCAAGATTAGTCTTTTGATCGTATAAAACTACACACAGTCTCTGCTGAGCCAGTTATTGTAATATGGGAATAAACGTAGTTGATGACGTCGCAGACCGAACGTCATAATTTGAGGGTTGTGAGCCAATGGGAAGGCTTTGTTCAGTGTGCCTCGTGGTCTGAGCGCGTAATTTGATGCCTAATGTGAAAGACACTTTTTGCACACAGTTTTCCCACAGACAGCCAGCATTATAACCCCCAACCCATCCACTGTACACATTACACACAAACAGACAAATTCAAATGAACATCTGTCATCTTCCTCTACCCGCCTACACTGACCTTACAGTGTGCAATGTTGTGTCATACTGTATAAAACCTGCACAAGGAATGCCCATCTGTGGGCTGGATGCCTAATCATTCCTGCCATTCCTCTATAATGTACAGAAATATCCCACATATCTACTTCCTACTGACCTGAGGTCATCAGGTATTTTAACACGTAATTATTAAACAGTGCAAGCTGGAAACACTGTGATAAGAAGTGAAGCAGTTAGTCCCCATGCCATGTAGGGGCTTAAACTTGCTGGCTAGATACATTTTTAGTCTATCACATCTTTATCTTTTTGCTCATTCTGTCAATGCACACATGTATCCAGACTAATACCAATATCCTGTCCCTAATCTCAGCCCTAAAGGGTGTTACTCTGCTGAGTGTGGGTCTTGTGTGCTATACAGTAAGGAAGCCTATCCACCTCTGATGCCTGTTAGTGGATCATAAAACAGTACATTAAACTCTGATGTGCAGCAATGTCCTGAAGATGAGCCACCTACTTTAACTGGTGATGCCCCAAAAAAGGAAGAAAAGCAACTTTTTTTTGTGCTCTTCATTGGGTGACACAGTGATACACTTTACTGCAGACTGACTGCTACAGGATGTTCTTCCACACAGCAGTTTACTATATAGAGGAAGGCATTCCATGACTGGTCTCCATTAGGGCTCACAACAAGTCTCACGTGCCATTACTGCTCACAGCAAGGGTCCTTCGGTCTATAGGGCCTTGGGGCTGGCAAGGTATAATGTCTGAAGTTAGGAGAGCATGTGTGCAGCTCCTCCCAAACACACAACACCACCTACCTCATCTATTCTGCATTAATGCCACCGTTTGTTCCAGGTTGCCTTGGTAAAGTAGCAGTGAAGCACTACAGCCAGCCAGTAAAAGTGAAAATTTGGATGTCAGTGAGGTCCTCACTTAGATTCCCACTACCTCATACTGAGTCAGAGAGTCTCACAGGGAAGGCTGATGCCAGTGCTAATGCATAGGTAGTTGTTATAGTATACCATAAAGTAGGCTAGGAGCTGCATAAAGTAAGCTGTGTTTGAGTAGCCGTACAGCTGATATCTTCACGTCCTTTTTTTTTCTTTCTTTAATACTGCCAACCATCATTTTATTCATCCCTTCAGGTTGGTTCTGGGTTTCTGTCTCTAATTTTATCTCTTAACAGTGATAATACAAACAGTGTCAGCTGTTTTAAAGCACTGTAGAGTCCGTATTCAGGTAAGTGAAAGTGCTGAATCAATGGATGACAGAGACAGGTTGGATTCATAAAAGGAAAAAAATAATTAGAAACTCTTTGTGAAAGAAATTTAATGTTTAGAAGCAGGAGAAACCAAACAATTTTTTATACAACTTTTCAAAAGTTCTTTAAAAAAATCACCTTGGCTGTCATTTTGTGGATGCAGTATATTGGGAAGAAAACCAAGCAAATAACCAGACAGAGGAATGGAACCTGCCACAGTGGTGTAAGTCCAGTGCCTCAGCTGGCAGTGAACAGTGCCAAGTCCAACACCATGTCTCTCTCTTTCCTCCTCCCCCTTTTGGTGTCTGCCCTCCCTCCCCCCTCCCTCTCCCACTTCCTTCCAACACACTTTCTCTCTTTTCTCACTAAATATTGCAGTCTTCCACCTCTTTCTAAGTATCGTCCTCTCTGTAGTTTCCTCTCTCATACTGTTTCATCGCTTACCTCCGCTCATTCACAAAAAAAGAGAGAGAGCTAGGGATGAGTCAAAGCGAGAAGACATGCCAAAATACCAAACAGCATAGTTCAATTCAAGCATAGGGTTGAATTGATTTACTGCAGTGTTTAATTAAACTAGAAAGCTTCACTGCCCACCCTCCCTTTTGAATTTAATAAAAACTGAAATGATGCAATCCCAGTCATTGTGGGAAAGAAGGAAATGATGCACAACAATGAAGAGTAATAAAAAACACTCTTCTCGGTTGTTGAAACCTTTGTTCCTCTGCCAGTTAGAGCTGTATCACACCTGATTCTAATAGCTTACAGAAGGTGAGGAAATAAAGAGACAGTGGAGCAAAAGGTGGGGTGTAAAAGTCAACCCCCCCCCCCCCCACACACACACACACACACACACACATTGTACCTTTGCCAGTAGTGGCCCTGTCCACATGATTCCAATCATGTAAGGAGTAGTGCAGTGTGGCGCAGTGGGTGGTGTTACTGTTTAGATCTGGTTCTTATAATGACAACGCTCCCACAACAACAGCACACTGTGACCCCATGGGGCGTTTATGAGAGGAAGGAGGAAGATGAGGAGAGAGAGGTGGAGTGAGGAGGGTCAGCGACTGCCTGGCAGTGCCTTTGAAAACTCACATGACCTTTCAGTTCAGCTAGAGTGTACACTTTCATTCATACTAGAGTAAATTGTTACAGTGCAGCATCCACTTAACTGCAGATATATAGGATGAGTAAAATTAACATGTACATGACAGTTGTTGATTTTATATCCATTTATTAAATATGGTGTATGCATATATCACTATTTCTATCATGCACACAGTAGACAGACACTAGAAAACAGCTCAAGAAAGTAGGCAGGAAGTAACGAGGCAGCCCTGCCGAAGTCAGCAGCCAACTCTCGAGTCTTTTCCAGCCGCTTCCTCTCCTCTGCCTCATCATCTTCTGAGGAGCATGTAAGCCTTTCCTGCATCCTGCTACAACTGCCATCATGAGGGCCATCTTTTAAAATGCATCCTGGCTTTTCCCAGCCCTGCCCAGCTCACACACTCAAACAAGTTCACCATGTGCATTTCTCGTTCCAGTTCCCAAAGTGTGTATGTCTTTTTGCATGTGTGTGTGTGTTTTCTTTTGGCAGAACATCATGCCTTTGAGATTTCAAAGGTGTGCATGACTGTAGCACGTCTGGTTTTACAGTACTGTCCTAGTGATAACATAAACCTTTTTCTTCAGTGGATCATATCTAAGTGGCTTTTAGCATACTATAATATCATTAATATATCTTCATTATCTTCATTTATCTGTTGTAGATTGATAGAGAATATGACATTATCATAAACATGCCCTCTGTTTATTATTATTATTATTATTATTATTATTATTATTACTCTTCAGAGCGGCATTAAAGTTTGATATGCGAATAAGTCTTATCTGGCCAGAGCTGCTGATTTGTGAATGGCACTCTTCAGCCAGTGATGGATACTGCCTGTGCAGAGCATACAGTAATGTAATGTTTACATATGGTACTTACTGTATAAAGAAACACACATGCACACCTGTGCCTTGTTATATTTACAGTCCATCACAGGCTTTGGAACAGGGATTCCACTGCTTCCCATGTGAGTTTAGTCAAACCATCTCTTCCAGTCTGTAGCAGACAAGCACTCATACACATACTGTACATCTGTTCTTGTGTGCATGTACACACACTGGCAAAGTTAATAGCCATAAAATATCTGACAGCTATGTTGTATTACGTAACATACATATAAACTATTACAGCATATGGTGATTTGTGACTGTGCTAAATCACTTATTATACTTAAGGACCAAAATGGGTCACAGAGAGTTCCTTTAGTTCCGCACATACCAGGAACATTAATATGCTTAACCTGCGATCCAATGCCAATGCAAAGATTTGATACAAAATAAATTTACAGTGCCACCGTTAAGTTCATTTGTAGTAATCCCATCAAAATGGATTGTAATCATTTTTATTTACCTTTACACACTCACCAGGTCACAATACTTTGGTTTATGATTAAATACCTGCAAAAGTTATATTTAATCAACCTCAGCAGTACTTCCTGTTTATTGCTAATTAACAAATGTTAGTATGCTAAACTAAGATGATAAATATAAACATTATTCCTGCTTAATGTCAGCATGATGGCACTGTCATTGTGAACATTTTAGCATTCTCATATTAGCCTTTAGCTCAAAGTATCACAGTGCCTAAGTACACACACAGAGCTGCTAGCACGGCTGTAGCTCAGTAACCACACAACTCGTTGCTATTTATCCCATAAATATTGTACAGATGTTGACAAAAACACACAAATGTTGAAAGTATGTACAGATATATGTAAGGTAAAGATTACAGTAACCATATTGTACAGATGCTAATATGACATTATTGCCCCAAAGTGATACAGCAACAGTTGGAGCTATAGTAACACACATTTAGTTTATGTTGCAGTTGGAGGGTTCAGGGCCTTGCTCATGGTGCCTGGACACTTACATATTTTCCCAACAGGTAGTCAAATGTGTTAGCTTTACTCCAGTGAATACTATTCTAACATCAAAGCTGCTGCCGCTCCTAACACATCCATCCATCAATCTCTGTGTTACTGTGTTCTGTGTTGTTTTAGTTGCGAAATCTCAGTAGGACAGAGATACAGCCAAATGAAGTTTGTGAGACCATTCATTCATTCATTCATTCATTCATTCATTCATTCATTCATTCATTCATTCATTCATTCATTCATCAGTTCATCCCTCTGCGAACCCAACATCTATTCTCCATCCATGCAAGTCTCAACAATATTGTAATATTATCCCTGAGACAGAGCCAGTGGGAGTTCTACTCAAGAGACTGTTGATGATGTCAGAGAGAGACTGCTAAAGCACCCAACCCAGGGTCACCATAGGGTCTGACACATGCATACGCACACACACAACAAAGGCCAGGAGATAGTGATGGGGTTCCATCACATACACACACACACCAAGATACAAAACAAACAGAGAGCTGGGGTGATATCATCCGTATGTGCTAATGACACCTCCAACTCTCACACACGTCATATACCGACATACTATACACATACACGCTACTCCAAAGGGACAACACTCACACGTGTGAGTGACACCCCCATTATCACAGATAGTGATTAGATGTCTTACCTCTCAGGGGCCGGGGCCAAGTTTGAAGGACCATCATTACTGATTTTTAGTCTTCATGTGCGCTGAGATAACGTTAGTCTTGACATATGCACTGGATCACACTCCCACCCAAGCGTGTATGAGACTCTACAAAGAGCAAGGAGGCAACGTCTGTGCTGTATCTTTTTGCACTTAATTCGCAAAACTGACAGCATGTGACGGCATTCAGTTGGTCTGGAATGAGAAAAGAGCAAATGCTTCATGTCTGTGGATCATGACCTGCATTGAATCTGGTTTTGTGTTTTAACCACAAACTTTGAACCAAAGCAAGTAGTTAAGCAGTGGAAATGCAACAAAGGCTGGTTGGAGTTTACACGTTCTCCATGTGTCTGCAGTGTTTCCTTCGAGTTCTCAGATTTCCTCCTACAGCCCAAACACAAGCAGGCTAGGTGAATTGGAAACTGAAAAATTCCAGTAGGTGTGAATGTGTCTGTCTGCATCAGCCCTGTTGTGCCATGGTCATGGCAAAAGATTTGTGAGGACTTCCTATGCTGATACCAAAGATTTTTACAATGTACCGTTATCTACACCAAACATATACGTACAAAGCATTAGGTATTCTGATGGCACATTTATGGTGAAACATGTGTTCTCCTAAGCAGTGGCTGAGTTCATTCAAAGTTGATGCTGGAGAGATTGTTCTGCAATACCTTATATAGTTGTGAGACATACACTCACAAACTAAAAGAGGTCTCAGGTGAAACTCTTTACAAAATTAGAAATGCATATTTTTACAGACTCTCTCTCTCTTTCTCCCTCTCTCTAATAATAAGCTTTTATATATGTGCGTGTGTGTGCGTGTGTGTATCAGGGGTCTTGTAAATGAGCGGCTGACGTTAAGAGCCTTGCCACGTGCCAGAGGAGGCCTGCTGCACTGGTTGTGGCCTTCTCATCCAATGATCAAATGAACAAGGCATTATGTCGGAGCCAAGGGGTGTGTGTTCAGAGTATTCCTCTCCCTCAGTTTAGCCTCTCTCTCCCTGCTTCTGTACTATCCCAGTGCCTCTTAGTTTTTCTCATCAAGTCAATGTAGATATCTGACATCGTTTCTGCTCGTTGTTATATTACCCACTTTCTTCCTCTCCGCTCTCCCCAACTGTCCTTGCATTTCTTTCTCTTTTTCTCTCTGTGTATTACTCCCTCTCTCCCTCTCTCCCTCCCTCCCTCCATCTGTCGTGTGTGTTTAGGTGTGGTGTGAAAAACTCTTGCCAGATCACAAACACTGCTGGTCTTCGTGTACTCCTTTTACTCCTTTTGATGACTTGTGATCCTGATTTACATGACCTGCTTGCTTGTCTTGACTAAACTTACACATAAAACGCACATGTAATGATATATGACGACGAATTATGCAATCGTATGAAATGTTTGTACAGCTCAAAAAAATAAATTCAGGGTCAAAATGTTGTAATTGTGTCCCAGAGGGAGGTGCCCCACTGACTTAGTGACCTAAGACGCATACTTTGACTTTCGTAATGTCAAAAAGTCAAACTCCCTTCGATCTAAACAATTTCAATATGCACAAAAGCAGGTTTTTACATTGTTAAGCCATATACTATGCTGCCAGACCCTCCTTTTCTTCACTGTACATCCTTATCTTTATGTATATTTAATCCAGGAAATCATTTTCTTGTTATACTTTGTATGGGGAGTCACAGAGGGGAAGAAGCACACGTGCAGCATTAGAAAATCTGAAACGCTCTTGTATTCTTCTTCCCACGGAGATACAAACAGATGACATCACAGGGTGGTCCGCTCTGCGCTGAGCCGAGCTGAGCCACCCTGGATCGGTCCCTATTGGTCTGCCAAACAGATGGCGGTAGCAAAGTAATGAGGGCTGGAGTTTGAGCAGAAGATTTTGTGCAGCAGGTCTCAGGTTTATAAAAGACTGCCACTCAGAGTTTAGACACAAAAGCATGGGGTGTTCTTCATTGGTCTCCACATAGAAATACACAAAACAGTCTCCATCAGAGTTCCTTATTTGGGATGCTTGCCTGAAAGTGTTTTTGAACTCCTTTACAATACAGAAGGAAAAAAAAGACATGCTAGTTTCTCCCAGGCATTTAGAGAGCACTTGGAGCTTGGACGTTTGGCAGAGGCAGCCAGCTTGTTGGTTAATTAGGTCAAGAAATCTTGTAATGTGTGCCCACCCACACTAAAGGAGAGTTGGAACAATCGGCTACTCAGGACTGTCTGACATTTAGACAGATTTTGGGGAGGGGTAGAGAGAAGCAGAGGAGAAAGGGAGAGGGAAAAAAAGGGGAGAGAAACTTTACTGCTTTCTCTACTTGGGTTTGATCAAATAAAACAAGGTTGTGTGTGCCATTGAAGAGCATGCTGAAAAGCTGTGAATAAGCATTTTATCATGTTTTCATGTTCTATCTTATTAAAGCGTATACATCCTGCTGGTGTTGAGGGTAGTCTTTCTTGTCATCACATGGTGTTGTACGTCTGTAGTTCCAAATTACTTTATACACATGTACATAATAGCATGGTCATCTGATGTTTGCAGGAAGTCACTTCCTTCTTGTTGTTCAATATATTTAAAATGATGACTTGTAATTAAACCACTAAAGTCCTGTAAGTTCTGTACTACATTGACTAAATGTAAACCTTTTCTGCACATTCTGCCCCTAGATGAGGTATCAGAGAGTCCTCACCTACCTGCGGATATTTGGGACCACCATGTTTGGTGTGTCCCTCCTGGTGGGCATCTCTACGGCCTACATCATGGGCTACCAGTTCTTCACCACAGCTGGCCATCACGTATCCTTCGGCCTGTACGGCGCCATCTTGGTCATCCACCTCATTATCCAGAGCCTCTTTGCGCTCTTAGAACACAGAAACATGCGGCGGTCCTTAGAGACACCCATCAAACTGAATAAATCCTTGGCGTTGTGCATTGCAGCATATCAAGAGGACCCAAACTACCTGAGGAAATGCCTGGTATCAGTGAAGAGGCTGACATACCCGGGGATCAAAGTGATCATGGTGATTGACGGGAACTCAGAGGACGACATGTACATGATGGATATTTTTAAAGAGGTCATGGGACGGGACAAAGCGGCCACGTACGTGTGGCGGAGTAACTTTCACCACAGAGGGCCCGAGGAAACGGACGAGAGCTATGCTGAGAGCATTCAGCAGGTCTCCAAGCTGGTGCTGAACAACAAGTGTGTGTGCATCATGCAGAAGTGGGGAGGCAAGAGAGAGGTCATGTATACACCCTTCAAAGCACTGGGGAGGAGTGTGGACTACGTGCAGGTACGTCAGTGACACAAGAAATTGATATTAAAGGAGCAGTTCACCCAAAAATAACAGTCGTTATCTACTCACCCTCATAACGATTCAAAGTCAGGTGTAAAACATAAAAAGGCTCCACACAGTTTCTTTGGCGGAATCCAAGTCTCAAGCCCCAAGATCCCAAATTGATTTGAAAAGAGGCTATTTAGACCATTTTAACATGAAATCTTCACTAGCACTAAGCTAAAGGCATTCGTGCACATAATGAGTTTTTTTTACTGAACTGTTCCTTTTATAGAGGGGTTTAAATGAGAAGAATAAATGAATGATGAAAGGATGGATGATAGGAACGACTAGACTGAATGCAAAAGGGACAAAAAAAATGGGAAGAGAGAAAAAAAAGAAGAAGGGGAAAACAAGTTCAATGGTGCAAATTAGACACCATTATGGTGTAACAGGTAAGATATTCAGTGGTATGCACCAGTGTGAATGTCTTTGTTGGCTTAAAACACACACACACACACACACACACACACACACACACACACACACACACACACACACACACACACTCAGGTAAGACAGTTGATGTGTGAGTTGAAGATAGAGGGAAAGTGAAGAGAAAGAGAGATGGCTGAGGAGTGGAGGGGAGGGAGGTTCTGCCAAGCCAAATATGGGGTCCACAAAGAGTCTTTTGTATTGCTTTTAGATGGACGGTGGCTGTGTGCATCGTGTTGTGAAGTGTAGCATGAAGAATGGCAGCAGTAGCTGATGTCTAAGTGTAATAACAGATCTGTTTCACAGAGCCGAGTGTTACATCATCGACATGAGTGGTATTCATAGGCCAAAACTGTGTGAAAGACAGGCTGAATTTGGTTTGGTCCTAAATATGTTCCTATGTTAATGACACTTAAATTATATCTTTGGAAAAGCCAGTTCCCAAGGGTCTATGGCTGGCTAATACAGTCCAATAATGCTAACATTGTGTGATAATGTGGCTATACGTATTAAGTGGAGCTAAAGACATTAATCACAGTGCCGACCTTGGCAACACAAGCTGATGAAGTACCGGGAAACCTGTTTTTACTCTGTAGGGAGTCAATGTTAAAATTATGGGCTGTTGTGGAGGTAGATATATGAACCAAGAGCATAATTCTTTTCCACCAAAGCAAAACAATGTAACTTATGAAAGAAGTTATAACGCATTGTGCCTGTCACAAATAAAAAATTTAAGTCATAAGCACTAAAACTCACCTTTGCCCAATTCAATACACTCAGAGGATTTGCTGCTAGAGCCTTATTGGTCTGCTATGACTCACAGTGGCTATGGCAAATGTTAGGAAGATATTACTGTGTAACCGACCACTGATTCATTTTGCAAATCTTTTGACTATTCTGTGCTTGTGCTACTGTTACACAACATTTTAGCATTTGGCTCTTCAACAAAAGTCACACCGTCTAGCTTTAAATTGTGTTTTTTAAGAATCTCCATATTTTTTTCTTTCTCTGAATGGATGACTGTGCAGGGAATAATGTCTATGAGTGAAAGATAGGTCCAGCAGGTCCTTATAATAATGTCATGATCAGTGTTTGGTGAAAAAATGCACTGATTAATTACAAGCTGAAAGTGTGTTTCTCACCTTTAAACTTTTTTCTGTTCAATCATCTGAATGCCACCTTAGCATGTACAATATTGTTTTATTTGATGCCAAGTGGTTCAGTAAATATTAGATGGGTATTTATTTTAGGAAACCAGAGGTTCTCTTTTTCGTTACCTGACATACTGTAGGCCACCAGGCCATAGCCAACCCAAGAACGACAGTCTAGACTAATGTACTCTATGTCTCTGTAATGCATCCACATTTCTACTAAGTTTACAGTATCTGTTGCAAAGTGTGGGCTCTGCTGTGGGATAAAACACTAAGACACTTTGCTGTGGTAGAAAGAAGAGCTACAGTACATGAATTAATTTATATTTAGGATTAAGGGTGCATGTTACAAATGTACAATTCTAGTGTATGTATTAAAGGAAATTGACTCTGTCAAACAGCCCATAGGCCAAAATGCAAAAGGTCATCACTTGCTATATATTTGTTTTTAATTTTGTTTTGTAATATTCACCTGGTGGTGTTAAGACGTACTGAGCAATGAAAGAACTAAAACTAATTAAAACTGAGCAGAAACCTCATTACTGTAATCAAATTAGAATGAAATTTGATGAGTTTGGATTACAAAAAAGGGGACTTTGAGTTTAAAAACTGCTTTGAGGGTTAAAAAAAAAGCTGTGTAACATCTGCAGCTGGTTACAGCCAGCCAGAAACCCCCTGTTTCACAGAGATCTAAAAACAACGTACTGCAACGTATTGTCAGTAATCATGCCAGAACCCTTCAACATGTAAGAAAAGGAGGAACAGTGTTGCATACCTTTTTACCACCATCAAGCTATGCCTGTAACAGATGTGCTTTGTTAATAGGAATTTGGCTATTGGTTTGTTTTCATCACCTGATTTTGAAAGAAAAATTGCCATTTATAGAAGAAAATGGAGAGAGCTAATAAAAAAGAGCATCAGAAAGATAGTGGGTGGTGATTAAAGCGGTTGCTGTTTGTTGCAGGGGATTATCCACTGGCCATACTGTTAACCAGACCATTAACATTCAAAATTGGATGATTGATTATCTTTAACTTGTTCCACATATTTTATTTATCTTTCTTTGGACCACCAAATACTGCCTCGAAAGAAAGACTGAAGAAATATATATATATATAACAGACGATTCTAGTCAACTAGTTAAAATAACTGTAAATTATCCTCAAGTCAAGTCAGTCCAATATCACAAATCACAAATTTGCCTCAAGGGGCTTTACAATCTGTACAGCATACAAAACCCCTCTATCCTTAGTCTCTTGATTTGAAGCTGTGTACCTTTTTACATCACAGCAACATGTGAACTTTGTCACTGAAATACAGGTAACTCACTGTTTTATTTGTGGGTTTTACTCAGGTGTGTGACTCTGACACCATGTTGGACCCAGCTTCATCGGTGGAGATGGTGAAGGTTCTAGAAGAAGACTCGATGGTGGGAGGCGTTGGAGGAGACGTACAGGTTAGTTACAAATCTGTGAATATTTTCTGATTCTTTGCAACTGACAAATTTTACAAATTTAACTGCACATCAATTACAAGTATCTTATGTTAAACCTTCAACTTTATCTTTTTGCTAATCAATTCCTCCCTAGATCCTAAACAAATATGAGTCGTGGATCTCCTTCCTGAGCAGTGTGCGCTACTGGATGGCCTTCAACATTGAGCGGGCTTGCCAGTCCTACTTTGGTTGCGTGCAGTGCATCAGTGGGCCTTTAGGAATGTACCGGAACTCCCTCCTGCACGAGTTCCTTGAAGACTGGTACAATCAAACTTTCATGGGATCCCACTGTAGTTTTGGGGATGACCGCCATCTCACGAACAGAGTTCTAAGTCTTGGGTATGCAACCAAATACACTGCACGATCAAAGTGCCTCACTGAGACACCGATTACATACCTGCGGTGGCTCAACCAACAAACTCGATGGAGTAAGTCATATTTCAGAGAATGGCTATACAACTCTATGTGGTTCCACAAACACCATCTTTGGATGACTTATGAGGCTGTGATTACAGGCTTCTTCCCGTTTTTCCTCATTGCCACTGCAATCCAACTCTTCTACCAAGGAAGACTCTGGAATATTCTATTGTTTCTACTCATTGTGCAGGCAGTTGCACTGATCAAGTCATCGTTTGCCAGCTGCCTCAGAGGTAACATAGTCATGGTATTCATGTCGTTTTACTCTGTACTGTACATGTCAAGCCTGTTGCCAGCCAAAATGTTTGCAATAGCAACAATCAACAAGTCTGGATGGGGGACCTCTGGAAGGAAAACAATAGTGGTGAACTTCATTGGTCTGATTCCCATATCAGTTTGGTTCACCATCCTCTTCATTGGGATTATCTACACAATAATCCTGCAGACTAGAAAACCCTTTCCTGAATCCGAAAAGATTGTTCTGATCGTAGGGGCAGTTCTCTATGCCAGTTACTGGGTCATACTGTTGTCGTTGTATGCAGTGCTCATAAATAAGTGTGGAAAAAGGAAGAAGGAATCGCACTATGACATGGTGCTGGATGTATGACTTACAGACTGCAGTCATCATTTACCACTGAAGTCTCTTTTTGGGTTGTTTTCACTCACAAAATGTTGTTCAGATGCAAAGCAGCTCTGGAGGCAAAATTGGTCAACCAAAATGGAGTTTTTTCAAACTTGAATGGCAAAAAAATAAATAAATGACAGTGGCTGCTTTTTTGTTCATTTAAACCATAGCATTCATAGTCTTGGGACAACAGCATGCTGGCTAATTAGCTTACCTAAATTTCATTAAACTTACATTTTTATGTAAAGTTCAGCTAGTGTAAGCTAACTAGCTAACTTTGATAACTCAGTATGGTAAGATTAAATATAGTACAGTTGGTAGCAAGAGTATAGGCTTTGCAATTATAGCTACCTCTTATCCCTGTCATTTCCACTGGGTTTTAGTCTAATATTTGCCTTTGAGCCAAAGAAACTGGATTTTTACATCCACCCATTAGGGTTTAACTTGACCAGTAAGAATATTTTACCCCCAGAGCATCATTGTGTCACCAAGAATTGTTTGTACAAATCTACATACTACCCCCACCAAAGGAAAGCCAAAAATCTTCTCTGCATAGCCTAAAGTTCAAGTCAAACTCAAACAAACAGCACCTGCCCTGCCAGGCTGTCTCCACTGCCAAATGACTTTGCCTTCTTCACTCTAAAAGGTGTTGAGAGAGGCTACCACCATCACTCTACAATTAGTGTAATTGCAATCTGCAGGTATCTGGATGGTCTGTGTGGATCTCATGAATAGGTGACGTTTGCCATTCAACCATTAAAAACAATCAGAAAAATCCTCATGAAGTTATACAGCATCAGTTTAATGATTTAATGTTATGAGATCAAAGTTAGTTGTAACTTCTCGGGGCAATGCATTGGTGTATCAGTGTTTTCAGATCTCTTTTAGAAAGAGCTACAGTATCGATTTACAAAGAGTGAAATGATGCCAAATGGGCTTTAAAATGGAAAGCTGCTCTCTTTCTTTTGTTGCACTCATGTCAGATGGGAGAGATACTTCTTCTTAGTCATCACACACTATAAATATATTTAAAATGCATCTATTTCAACTTAACTACATTTTCTTTATCACTTAAGTCAATTCCTTACAACTCCTACATTTTAATGACAGTTCACAGGTATTTGATGTGTCTTTGACATTGCAATTTTTTATTTACTATTTAAAATGAATCCAAACACATCACTCACTTTGGTGCATGTATGTGGAATGTGAAAAGGTGCAACATCCATAGAAATATCCAATCAATCCAATCATGCTATTGAGAGGCTACAGATCCATTGTGTCTGAATGTCTGGACACGTACGTACACGTACACGTCTTTTGGTTATTCCCATATGACGCGAATGCAGTATTTTTTTTCTCAGTGTTTACAAAGTGAAGAATCTCAAACTGATCACTGATTGGTAGATATTATCTCCACCAGATCAGGTGACCAGGTGAACATGTGACCAGAAGAGAGACGGTGTATCATTGCTGCTGTGACTATTTTATTCTTACAGAAACAATGCCTTTTTTTCATAAATATAAATGATGGGTGTATGATGCAAAAACACTATTATTATTAATGTTCTTTCTACCAAGTTGAATGATAACCCCCAAGTAGACACGGTGGGCATGTTCCAATCCAAAGACTTTGTGATTTGTGCCTTCCATGTGCCCTTGCTCTCGGCCTCTCTTCACATACTGTATTGAGGGTAATGTCGCTACAACTCTCTGCTTCCCTGCGTTGGGTTAAACGACCTGCAAGGCAAAGAGTAAATGTGAGAAGAAAGCATTAGTGTACAAAAGTACTACCTGATAACAGGAATGTGAAAAAGTGCACTTGATGGAAAGGAACAGCTTGTTGGGATGGAACAAGTCCTGTGTTTGCTAAAGACAACCAGGAGCAGACATGAGTTTAATTCTTATGCACTTTTATGTCTCTCCCGTTGTCCAGCGTGATGCTTGACGTAATCAAGATGAAATACCTCAGTGGTTCCCTTTGCATTGCATCAAGGCATCAGGATTCCGTTCACAGAGTGATGCATTCTTAAGGTCTCAAGTAATTTATGATCAGTTTATGATATTGAAAATAAAAGTGTCCTTCTTTATATGCAGTTCCTTATTAAGTCAAAGCTGGATCTCTCTGCCTTGTCGGCCCTTTGCTGTAGCCGTTTACTTATTGTTACTTTGTATTTCATTGCATTTTATATATAGACATTTTTATTCTATTTTTGCTTATAGCTACCAAAGATTCTTTATTTTCACTCAAGTTTTTATAAGAAAAAATGGGAAAATGTATTTGTTGTGCTTAAACTGTTCTGACAATGACTTGTGTATCTGACCAAACAATGTGAAATTATGAGCTGGGGGTTTTGTCTGCAATAACAACAATAAAAATGCAATTTGTAGGGATAAGTTATTGATTTCAAGAGAGATGATGAACCTGTGTTTTTGTACTTTGAACGTAGATAGGAAACCAGCATATTTATGTTTATAGGATTCTGTACTTAGTAAGATGTCCTCTGGTATACATGTAAAATGCTTAAAGTTCCATATGTCTACACTGCAAAAACAATAAATACATTTTTGATATATACAACATGTGACCATAGTTGCTAGGCTTCAAATTATTTTGCAGTGCTGAACCTATGTGAAGTTGTGCTTCCTACATTAAGTTCTTGATGTAAAGGACAATAAAGCCAAAGTAGACTGAAAACGTTTCGTCCAAAACATTTCAGAAAGATTTGCACAAAAATGTAATCATCTGCAAATTATGTGTTTCAAAGTTAAAACAGTTTAAAGTTGTGATGCTTTAATGACATCAACAGTCGAACCATGAGGTTGTTTTCATGCCAAAGGCAGTGTTATCATAAAGCACTTTTGTGTCTTTTGTGTCGTGCCAAATAAAAACAACTATTGTTTTATTTCCCTGGTGTTGGAGTTTTCATTTAGTTATTAATTTTAAACTGTGTATGTTGCTATGGGACCTGCCTGCAAAATCCCCAACATCCCAATGCCACTTGATAGCACCAGCCACTCCAATCCGCCACTCCTCCATCCAGCCTTCATACTTGGCTCTCTTCCTCTCATTGGCTTCCTCCATCTGAACTTCCCAGAGAACAGCGAGCTCCAGCAAGACCACTTGCCTCTTGGAAGAGTCTTATTTAAAAGTCAAAATGGGATAGTGCTCCATCCCAGGGCATAATAGCAACAGACCATTATGCAACTGAGGGGGAGCAAATACCACAATGTTAAATACTTGTTATGGTATTCAAAAGCTCAACCTTTAGCTACTTTTGTGGGTTACCAAAAAGGTAGCTAAAATCAAAGAGACTTTTAATTTTTCCGTACGGCCTTTCACATCCCATTTTTTAACTAACCATTGGGACTGGATAGAAGCCATGATTAGCCTAGCATTAAATAGCATTGTTGCCAAAGTCCAACTCAAAACACTTAAAACTGCAGTGAAGAACATCTGTCTCCCTCTTCTGGCAGTGAGAATAATTACACCGCTAACTTGTGTCCTTGAGATACTGAAGAGCAAGATACTGAACCCCAAATTGCTCCCGATGCTGCGCCATCGGCGTGTGAGTGCATGTGTGTGAATGGTTACAG
>JBBPCS010000855.1:7881364-7893297 GCA_037974645.1 Hollardia meadi | reverse complement strand
TTTTATTTAATTTTATTTTTTCCCCCCCCCCCCCCCCCCCCCCCATGGATCTTTGAATGTAGTTATATAGTTATGTAGGATTGATTTATTGAAAAAAAATTACAACAAAAAAATGGGATAATCTGTTGATTTCATAGAAAAAACTTAAAAAGAAGCGCAGTGGTTAAAAAGGGGGGGAGACTGAAGCAGTGTCCAACAAAGCCAGCCTTTCCCGCTTTTAATAGACAACTAATGGAGAAAAATGAATGATGAATCCTAATGAAAAATTGGGAACTGGGGAGGAGGGGGGTATGTGTTTCCAACCATCCATGTCATATAATTTTGACTGTGATGAATTAAAGAAAATTATTGCAAAGTAAACTGTGTATTCATTGCAGGAGGTATCATTTATCACCTCCTGACCTGTCAGACTACTTAATCAATTAATGCCCATGCATTAATCCATCTTCTGTCTTTCCATAAAGCAAACACGGGATGTCAAATGGAAGTGGTGATTCATCACAGGCTGACCAATTGAGAAAAAAAAAAGAAAAGACGCTGTCTCTGTGAAGGCCTCATGCTGATCCTGAATAGCCTTATTAAAACGTATTTCTGATATTCCCATAACATTTTATGACAGTTCAGAAAGGTAAAAGAAATGAAGGAAACATGAAGTATACATTCACATTTTTTAAGACTACAGCACCTTATTTAGTGTTTCTTCACAGTATACAGCATTTTGAAAATAATGTGCTATAAAGAACTCTTTCAACAGTTGGTTTTTGTTGCCATACAGATTTTTTTTTTAAATTTCAAATAGAACAACTCACTTACATGGACACTATACTGCACAGATGTAATGAAGTGAAGTCCTCAGCTTGCAGATGGAAATCCTCACAAGAAAATGTCATCCTTAACTCAACAGCTACCCAACAAAAGCAATAGCTACTTTTTCCAGAAAAACAGAAACATCCAAGTTTAAGACTAGTAAATTGTGTATTTATTTGATAAAGTACAAAATCAATGTCATATCTATGGCTGTTTGTGTACTTTGCTGTAAAACATGACCCTGTTAAATGTATAATTTCATGTCTGGGTGTGTTGTGAGACTCACATTGCTGAACAGCAGGAATGAAAGCTAACTTTTAGCATCTTGGCATTCTCCAATGCACCTTCAAATATCACTTATTTCAATGTGTTGCCTTTGCTTTATGTGTGGTTAATCATTTTTCCCATGGAACAAGAATGCATCATGTGACCAAATTAGCCTACGTGATGCAGGGGGAAGAAGAGCCATTGTTGTGGTTAAATTTTATGTTGCTATGCTGTGCTTATAGTATTTAACTATGAAACACTTAACAACAGTTTTAAAATAAATTGGCCTCTAAACTTTTAAATAACCACAATAGCATAGGTGTGCAAAGGAAAGAGAAGATGTACGAGGGAACATTAGTTTGGGAAATGTGGTGAGGGAGTAAGACCAAAGTGTTGTAACTGTTGAGGTAATCACAGTGTTGTTTATTGGGACTGTGAAGTGTTGGGAAGAGAAGTAGATGTGCAACAAATTAGAGTCAAGGAAAAAGGTTTCTGATGTTTCTGACTTTTGTCAAGGTACGCAGTAACAATAATTTGTCTGAGCAGTGAAGAAAAGGCAGATAGAAAACAAAATTTGCCTTAAGGAAAATACTAAAGGTGAGCAGAGTGTTCCATTTACTTTGGGAGAGTTAAAAAGGGACCTGGCTAAAGCTGATATAATTGCATCAGGGAAGAATGAAATATGGTAGGACCTGAAATTTCCAACAAGAACAAGGTCTGCAGGGGAGTATGATAAGTTCTATACTATTCCCTTTTATGATGAATGATATCATTTAAAATGTGCCATAAGAGATATAGTTTTAAAAAATTGCAAGAACCAATAAACAAAGTTGAAATGTGGGGAAAGTATGGGGAAAGGGGGTTAGAGGATATACTAATACTAATTAAATTTTTCTCTGTTTGAAACTGTATGGAAATAATTTAGGCAATTGAGTAATTTCAGTTCTTAGGAAGTTCTTGAGATATTTAAAGTGCTATTTAGATCAAGGATGAGAACTTCACCTCTGTATGCCCTGCAAGTGAGGCAGGAGAAAAGCCACTGTGTTTACTTAGCAAACAGCCCATGGTCAACAGCCGAATTAATTTCAGAGATATTCACACAACAAACAAAAAGCAAAAAGTCTGCTGGGAAAGGGAGAGAGTATTAAAATCATGTTTGGGCTGGAGAGGAGAGCAGTGTGGAGTGTTGTCCAACAGTTATGTGGCCAACAATAAAATCCCTGTATAGCTACTAGACACACTGATGGTAGATCAAGATCACGATCTTAAATTGATCACATCCTGACTAGGTGTGTTGTAACATATGGTTAATTCACCAAATAAACCAATAAATGTGGTTAATTCGTTTTTCCCACGGCCGACAATACATCATGTGACCATATCAGCTGATGTAGTAAAAAAAGGAGAAACAGATGCGCGGGCAGCAAACGGTCCGCCTTCTCGTGTGTGTGACGCATGGCTTACGCTACGGTACGCCATTTGTGTCTAGCAGCAAAAAGCGCGGACAGTGGAAATAGTCGTATAACAAGAGGTAAGTTTGATTACGACTGAACTTTATTGTGTAATTATTGCTCAAGTTGCTTTTACTGAAACGACAGACGACTCTTTTGGGTGTTTTCAAACAATGTTAATGCGATATAAATTACTGTTTCAGCGGTCGATGTTAGCCTCCTTTTTGGGCCTCTGTGCTGCCGTCGTTTTCCATGTCATGGAGCGATCTAGACCCGCCTTTGTCACGATGTGATTGGACCACACAACTAATGCAGCAATTTAATTGGACACGCTGTGCGTATCTCAAAGTATAGTTGGGAAAACATGTCGCCTGTTAGCATGTTAGCCGCGGTAGACGGCAGCAGTATCCACAACTTCATGCTGCTTGTGTCATGGTTCAAGAACCGTTTTCGCAATGAAAATATTTTTCACGTTGTATTCTACACTGCAACACTGGATGCTCTTAGTAGCTGTTGCAGTTTCCAACGTGCAGTCTACAACCTGTTCGGCTAACTTCATGTTACTTTGAAGCTAGTATCGGATGCTAGTTATTTAACCGCTGGAAATTTGCATAGACAAGAGGTAGAAAGTCGACAATGTCGCAAAGTTGTCTTCGCAGTCTTGTGAAATAAATACGGAACTGTATCAGGAGTAGACATCAAGTCATTGTCCACCTTTGCGGTGTCAACTGACACCGTTGCCCTCTGCCCACATACTGTAATGTGGACGTTACGCTCTCATCTTTGTAGAGGGGACGTGAAACCGAATTCCCAATTAAGTCAAGTCATTTTTATTTATATAGCCCAGAATCACATATCTCAATTCCTCAGTGGGCTTAACAATCTGTACAGAGCAGGCTACAACACCCTCTGTCCTTAGACCCTCGATTCAAGTAACACATGGAAACACATGTTCGACACGAATTAAGACAGTTAACCCTTCATTTAGGTGTACAATCAATGTAACATAACGTTAGCAAACAAGTACGCACTTTACTGTAAAGGTGAAATGCGTGAAGTGTCCCTTTTGCTAATCCTGTAACGATAGTCCTAGTGTCACGTGTCAAAATACTCAATAGATGGCGGTAGTGAGAATAGTGAGCTCAATCCGTGAATCATGGCTCAATCTCAAAGTTGGACTTCTTGAAATAATTTGCTCATTGGTTAACTGTAACAGAAACCCTCTGAACGCCCAAGAGCACTGTTTATTGGAAAACCATACTTGGGGTTTGGCTTCTTAACAGAAAGAAGGACCCATGGCCCACCACACACATAAATCGAGTTGAAGGACAGTATCCATTATTAATAGCCCTTTAACACTTACCAATAACAAATGATAGAATGTATATAAATGGTTCATAAAAGGAGGATGTTTAAGCTTTGTGACAATTTACATGGAGATTGTGGAAAACTGAAACGTAATATTAGTTAGTCAACACATCACCAATACACAGAACACAAGTAAATATAGAAACACCTGTTGCAGTGCATTGAGCTGCTGTGGTCACTGTAAAATTACATTGCATCATTGTCACAAAAATGCAGTGTAAAGCTTTAGAAATATGGTTATTCACAATGAAATGTTAAGCGATACTATACTTATATTACTGATCTAATTGTGACAATGACTGTAGCTCTACTGAATCATGCTTACAAGCATTTAGTAAAGAATGTTAAACCAGCAATTACATATGTATACTCCATTAAATGACTGTGACTTAGTTGTACTTTTCTAATTTACTGTCATCCTTTTACCCAACAGTTTGTGTCTGGAAGCACTAGATGGCGACATTTACCTGTGTTCAGTCAGATAGTGTTGTTGAAGGATTTAGCACTTTTCAGAAGCTTGTGGTTAGTTAAATAATTTGCGCCTAATGCACTTAAATTTTTTACAGAATGTTCTTTCATTCACTGAATCGTTCTTCAGACAATTAAAGATGCCAAACATACGCTCTGTGTTTTTTTTTTTCCCCCCAGGAGTTTGATTCAGCATCGTTGACAGCAATCAACTTCACTTTTATATTATAGCAGGGTATGATATGGATAAAACCTTGATATCAGGCAAGGAGGCTGTTGAGGACAAAGAGCGTGAAAATGACACCAGTAGGAAGGTGCAGCCAGATGATGTGGAAACAGAGCAAACTAAAAGAGACTCACCTAGTAGGACTGCCAAGCCTGATGAAGCAGATGAGAAAGTCACTGAGAGACTGCGACCAGACTCTGTACCTGAAGATGGGGATAACCTCTGCACAGTGTGTGGCTTCTCTGCCAAGTGTCCAAGATCGCTAAAGATTCACTATGCAAGAAGACATGGACGTAACTCAAAGAATGCCAATAGAACTGTAAAGCCAGCTGAAAAATGTGAAAATATGTCTGACACAAGTCCAACTGACATCCAACAAGAAGCGCACATGGAGACAGAAAGTGCTGCTGAAATTAAACAAAACCGGCGGTCTGACCTTAATGAGCTGAGATCAGCATGCAAATCAAGAGGAGATCTCAAGCCTCAAGAGGAGGCAATCCAAACCCAAGAAAGAAGAGTGAGCAAGCGAACCCCAAAACCTAAGATGATACATTCCTGCAACTACTGTGGGCAAGAGTTTTGGGGCAAGTCCCATCTAGATTTGCATATCCAGAGATACCACACCAAAGACACCCCATACACATGTGAGTATATGTTGCTCCCCAGTTCAAAAGTTGAAATCCAGCCTCACGCTTCATTTTATTCTAAAGATGTTGTACAGTTCAGTTTATATTTCAAAGAGAAATGTTTCATCAAAGTATTGATAGATTCTTAGGCATTACATATTAATTGCATCTTTATTTTCACTTACTATAATATTCGTATGAGATCTTAGTTAAAATTAAAAATGTAGAAACATGCAATGCAATGTCTTTTTCACTATTTCTACATTTATTGTTATGAGTTTGAATATTGTGATTGCATACTGTTTTTTTGGCTGAGTTGTTTTAATTAGTGATTGAAAGGAGACCTGATGAAGTGTATCTTTGAAATGTCTTCCAGTTGACGCTGATGAGGACATTGATATAGAAGAGGACTCTAAGGATCCTGGCATTACCCCGAAGGCCACCCCAACAAGAGTCTCGGCCAAACGTACGCTAACCAGGTTCCAGCTAAAGTGTACACACTGTGAGTTTAGAGTTAGCACCCCTGCATTGCTGGAGAGCCATGCTCGAGTCAAACACTTGGACCAGGAGTGGTTCCATTGCAAATTGTGTAACTTTTTCTCGGCCACGTCAGAGTGGATGGAAGCTCACCTCTCCTCAGATCGCCACATGCAGCAGGAGAAAGGGAAGAAAAGCAGAGGATTGTCTGCCTTTGAAATCTACGTTGAGAGTATAAACCGAGACAGTGCTGGAGAAGATGCTATTATAGATGACATGACTCAGGTGGAGGCGGCTGGAGGAGAAGGGGCAGCTACTTCGACAGAAGGAGATGAGGTAGCTGAAGAGACAGAAGAGGCTGCCATAGCTGTGTCGGTTGAAGAGGAAGATTTAGAGCTTGAACCTCCCAGAAAGAAAAGAGGAAGACCAAAGCTAGGGTCCACGACTACTTGTGGATACTGTGGCCTGGTAGTGTCTAACGCTACTAATCTCAGTGTCCATGTCCGCCGCAAACATAGTAAGGAGTATGGCTACAGCTGCACTCTGTGCAACTACAGCTGCGTGACCAAAGGAGACATGGATCGTCACTGTATCACGAAGAAACATGTTAGACGTGCGCAAGAGTGTGCAAACAAGAACCTGGTCAACAATAACACAAGTGCATCACCGCAGGAACCCACAACTACCCAAGCCCAGGCACCCAATGCAGCCTCACAGACGACCAAGAAAGAGGAGGAGCCTGACGACATGACAGCCACAGAACACAGTGGAGAAGAGCTAACTCAGTCAGACACAAGCCAGAGAAAAACTAATGTTAATGCTTGCAGCCACTGTGATTTTGTAGCTCAATCACTCCCTTCACTCCATCTTCACGTCAAGAGAAAGCACACCAAAGACTTTGAGTATGTCTGTCTAGCTTGTAGCTACTATGCCATAACAAGCAGGGAAATGTGTCGCCATGCCAACACAGAAAAGCACAAACAGAAAAGCCTGAAATACCTAGACCCCCTATTGAGTGAGGGGCAAAGAGCTTTGGCACCCCCGTTGAAGCTGAAGGAGGTCATTGAGCTTGTGGGTACAAACCCTGCCACTGAATGTGAACCCCCCAGCGCCACAGAAGAGTCTGCATCTTGTTCTGATGACAGCCAAGCTACAGAAAGTCAGAATACAACTGCACCTTCTGTCACAACAGAGCCTGTCGATGCTGTGGCTAATGTGGCTGGCAGCACAGATGGGAAGCAAGCAGAGAGTCTTGCATCTTCGAGTGGTGATCAACCAGATCCAGCAATGTCTGAACCCCGGCAGGCTCCAGCAGGACTTGAGCCTGCGGTGGATCAGTCTGCACAGCAAGCGGGCCAGGAGGAAGGGGCTGAACAAACAGAAGATGAACACTTTAATGCAGATGTGATGATTTTAGATGCAAAAAGTGACAGCTGTCATTCAGATACACAAATGTCCAAAGCCCTTCCCTTTGATGGCTGCATTGTATCCATGAAGACCTTTGCTGAGCAGGAGCAGGAGCTGCAGGAAGGTCTGGCTCTAGAAGGCGAGGCTGCTGTGATATGTCTGACTGGTGGATCACCAGTGTCCTCCAGCTTCCTGCCCTCCAATTCTGAATATGTCAAGAAGCTCAAACGACAGAAAGTAAAGGTGAGAGAGGAAGCCAAAGGATACAACTCTCGCATACGCTGCGACGACTGTGGCTTTATGGCCGATGGCATCAGCGGTCTCAATGTCCACATCTCGATGAAGCATCCGTCAAAGGAGAAGCATTTCCACTGCTTGGTGTGCGGCAAGTCATTTTACACTGAGAGCAACCTTCACCAGCACCTGACCAGCGCTGCCCATCTCCGCAATGAGCAGAACAGCGTGGAGGAACTGCCCGAAGGGGGCGCGAGTTTCAAGTGCGTGAAATGCACGGACCGCTTTGAAACGGAGCAGGATCTGTTTGTCCACATAAAGGAGAAACACGAGGAGCTCCTGAGGGAGGTCAATAAGTACGTGTTGGAGGACACGGAGCAGATCAACCGCGAGCGTGAGGAGAACCAGGGCAGTGTCTGTAAATATTGTGGGAAGGTGTGCAAGAGCAGCAACTCCATGGCCTTCCTGGCACACATTCGCACACACACCGGTATGTATTCTTCTTCTATTTACTCACACACTCCTTTTCCACCTACTCCCTCTGTCTCTCACACATATACTGTTTACAGTATTGCAATATATCACAATATATTGAATCGTAACCCCAGTATCTTGATACATATCGTATCACCAGCTTCTTGCAAATACACAGCCATAATGAAAACACAGTGTTAGGAAAGTGTTTATATAATTTTATATCTCATCTCCCTGCAAATGTTTGAATTCGTAACTTGGTAAAACCTATTTTAGATGCATTGTGATGCACATTATAAATTTATTTGGACTACAAATAATATTTGAATCCGAAAAAAATGTAAAACTACATTTACGCAAAGGCAATTTTACAACGTTACAGTTGTAATATGTGTAACTATTTAACCTCATAATAGAGATTGGATTTGTGGTTCTTAAACAATCTTTTAATGTCCTATGGACACACATCAAGTTTTCCCCAAAAATCTTTAAAAGGGAAAACGATCTCTTTGTAAAGCTGCTCAGCTGCTAGGCCGATGTTTTTAGGTACAACAGTATTGAGTGGGGAGATACAGCCCCTTCTTTGAGCTCAAGCTAATGTTAAGGCTACTATCTACTGCAGCCAGGTAATAGCTGTTTCAGTATAGGTGAAGGTAAAGACTGATTGAGCTTCAGACCAGCAGGAGAGACGCTAATGGACCCCAGATTGGGATTCCCTGAACAACGCTTGGTCAGAGACATGTGCGACTCATAATTGATGTGTCCATTACCAAGACTCAGTTGTAATTATAGTCAATAAGTCTCTGTAAATGTGTTAAAGCTTAGGCTAAAAGCATTGGAGGTCCAAAGAGAGGTGGGCTAATAATTTAAAATAATCAATGCCGACGTATTCAAAGCCTTTAATTTCCCTTGTGTCTGTACGTCCATGTTTGTGTATATGTGTGTGAGCACTCGTACGCTTAGTGAATGTGTGTATATGTCAGCCTTCATGGCTAGCTGATTATGCTCAATCCATTAAGATTTATCTTGTCATTTATAATGCAAAGCAGGGCTGCATTGGCCAGGGCTTCGGCTACGAAGTGTTCGGCAGGTTAAGAACATAGGGCGCTCCATTACCTTTCCCTGACCATGTGTATTAATTGCTCTTAAAATCAACTTAATGCAAGAACGAGATGTGAGGGCGCCATCAATAAATGCCCTTCTCTGCCTTCTCTGGTTCACCCCGCTTTCTGCCTAAACTTTAATGGGTCTTAAATTGAAGTCCATGCTCTGTGCTTACAATGTGCATACATGATTGTGTGTGTGTGTGTGTGTGAGAGAGTGTGAGAGAGTGTGAGAGAGTGTGAGAGAGTGAGAGAGAGTGAGAGAGAGTGTGTGTGAGAGAGAGAGAGAGAGAGTGTGTGTGTGTGAGAGAGAGAGAGAGAGAGAGAGAGAGAGAGATTGGGAGTTGAAATACAATTGTTTCCACTCTCAGATTCAGTGACAGTGGATGGTTTGGGCAGGTGTCATAGATTTGTCATGTAGCGCTTGCTAGAAAACCCAAAGATAACATGTCTTAACAGAATACTGGTAAGGTACTTAAAACAGTGTGCTGTTTTCACTCCCCTATGTCAGCACATGCCCATAAATGTATTGTTACAATAAAATATCCTGGTATGTTGTTACTTCACTTGTTAAGAGGTGTAGCCAATGTATTTGCTGAGGCAGAGAATAATTTCACTTAAAGAATTATAGTTGTTGTCCGTATATCTAGTATGCCACTCACCTTGTGTGGCCAAAGTCAGATTGCTTAAAGCTGTATGAATTGGAGGTTAAAATCCCAATGATTAATGTTGAGCCAGCACTTTCTTATTAACGATTAGTTGATATGTTTTCATAATCCTACCCTGTGTCATAATTCTTGAGTTTTGAGGTCACTTACTTAGTGTTACTTAAGAAAATGAAAGCTCTGACACTGAGGTCACAACAGATAGCTTCAAGTCAAGGGCACATTCTGAGGTTTCAAATGATGAATACTTTTTTAGGTTTACTTCTGTTTATTTGAGTTATGTTCTTGTTTATGAGATTACTTCCCCACTTTCATTTATGCTGTTCTTATTTGTGGAAAGTCCCTATTTCTCTTCATTTTGACAACATATGCCAGTTGTTATTATTGCTAAGTTCCCTCATTACAGTGAATTATTCACCTTTTATATGGTGGTCATTTATTCTGGGAGTTTGTTTGTGGGCCCACGGAGCTGCACGGTGGGGGTCTGCCAGTTTGTGGGCTGGGAGCACGTCCAGATCCTTTTAATTAAGACCTAGTTTTTATTCACTTGATTAATCAGTGAAATCAGCAGTCGGTAGTGGGAGGCTGCACACAGATTTGTCAATTTGTCCCTTTAAGGAACATGCTTGTGTTTTGCCAAATGAGGGTACAGCTGGAATTTGCATTTTTAAGTAAATTGGTCACTTTTTCACTGGAGTGAGCTGTCTGACCTCAGACAGAGCCCTAAAGTAATGGACACACACGCCATGCATGCACGTTTACATACAGGATGTAATGTGTATTTGTACAGATAACTAAGAAGTAAAACTGCAAGTGCTCCACTGGTCTGCCTTATTTCAGGATTTTTAAAAAGTTCAACGTGTAGCCTACAACTTAAATTTCTCAGATTCGTAATTCCATAAAGTTATCTAGTTTCCCCCAGGGGTTCATGGGACAATGTAATCTCCACTGAAAGCAACGTCTGCCCTCAGAGACATTGTGATGGACTTTGTATAAAAAAGTGGATGGAACTTGTAATCCACATATGTAATGGAGTTTATTTAATTTGTAGTCAAGTCCAAGTCCATTTTGCACCCAGATCCAGACCCAGATGAGGTGACTAAAATGGACAAAAAGACCACATATAAAATGTAAACACACTGTCAAAGAAGTTTGGATGAGATGTTGATTTATATACATGGTTCCATATAAACCATCGCCATCACTCACCATTGAACTTGGTGTTTGGAATTCTGAAGACAAGAAAATGTTGAAGGACCAGACGGAGACATGAATCATCTGATGTCTTCTGTGGCTACTTTGAAAAAATAACGCTGTTGATGTCATCAGGTTTATCTCGATTTGGCTGTAAGAATTTTTAATAGAAAGTGGGGTTTAAAAGGCAGGAAATGAAGCTCTGAACTTTTCTGTTAAGCATTTCTTTATTGGGGACTAAAAGTCAGAATTTCTCAGGCTCTGTTGCTTCAATTTTGACATTTTTAATGTGGATTTTGTCCCCACTAAATGGCAGGAGTGCACTTTAATAGATCTGCATATTTTATGTAGAAGACTGAAGACTGTTCATAGATGCCATCAAACTTTGTATTAAAGAGAAGAGAGAGACGCCCCGCCCCCCAGCATTCAAATACAGTATATTTTCAATATATTTATCACATTAATATGTCTGAACTTATGGTACTACATTCAATTTATTGTAATCCACTCACTGGACTGTAAAATAGATCTATTGGTAGGATACAATGATTGAAAACAATTTGATGGATAAAAATAAATTTGGCCTGGATATCGTCATTAATTTGTGTAGAAGAAAGAAACTAAAAAATGTTTTTTATTTTTATGAAACGATCAGGCATTATTCTCTTCTTCTAAACCTAAGGATTAAACTAAAGCCAAAACTATCATAGGAGTGTGTTGCTTGTGCAGGGCTTAAGACATCCTTGTGTGTGTGTGTGTGTGTGTGTGTGTGTGTGTGTATGTGCACAGTGAAACATTGCATGAGGTGCACTTCTCCTCTCAGGAAATGAATTAGTCATTCCCTGTCTCATCTGGAATGTGAGGGAGCCACATCGCCCCTATGTGGATGGCAATATTAATTTAACATGACACCACATTGATGGTCAATTTCAGTTTCACGGAGGCTGTTTAAGTGGAGTGGTGGAGTATTAATGTGATAAGATGTGAGAACTGAGGGACGTTACATCTCTCTCCTCTCTGTCATGTCTCATACTCAGCCAGCCATCTGGACAAATCAGCTCCCCACATGCCTCCCTCTCACCTCAACTTTAGATTGTGTGTGTGTGTGTGTGTGTGTGTGTGTGTGTGTGTGTGTGTGTGTGTGTGTGTGTGTGTGTGTGTGTGTG
>JBBPCS010000855.1:7862170-7881264 GCA_037974645.1 Hollardia meadi | reverse complement strand
TGTGTGTGTGTGTGTGTGTGTGTGTGTGTGTGTGTGTGTGTGTGTGTGTGTGTGTGTGTGTGTGTGTGAGTGAGAAAGGAGAAGAATGATGGTGTCTCCTTCTGTTTGTCCATGGGGTGATTATGTCTTGTGAATTTAATGTGCATGTCTGTATGCATGTGCATAGGTGTGAGGTGGGGTTCTCCATCTAGATGTAGGTATAGTTGTGATGGTAGCTGTGGAGTGAGTGTGTACGTCAGTCTTTAGCTTTTCACAGGTATTGATTGTGTTGTGTGATTTATTTGTGCATGTGCATGTGTGAAAGAGTCTGCACATTTAGGTGTGAAGTGTGTAGTTACATATAGGGGTTTTATGTGTTTATCTGCCTTTATTTGTTCTTTTGTGTGTGCCTAGTGATTTTTGTGTGTGTGTGTAGTGTACTGTAGGGATATGTGAAATAAAGAGGCCAGCCCTGTTGCCCATGTATGGACCCCCTCCCAACCCCCCCGCCCCCTGTGTTTATGGGCCTTGTTAGCACAGGCTTGCCTTTCAATCTTCGTTACCGGCTCAAAATTCGATGTGTCGTACTTCCAGCTCACAGCAAGTGAACCGTGTATGAACGAATTAGTAATCTACACAAAGTGCTTAATCAAATCAGCAGCTGCCCCTGGAATAAATATTGTACAACGTCTTGGGATATTCACTGCGAGAGGGTGAGGGTTTGCTCAAAGATGCGTATGTGGATATCATATCTTACCAGGCAGCCACTTAGTTTGCAGTGCCGTACTGTGTGACTCTGGCTCATCCTGCCAAACACAATATCCATTTTGTTTTGCTGAATGCATATGTTTATTTTTCGTGTATTTGGCTGAATTTAGAGTAAATTCACATGAGTAACTAATAATACCATAAAGTTCCAGTTTTCCAGTGTTGTAAAAAGTACCCGAAAGTTGTTCTTGAGTAAAAGTAAAGATATTGTGCTAAAATATCCCTTTGGTAAAAGTGAAAGTCACCCATATGAATGGCACTTGAGTATAACTCTAAGGGCCCTATTTAAACGATCTAAAGCACATGGGTTAAAGTCTATGAAGCATCCTCTTGTGTGTCCATCTCCACTTTGCTAGTTCAACGGTGCATAATCTGGGCGCAAAGTAGGGTGCAAGGCGCAAAGGAGTTGTATTTAGTCCCTTGATTATTCATAGGTGTGTTTGGTAACATAAATTAAACCAATCAGAGTGTCATCTCCCATTCCCTTTAAAAGCCAGGTCTGCTCAGGGAGCATTGCTTTTTAAACAGCGTCCCATCAACAACTCCATTTGACTGCATATGAACCAATGCACAGACTGGCCAGGTTGTAATGTTAATTACTGTTTTGTGTTCTATACAACCAAAAGGTTACACAAACAGTCCAAGTTCAGTAAAATAGTTTGGAATAAAGTTAAATTGTTTTTCCTCTGTAGAGTTTCCTCTGTCCTGCCAAGTTTATAACTTAATTTTGCTGCTTAAGTGTCCCGTGATATTTCCTGAATGATATTACTGCAGTGTGCATAGAGACATTTAAAATTACTGAAAGCAGCCTCTCTAAGCCTCTCAATCCGTGCATCAGTGTGTAACAAGCAGAGTGTACGCCTATTGTGAAGCCGCCTATATATGCTCATCTTACTATCTGAATAATGCGGCCTTTAAATAGCAGGAAAAACACTGTGCCATTGACTTTAGAACAGGTTTTTGTTGGTCAATGGCGCAATCGTTTTCTTCTGCCTCAAGATAGAAATGCACCAACGATGAGCCTCACCACACCTCATTTTAAGACCAACACACCCATGGGCGCACAGATGGGTGCAAGTATGTTTGCTACTTGCACAGCGTTGCCGCTGGGCATGAAAATGACAACTGCATAGGCCGGAAACTAGGAATGACGCTTGCGCTGTGCCATGTGCCACTTTGCGCCGGTCACAAGATAGAGAGAGGTATATATACTGATATTAATATACTTGGATATCAAAAGAAACTTTCTGGCAATAAATGTGCTTCAGTATCAAAAGTACAAGTAAAAGTAAGTTGACAGATTATCAGATCTGATATTCAGCAGTTGTCAATTATTATTATTGAAATCAATGTTTTTTAAAATCCTATTGCCAATAAAATAAATTCAATTAAAAATGTGCTATTTTGTCTCTGTTGCAGCATTCAATCTGCAATGTCACAAGTAGAGTGGAGTGGTAGCAGGTAGCAAAAAATGGAAATACTTTACTAAAGTACAAGTACTTTTAAATTGTACTTGAGTTTAGTACTTGAGTCATTTGACTTACATTGTTAATATTCCATCACTGTATTTCTATGTGCCCATTTCTAAAGTGTGTTTGTGCCTCATGCAGAAGGTGGAGGAATCTGCCCTCGCAGCTCTGCTCTTAAATGACTGATTGCAAGGAGAGGCTCTGACACTCTCTCACACGCTACCCCGCCCTCTGGACTTATTAATGACAATAATTAGGGAGAAACCTCCCCATGACGCCCGCCAGAGTGATTAGCGCTTTAATGATGGAATGGGAGGTAGTGAGCGCACACAGAATTGATTTACGTATTTGCCCTGACCTTTGGAATCCAATTTACGCATCCACAGGCAAAGGAAGAGTAGGTAAGAGATGAAGGAGAGTGACAAGGATAGATAGAGAGTGAAAGAAGGAGCACTTGGAGTGTGACTGTAGTTTTTATGGGGATGTAGTAAATGCATCTGTTTTTATAACACTGAAGTCATTTTGTGGCTGTGAAGTAGGTTGAAGTCCTAGCACAGAACTAATAACATCGTACATGCCTGACATTGAAAAATGATCTGTAATGTAAAATCAAATTTCTGCTTAGCATTTATTCAGTCATGTTTTATTAAAATTGCCATGTCTTTCCGTTAAACAATATTAGGGTTGGATATGAACTCTCCCTTCTTTGTTTTGCAGGATCCAAGCCCTTCATGTGCAAGATCTGCAACTTTGCAACTGCTCAGCTGGGAGACGCCAGGAACCATGTGAAGAGACACCTCGGCATGAGAGAGTACAAATGCGACATCTGTGGGTGAGTTTCATCTTTTAGAAAGGACTGAAAACACTTTATTTAAAAGTGAGGATAGGATTGTAAACTCGAGCGAAATTGATATTGGCAAAGAGTGAAAAATAAGGCTTTGCTATGCTACAACTTATGTATGTTTGGAGACAGGGTGGGCAAAGCATTAGAGAACTGAGCATTCACACTGAAAGTCTGTGTCTTTTCCACCCTTTAATAACTAGTGTACCCCTAGTCAAGTATTAAAGTGTGTATGTTCGTGTTAAACTGAGATTTGATCAGGTAAGTTAATAATTATATTTAGATGACAACATGACCTGTTGCCTCACTATGGAAGCCCATGGGGTACTTGATAATGATAATGTGAAGTTTAAAATTAAAATGTAATTCCACAATGGTATTATAATTTGCGTATGTGTTATTTGAGTAAAAATGAAAATGCAATAATTCGATTAGCTTTTTTAAATTTTTACTTCCTATACGTGAAAATCTCTAACCATATTACAGTAAAATAAAAATGGAAACGCTCTGTGGCATTTCATTTTCAAAGACCTGCTCTACACTAGACAATATTCAAATGAAATAAGCAAAACAGCAGCCCACCCCCACTGTTTACATTTTTCATTTACATGTAACCATGCTGTTTTGGGGACAAAATGAAAATGCAATTTTCTGACATTTTGAAAATAAAAATGAAAACAGCATTTGACATTTCATTTTCAGAAGCTTAACCTGCTCCAAAGTGGACAATATTCAAATTAAATAAGTAAAAGAGCAACCCCGGTCTATTGTATTTACATTTACATGTCCCCACGCTCTTTTGGGGACAAAATGAAAATGAAAATTGAAAACTGCCACTCCTTAATAAAATGTCTAATTTATTGCTATTGTGGAATTACATTTTCATTTTAAACTTTACATTATCATTTTAATAAAATCCCCTATGGGCTTCCATAGCCTCTAAATGTGTCTCATATTTATTTAGAAATGTTGGTATAATTGTTTGGTATAATGTAAGGATCGACTGGTATGTTTTATTTCAGGGCTGATAATTAGTAATCAACTGATATTTAGGAACGATAAATTAATTAATCTTAATTACATTCTAACACTGCTTACTAAAAAATTTGACACTAGATTTTTACAAAATGTTTACTAAAGTATTGTACTTAAATGCAAAAAAAAAAGAAGATAAACAGAAAAATACTGAATATTGGATCCGATAATTGGCCACGCCGATAATTGGACTGTCTCTAATATAATGTATAGTTGTATTATTTGGTATAGTTTCTAGAACAGTGATGAAATTGAGAAGCAGACACCAGTGAGACCCAGTGAATGGTTGAGTTCCTGCTCAGGTGTTGGAACATTTCATGTTGGTGTCTAATTAGTGACGTGCTCCAATTATTGTGCAGTCCACTTTAAACTGCATTTTTCTCTGGCTAATTCCTAATTTAACCCAGTTTAATCCTGGTGACACCAATAGAGGAAGTGCTGCTAATCTCATGCAGATTCCTTTTCGAAATTGTGAGATCTGTAAAAAGAAGATCAAAACCTTCCAGATGCTGCCTAAATGAGCGGCTAGTCCAAAGATCAAAAATCATTGGTATGTCTGGAGAATCTTGGTGACCTTCGCCGAGTTTAAACTCGACTTCAAAAGGGTGAGATCACATCGATGTATATGGTTTTTACCACATTCAGTAAAGTCCAACTTGAAAGGAACTTAATATTCTGATTGAAATTCTGAATACATAGGCTATTATTTATTTAGGTAAGAAAATGTTCAATTTAAAGACATTTCATATTGATAAAAAATTTGGTAATTAATTAACGTATGCAATAAAATATATGAAAAAACACTTTTTCTAACTTTTAACTGCAGTGTGCTCCTAGTCAGCTACTCTTGTGAATTAAAGGTAAAATAAATTTTACCTTCTTTCTTGTTTCAGCTGTACAAATAATCCTAATTGTAAGTTTTTGTAGGTAACCACAAGCCTATAAATATCCAGTAGTGCAAGAGTAGAGTTATTTTCCCACTACCTTGTACCCCCTACATGTAGACCATATGTTGTGTTCAGCTCGTTTCATTCCCATGGTAGAACTTCTCACTGCCTTGCCATGTTCAAATGGACGTGTTAAGCTGTTTAACATGCAGCCGGGGAATAGAGTAAATTGTGGGATTTCCAGCTTTGTGCCATCGAGCTTCTGCGGCTACACACGCTAAGATGAAGACATATGTGGAGTTATTAGTATCTCCTTCTGTGTAATTCTGTGCAAAGTGTTCCATTTAGTTCATTCGCAGGCCGATTTTGTTCCTCCAAAGCCAAGCAGAGCCAATGTGTTTATATTTGCTCCCGCTGACGTTCGCAAACATATTACAGCAGGAGCAAACAAGCTTTGGTTTAAGCACAGCTTCTCCTTTAATGAGAGGAAAGGCTCATGTTTCACAAGCCCTCCAACTGAAAACCCTCTTCTCCCAAGTGCTGAAAATGTGTCGGGCATTTGACCAAGCGTCTGGCTTTACATACACTCACACACATACACACATATACATACAGAGCAGTTCTCCGATGTGCCTTTAAATGGGACCACTAAATACAGCCCCTGGTTTCACAAATCATGCGGATGGAGGAGCTGCGTGCTGCCAGTGCCAGCCACTGGTGACAAATTGGCCCTGTGTGTGCTTTCAGTACTGACTGATCACCGGGCCATCCCTCCTCTTGACTAAAGAGCAGCAAACACAAAGAAACCCCCAGAAACATCTTCATTAAGGCCACAGTCATACATACATACACATAGCCTGCTGCCCTTCCAAAAGTTTTCTCATCTGATGATGTTTCCATAACCCAAATCTAAAGCACCTTACTAATGGATGGCCATGGTTCAGATATAATGTGTAAAGCTAGATTAAAGTGTGATAAAGTTCTGCATCCTCCTGTGGATACTGACATGACAGGGCAGCATTTCGCATAACAAAAAAAAAAAACAACGTTTTTTTTTCTGGATATTTGTTTGGCTTCTTTTTTTTATTTACAATATAAAATTTGTTTTTCATTAATTTATTTCATGCTTACAGATTCTTGGGTCTCTGTGGGGCATAGAGTTATACTGTAGCAATGCCTGAGCATATTGTTTGTGTCTTTTTTCTTTCTTTACCTTCCCTTACAGAAATACCCCCTCACCCCAACACTGGCATCGATTGCCGTGTTTCCCTTGTGAAACTCTCACTAAGACACTAACATTACCTCACACTATGAGCGAATGGATGTGCTGCACCTTGGCTGTCCACCTCACTTTAGCTTCAGCTCATTGCTGCCGGTCTCTTCTCAGGAGTGGGGGGGGGGGGGGGACTTGTTGAAAGTTAAAGATCATATTGTTGTGGCATTTAATTAACAAATGCAAATGCAAGGCCAGGACATATTGGAACCCTTGACCATGCCGCCAATCAAACCTGAGTGGGCTGGTTAGTGCCTCGCTCGTCATCGCTAACGCATTATAGGCTTTCTGTCTCTGTCTCAACATTTCTCCCACTTCTTCAAGATGCCTGTTTGTCCACGTTTCTACCAATCTATTTGCCTGTGTGTGTTTCTATTTTGAAACTGACTGATCCACCTTAATTTGCCTATAAAGAACTCTTAAGACACCACACAAGAAAAAACACCAATTGGTTGTTAGCATGCAAGATAAGATTTCTCATATTTAATTGGTTAAAAAAAATCCTGCGTGTGAGACGGCAGATTCTTGCGTTTCCTCCCGGCGTGTTTCGTCCACGGTGGGGCTTGGCCACTTAATGAGCCTCCTTCTCCTCTCCTCCATCATCTACCAGAAAGGCCCTGGATTCAGCATTTCCACCCTCCCGCTCTCTCTCGTCCTCCCCGAAGATGCAATGGACATCCAGTGCTGTTGTAGGTGTTAAATTATGCATAAACAGTGTAAATGCTTTGAGGCATTGGTTTAATATCTCAGCCCGGGTCTTAGAAGTATTAACACTCTTATGGACATTGATTGTCCTCATGTGGACTACCGTTTTATGATTATAGGTCATAAGCTGCCCATTTCCTAGTGTCACTTCAGGAATTTGAACAAAACTTTAAAAACGTTGCTTCGTCACAACACAAAAAAGTTAGCGATGTGCTAAAGTTTGTCTTCTATGCGGAGGAGGCTGCGTTGTGTTTATCCCTCCCTCCCTTCCCTGTCTTAGTTTTCATGACTTAGTGTTGGAGGGAGTATATATAGTCATGATTTCATGTTGGGTGTTGTGTGTGTGATTTGACTGTTAACAGGATGGGGCTGGCTCATGTCAGGGTTTTTATGTCCCCCCTGTCTTGTGAGATTGTCTGGTCTGTTCCCAGAATAGCCCATCAGTTCCGCCCTGCGTGGCTCATCCGCTGTAATGTGCCTTAATGCCCGGGCCTGTATGAGTAGTGTGAGGCCTGGCAGTGACAGTGGAGGAGCATCTTAGCTTGCTGCTTATCCAGAGAAAGCCGTCACTTAACTCAGCCCCTCTATTGTCTGTCCACACCCCTCTCCTTCTCCCCTGACGTGATTCTCTATAATCCTCAAACAGATTCTGGTTAGAACTCCCTGAGAACTATTTTTATGTTTTTTTTTCCTCTCATTTAAACATTAATGGTTGTTGCAGATGAAGAGAGGGATCCCTATGAGGATGATTATAATGTCACTCCACTGATCTCCTGCCGCCCCGAAATAATTGTACATCATCGCTTCATAACGTGTCAGAGGGACACGTTGGTGGCGTGCAATTAAAACCGCAGAATATAATACACCAAATTACTGCCTGTCAGCCCTACGAACAACACACTTGGTATTTGAGTTACACTTAATCATCACTTACATTAGCGATTTCACTAAGATCCCTCCACCCCACCCCACCCCCTTGGCTCATACCGCAAGGGCGTGAAACACACTGCTCCTTACAGGCTGAGAGATCGTGTCTGTGAGACAACGGCTCTAGGGTAGCTACGTATTTATGTTAGAGTTAGGCCTTTTGAAAGCTCATAATGTCCTAAATGATTTAGTCGTGTGTGACCGAGAGCGTGCGCCATGTGTTGGCAGGAACAGAAAGACGGAATTCTGAATTCATTAGCACACAACAGATGTAAACACTGAATATTTTCCTCAGACGATTCCGATCCAGTAAGCCCTGTGTGTTTGCATATTTCATTAGTGCTTTCATCAACCTTCACATGACTGGAAATATGCAGTTGCAGGCCTGTAAAGAACATATAAAAATGAATTATGACCATCTCAAGGCAAACAACCCCCAATCTTTCTTTGTATTTGATTATACATCTTCATTTTTTTTGGTCAGGCCTAAAAGTTGGCAAACTAATCTTGACCCTGGGGTTGTGCCCACCATTGCATCCATAAACATCCATATGCATAAAATAGCAACCACATACTATGTCGAGTGTCTTTTTAAATGTCTATGGACCTTTTTATTGCTTGTTTTGATCCATCTAATGTATTAGTTTTCCTCAGACGCAGGGCCTGGTATTTATCGCCATCTGGAATTTGTATTAATGTTTACTGCTTTGGACACCTAGCAGTTTGTGTCTGGGAACATGGTCCTTGTCAGTCAGCATAGTCCCCTTCGCCAAAATAAACACGTATTGCTCTGATGCATTTAACAAAATTTAGTGTGCCATTATCGGAAATGAAATAAGTAACGCTAAAGGTCATTTGGAAAATAATGCAGAAAGGCTGGTCTGGAAAGGTTAAGTATGGGACTGAGATGTTCTGATGATAACGAGGGCTGCGTATGGCTCGGAGAGCTCGGCATCCTGGTTTGACTCGGCACTCTGCGATCGCTCTTTATGACCGAGACAGCTTTACAGCCCGTTACCCCCCATAACACGATAAAGCGCAGCATAATGGATTGGATGTGTTTAGTAGCCTTGGGCTGATGTTTGTAAAATTAATGTTTTTTGCAATAGAAACACACTCGTGCACAGAAACACACAGAAAATGGCAAGAGAGGCAAAAGAGGGAGGAGAGAGAAATCAATTCTAGACAGCATCGATGTATCAATATAAATCCACCAGTGTACAGTTTTACACTTTTTATACTTGTTTTGGAGCTGGATTGTCGGACTTTATTTCCTCACAAGTGACGCGTCCTCGCAGATATCTCTGTGCTGAAGAAATAACAACTCATTAGTCGAGTTTGGATTGTAGACCCAGTACTCAGCAAAAAGGCGATAAATGCTATTAAATTTGTGTTTCAAATTACACAGTACAATTACTTGAGGAAGATAAAGTCTGTTTGCTCTGTTAGTCTCATGTTGGTAAAAAGATGCTTGAGTTGAGTTTGAACAGGACCCCACTCAGCATCTTTGAGAGAGACAAAGAGAGAAATCTCTGTCAGCAGATCAGTCCTATTAGGCTTTAATAACAATCTCATATTCTTTAGTGGCCCCAGAACAGGGGCCTGGGGGCTATATAATCAAGAGTACTTCACTTTTAATCAAAGACAAACAAAACAAACATGAGGTCCAGACGCTAAACGGCAAGATCAGTAGTTAAGCTCGGGAGCCAACACAGCACATAGGCTTATGATGGTAAGTTATGCTACTCTTGAGGAAGAGGCTATTGTCTGCACTATGCATGATATCAATAGCTTCTTTTCTAAAACATTACACTTCTTGTAGTCTCAGCATTTCTCAGCGTTTCTCACTTTTTGTTTTTATTAAATCTCAACTTGCAGGACAAACATGAAGTAGTAGTAATTAGAACAGAGAAGTGATCATTTTGATAACATTTACACACTAGATTAACATCAGCTAACAAAGGCAAAACATGACTAAAGTTTGCAGTCACCAACCAAAACCAGGTCCCCACAAAAGAACTACAAACTTTATCCTTTAAAGGTGAATTATTAAAAAAATGTTGCTGAACAATCCATTCTATAGAGCTAATTGTGTCATCGGTATATTGTATGAGCAAAAAAGTAAGGGGGGGGGGGGGGAGTTAATAAGTGATTAACAACAGCAATTAAAAGATGAAGATGAAGGCAGATGAAAAAAAGGGGTGTAATTAAAATATCAGTCCTCTCATTGTCAGAAGTGCGAGTGTCATCCATTGTGCACTTATTAAAAAGCCGGGTGGAGGGGAAGGAGCGAATGGCGCTTAATTCCAGCAGCCCAAAGTGTCTGGGTAATCTACCCATGGATGGAGCTGGAAAAAGGCTGTAACTCATGTTAAAGTGTTGGGGCCGTGTCATTGCAGGTTCACAGTCATGCATTTCTGTGTTGACACCCATCGGGGCAGGGGATATTTGGCAGTCAGGAGTAATTTAACTTAATTAATGGGATGCATATTTGATGGAGGAATAAAATATCCCGGCTCAGCAAAGTGGAAAAGGGGAAAGATTTAGTGGGAGTTAAAGGTGGAGGGGAGAGTAATTTGTGCGTTCAGTTACTGGCTGCTTGAGAGACAGAGAAGGAGAGAGAGAGAGCAAAGGAGTGAAAGAGAGAGAGTAGTTTGAGGCTGAGGAGAGAGGAAGGCAAGGGGAGGATGAGAGATGGATGGTTGACACAAAGCTTAGCTGATCTGTAGAGGGGAATGGGATGTCCCTCCATTGAGAGGGCCATCCGACTGACAACGCTTGATTTAATTGATATCCGGACTGAGTCCTTTCCCAGCGCAAACAGACACATTACGCTGGTTTGCAAACTTGTAGCCGAGCTGCTGGCTGCCAAAGGCCTTCTTAATATTCATGAGGGGGCTTTTAAGGATGTTCTGCAAAAGTCTCATCCCTCCACCGTCACCCGCTTTCCAACATGTCTTTACAACCAACGCACACACACTTTACCTTCCACACACTTGCAGCAGACACTAGCAGACACGCAACACGCTGGTCTCTCCCAGGCGAACCTGTGGCCTGACGAAAAGCTGTCACGCTGCTCTTAATCTCCCCTGGCACTTTTTAATTGACTTCCTGTAGGTATAGATTATTTTCATGGTGAGTCTGCCACCGAGATGTTTGATACCGTCCTGGAGACTGGCATCTGGGATGCTTGCAGCTCAACGACGCTGCCACCCCCCCACCTCTGTGTGATGGCCAGACTTATTGGGGAAACAGGGGAGAGGTAAAATGCAATCAGTCATTGCCATCATCATAATTGAGCTGATGTACCTGCTGTGAGTGCGAGGGAAATGTTGGCTTGGTTGGAAGGGAGGCTCTTTGTCTAACTGAAGCTGTTAGTGGCATTAGACTGATATACAGGGCAGGTATTGGCCTCCTGTTAAAAATTGGATGTCAGCCAGTGTGTGCTATCCAATTGATATGATGGACATTATGTAGCTTGTTTGATTAAATACAGTATTTATTGTAGAATTAATCAACACTGTGCTGCTTTTCAGAGGTAACCTCTCATGTCTAATGAAACAATCCGATCAGATTCCAAACATTAATGCGTGGATTATATTTAGGATTAGTAGTAAGGCCAGGTCAGGTGCATTTGTGTAGCCCAGTATTACATATGGGGTGTCAGGGAGCTTTAAAGGCCCATAACATCAGTAGTTCCTAACCCAGCAAGACTAGGAAAAAACGCTGTGTGTTGAACAGGAGCCATAGGTGGGGGAAAGATAATTACAATAGAGGTTAGGATACAAAAAACACAAGCTAGAAACACAGGCAGTAAGTAAACCAGTTGTAAAATTATAATATGTTCCATACCAGGGTCCATTGTCCCAGTGTTGTGTCTCTATAACTGTAATAACACTGAGTCTTTGTAAGTTTGCGGGTATTTTGGCCTTGAAAACGGTGACATTTCAAACTATGGAATATTGGCACAAACTGTCTACTGTCATATAAGCGATATAAGACTTCATATCCATCGGTACGCCAAATACCGCTCTCACTTTGTTTATTACATGTGGTCTGGCCCACACATGCTTATACCAGGCAGGCACACAAGCGGACAGGGCGTCCTCCTACACACTTGCACACACACACAGACTTCTATCATGATAAAAGCCAGTAGGTACTGCATTGTGATTTAAAAAGATAGGATATCTCTAACGTCATGTATGTGGGGTCTAGAAGCCAGCAAGGATCCATAGTCGGGGTTAATTTTATTTTCAACCCATGTTGTTTAACAGAATGTAGAAGTTTTGGCTTCACTCTTCGCAGTCTGATGTAATTTGTATATTATCAATTAAACAATATCTAAGGTCAAAACTGTTCTCATATGATTCATTAACCATAATACTTATGGGTTCTGTTTTCTATTGTGGATGTATTGAAGGGTTAGATATGTACTCCTGTTTTACAATATTTCACAATATGTTTGCCGCGTGTTTCAGTACACTTGTTAAATTTGGTGCTTATTCTCACCACTCCATCATTCTGTGGCCTCCTTCAGGCTTAATATCACAAGATCAAGATGATTCTCAGATTTATGAAGTGATATTGACCATTGTCTATGTGAAACAGATAATAAGCTGTGATGAATGGGTGGCATTAGCGATGAAATTACATCAACCTTAACAGGCTATTGTATTAACACACCTAGCCAATCTCCACTCCTCCCCACTGCCCGTTTAATTGATTAATTGCTGACATGGATGGATGAGGGGTTGTGGGTCCTGAATCGGTGGCTGATTGCTAGTCAACCATAAACAGGAGCAGCCACAGTGGGCCCTCAAGGGCAATATTCATGCTCCCCAACCTTATGGTGATTCCTTATCCAGCTCTGACAAGAGGAAAAATATTCGGCCATAAAACGCTGGTATCACTGGGCTGACATATAAAGCCCTCTGTCACTCCGTCTCTCCCTCTCTCTCTCTCTCTCTCTCTCTCTCTTTGCCTGTGTTGCGTCTCCTTCAGCTCTCGGTCGCTCAGCACACCCGTCGGACTCTGAAATCACCCATCCTCCTCCGCATTTATAGCTACAGTCCCTCAGGTAGCCCTAGCTTTAAATATGAGCGAATAATGGCGGAGTGAGTGATGCTGACTGTGTCCTTGACTGGGATCCTCTGTGTGCTATATCCACATCTCACTGTCTCCGAGCCCCATGGGATGCATAAAATATCCCCGTAGAAAAACTCCCAAGGCTTGTTGGTGGCATCCGCTGGATGAATGCAGAAAGGCAATAAGGTCTTTGTGTATGTTTGTGCAAGTAGCGAGGGGGGTAGATAATGTTTACACTGCTGTGTTTAATGAGAGGGTACTGTGTCCACTTTCATGTGTTTGCATTTCAGATGTGTTGCAGCAATATTAAAATGTTACACGGCATTTCACATCTCTTTTATGTCTTACAGTTTGTTTGCCTGCATCTTCATGGCCCTGGTAGCTGATATTAGGTTTAGTTGTGAAAGATGTTAGAATCATGCGTTGTGGCTGCCACTAAAATCTCTTTATCAGCACAATCGCCACACAGTTGTGCCAAAGCACCCGACGGGCAGACGGGGGCAATTTTTTGCCGAGGACAAAGTGTAAGAAGGGGGCCTGGCAAGTGTCAGACCTGCAAGAAAGAGGAAAGTGGACGGGGGACCAGAAAAGTAGAAGACCCCACTGTCAGCCTCGCTGTCTTCGCTCTCCCTAATGTTGCGCCACGTTAACCCCTATGCCACTGAGCCGCTTCAGACCGAGGCGCAGGTCTGAACCCCCGCAGCCGGCCGTGAAAGCGCTGACAGATCGATTACCCCACAGGAAAAAAACATTGAGCGTGATGAGGAGGAGCATGCCATGTGAAGTGGAAGCATTTATTCATTTATTCTGTTTATTCAGCAAAACAAACAGGGGTCAGGAATATGCTGCAACTCTTATAGCTCTGTGTCTATTACAGTTAAATTTAAAATTAGGGGGTTCACTCTGCCCACTTTTATGGTCACTTCAAAGCCTGCCTGCTGCCTTCCAAGCCCCCCAGCAAAATCTGATTAGTTAGACTTTTACAGGCTACATAAGCTTCAAGTAGAGTGAAAAAACTAATTTCTTTGAGTCCAGTGTGGAGCTCAAAGAAACACTTTCTGGTGTTCCTGACTTGTGGTCTTTTTATTGGACATTAGATGGCGCCATTCAACTTGCTAGAAACCCTCAGTCCCTGACTTGATTTGCAATATGAGACTGCCTTGCCTGTGGTACATGTGGCTCTCTTGCATGAATGAAATGCAATTAAGATTCTATTCATTCTGTTTAAAAGGTTTGGTCAAATCTTTGACTCCTTTAACATTTATCTCAATTGATATTTGTCATAAAATACAACTCCAACATGTATTGGGTATAATTGTATAGGTTAGTGGCAATGGCAGAACTGGTGGAAGACAGATAATGAAGCAAACTTTGTTGCCATTTTATTTCAGATTACAAGCAAGTTGTACAATTAATTAAATATCCTACAAAGTGAGACTGCTCATTTAATTGTACTTAAGTGTCCAATGCTTGCCAAAGTCAAGCTTTCAAAAGTGGAAAATTTGTGAACAGAATATTTCTGCCCGTATCTTTGGAGAGACGGTAGACTACCAAAGTGGGTGTTAGTGTAGTTGTAAATGAGTGGAGTTGGAGGCTGGGCTTGTGGCTGGGCAGACGTACTGTTCAGAGGGGTGTCCCTGCCGGTGCTGCTTTAACTAGGACAAGCCTCTCTATACCGGTGGACCTCAGGGGCCGATCAGCAGGTCTCAGGAGAGGTTCCCCGCACCGCCGTCTAACCAGGCCTGTCACGAGGAGGCTGATTCTGGGCTGGCTGGCTGACTGGGTGTGGGGCTGCTGTGATGGTGGGAGGCGGGTGAGTGGGTGGGGGGTGGCTGACATGCCGAGAGGGCAATTACAGCAAGGACAAAGACTACACAGTGATAAGTCCCCACAGCACCCTAATGAAGAGAGCAGGTTAGCCTGTTAAGAGGACTGGGGAAACGAGCATGGTCTCAGTGCGTGTTTGTTTGTGTGCGAGCGTGTTTGTGTGTGTTTAACCTACCCGAGGAGGATACATTTTCTGAGGTCATGTTGCTACCATGCTCGCTAACCTCACTGACTGATGCCTTCCCAAGCTGGTGTTTTTTCCTTCACAGAGCAAAAGCAATCAACGACACGAAACTGGAAACCAGTGCATCTTGAGGGAATTGTAATCCTGTGGCTGTGTATAGTGAGAAGGAAAGTCCCAATGCAAGCTATTAATGAAATGAAACCTTTAAAATATCATGCCTTTGGTGGGTAATTGTTGCACATTAGCGAATCTACAATTTGTTTTTATCACACCATTTAATGATTTAAAAAAAAAAATCCTGCTTAAAAATTCAGTACATTATATCCTGCATTTTCTGCATGAAATAAATTGATGAGCCTGTAGGTCAGCAGTTGTGGAAAATATGTTCTGTATGAGAAACAAAGTAAAAAAAAAAAAATTTAAAAAAAAGCATAAAAAAGAAATTGAAAAAGGGAATCATTTTCAGAGAAGGATTAACTGCTTTCCTCTTTTGGTCACTTTTACATTTTCAGCCTAGATGTGATTATAGCCAGATCGTTTTATCAGGCAAAAAAATCCCAGATGCAAAAACAATTCTCTTCTTCTTTCTCTTTGTTTTTTCTTTTCTTTCTTCTTCTTCTTATTTTTTTTTTTGGGCGGCAAAGAGAGATGGAGTGTACCTGATACTGCTGTGTTGGCACACCCGTCTGGGATCTGATAAGAGAACCTCTGGAGCGGTGCTTATTCAAATCAGTGCATGTTCACAGTGAATAGGAGCAGGTAAAGGCAGTAAGATACAATGCGATAACCTTTCTGGTAAGGAAGAGAGAAGAGTTTTACACTCTGTTTCACAGCTCTGCTACACTAGATGAGGGATTTTCAGCAGAACCTAATTGATTTGCTTTATCCTGATTTTAACTACAAAACAAAAACCTTTGTCTCACGAGTGCAACTGAGAACGGATGTTAGAGAAGTTTTTTTTTGTTTTGCGATGCATTACAGTTATTTTATCATTAGGCTTTTTTTAAATTTTTATTTGCTTTGTGAATTAATCGGCTTTCAACCTCCTCACTGACCACATTCGACTGCTGTTTTGACACTACTTGTAAGTGTGTGCTTGTGGATCAGTCACTGTATGTGTGTGTAAATGTGAATATGCAGTACCATGCTTATATTAGATACCCATTCAAATGTCATATAATCAATTTAGTTTTTTAACATTCGCCCTCTATAATCTTTTTTAGAGCAACTCCAAGATAAAAGCAGGAATATGCTCTCGAGTGTGGGTGTTACTTGTAAGTGTGTTTGGTCTGAGTGTGTGTCTGTGTAGATGTCACAAACATAAACATTGCATTAAATCAATTTAACTTAATAAAGCTGATCCGCAGTGATCAGTTTTAGCGCCACTGTGCAAAAATCTGAAGCGAGGCTTAAAGCTTATTTGTGGAGCAGAGGGTGGTGTGCCAGGAGTCTCTGGGGGTGGGGGGGTTGTAACATATGTTACGTGCACTCAGTGCAAAACTCAGCAGTGATAGTGAAACATTGTGGTGAAATGCATCCTCCAAGGGCCCGTGTGTTAATGTGTTTGACTTGTACTGAACTCAGCCTCTCGACTTCCCTGCATTTAAAACTACAGAGCCGTAAAACCATCGCCCACACTGAGTGTATTTTGATGAAACAAATTATAAAGGGAATTACTACAGTGACAACAGTAATTACTGTGGCTAATACTTATGATGCTGCTGTAATATACAAATAATATTTTTTCATTAATTTACCACTTTAGTTTTTGAGTACAATTGAGGAAATTATTATTTATGTTCGCCACGTTCATTTTGGCTGCTGTAACTGGCCATTCAAATTAGAGACGGTATGGCTGATTTTCATGATCTTTTTTGAAAAATGTGTACGTTTTCTTTTTTGTGTGTGCGAGAAAGAGGGAGAAGGATAGAGGGAGAGAGAGAAAGAGACTGTGCAGGCTTGTGCTTGTAAACAGTTTTTGATGCAGCTCTTGCGGTCAGAGATGGTGAGGTGATGTGTGGTTCCAAAAATATGCAAAAGAAAAAAATCTATTAGTCATGTATTTCTGATATTTATTTTTGAAATATATAGAGAGAGTTTTATCATTATAATATTGTCAATTTAAGTGTTTTTCTGTAGATATAGATCTGCAGAATTCTGACATGCATTATGATGATATTCTAATTTCCAGTGTAGTAGGCTTTTGTGCAGCTCATTATGGTCAGGGGTCTAACGTGCGGGCGCTCTTGCTAAATTAATCTCTTCTCTATTTTTATATTGACTCACAGTAATGTACCATACCAAGTGAACAAGATAATGAAACACCACCTTTTCCCCTTTGCAACCAAACACCACTAATCTAATATATTAGTCACCCATGCTTGTGTACGGGTGAGCAATTATTGTAAAAAGTTTCCACGCCGTGCCGAGGTGACAAAGGGAATATGGGCAAGGATTACTGCAGACACATCTGACGGCTGCTCTGTGACGCTGATAGGCCAAATGGTGGTGGGAACCCGCCACTTTTAATCATGCGGATGGTGACTGCTTTCATAAGAGCACGCGGCGACTCTGACAATTCTAATAAGGAGAGGTGACAGAGAAACTTTTTGTGTTAGGGGCAAAACAGGGGGAAGGTCTCCTCATTTTTTTTTATGCATGTGTTTTTTTGTTTTGTTTTTGGTTGAGTATAAGAGATGAATTTCACAATCTGAGACTGGATTTGTGGTGAAAGAATGTCAGCATTAATAAAGGGCTTGGGGACAAGGTCACACGGGTCCCTGTACAGCAGAGCACCCCGAGTCTGTTTGTGGCTTTTGAGATAGGCAAAACATGCTAAGACGTCTCCCTGTGCATAAGGCAGCCGACTGGGGTTTTTACCCGTCAATGTCTCATCGCACAATCTAATTTATGATTCTTCAGCCCTTTTTTATTCAAAGACAATCTCAGCTCTGGAAAAAAAAAAGAAGCGAAAAGGAATGATGCTTTGAGGATATAATTAAAGATATCGTTCAAAGAACAACTTTTTGCATATTTGAATTATTACTGTCATTAAAAACCACACAAAATATGGAAATATGATTGCCGGAAGCACATAAATCAATGATCAGCAAGGCCTCAGAGCCCAATAAATATGGGGAGTTAAATACTTTAAAATGCAAATCACATCTTAACATTTGCATATGGGTGAATTTAAAGGAAGTGTGCCTCCTTAAGACCCTCTGAGGTAGAAACGGTTGGAGCTGGAGGGGGTTCTGGGAGGGGGGGACACAGACAGGCAGCCGAAGCAGTTTTTTTTATTTTTTTTTCACGTTGTCATTGGTCAAGTTGTTGGATCACTCTAAATGATAGCAGCTGAAGTGGGCTGACAGACACGACTGCATCTCTTTTGTGGATCCAAAAAGTGCCTTAAGTGATCTGAATAATTAGGAGTTAATTATTCTTCATCCATCTAAATCAGAAAGGGACAGATATGGGAATGGAATTTATAATTTTAGCCCGACGTCCTGTCTTGTTCTAATGTGGTAAACTAAAGTGACTGTGAATAATACCTACTGACCTTCGAGTAATTACGCCTCGCCTGGCAATTTGCTTGCTGTTGCTAATTGAGGGTATTGATTCAGTGAGATTCATATTAAAAATACATATGTTTTATGGCTGGGTTTTTTTTTCTAGTTGTCTTTTAATGTATTATTAATCCTTATTATTTTATTTTTTAACAATAATTAGCAGACAGGATGTGCTACACCGGAGGGTTGGAGTACTTTCTTTGTCCTACTCCTACCCACTGTTGCAGGTATATTTTTGCCAAACTTTCTGCTGAATCTAAATTAGTTTTCATGTTGTATGAAGCTCTGCATCTAACAGCAGCTGCTTTTCTGAAGTTCACCACCCAAACCAGAAGTAGTACAGTTAAAACTATTACATTGCATTGATTTTTTTTTTTTCTATTAGACAATGATGACTGCAGTTGAAAACGGTATTAATTGTTTTGGAATTGCAAATAATTTTTTCACAAGGCTTCCACATGAAGGCTGCCAGTTTCGCCTCTGGGGGGGGGGGGGGGGGGGGGGGGGGGGGGGGGGGGGGGGGGGGGGGGGGGGGGGGGGGG
>JBBPCS010000855.1:7841313-7851501 GCA_037974645.1 Hollardia meadi | reverse complement strand
GGGGTTTAACTGGTGCGCACATGCCCAAAAATGATGCGTCTCCTTTGATCTGTTCCAGTGTGAGCCACATGAACAGCTTCGCCGCCAGGCACACACACACTCATAGTCACATGCACACACACACACTGACAGCCCTGCAGTTTGGCCTTCTGCACTTAGCCCTTCTCAGTCTATATGTGAGTGTGTGTGTGTGTGTGTGTGTGTGTGTGTGTGTGTGTTTGACTTACTTTTCACTACATCTTGCCTTTTCCGTCCAAATTAGTTTTTTTCCAGATACACTTGTAGGCTCACTGTGATAGGAGCCAGTGTTTGAGGTACTGTGCTTATTAGTTTCTTATCTCGGCTAATTACCCATTAAATAACCACATGCACACACACACACACGGTCCCACACTCTTATTACTGGATGATTAGCAACCGGCCCATTATGAAAATGCATTTCCACACTGCTTAATACAAATAAATATGAATATATCCATTCTAATTTCCTCAATTGATTTGCCATGCTTTTCATGGTACTGAGTTGGCTATCATGGGTTACTTCACCTGAATCCAGGGATAGGAGGCAGCTAACCAGGCTTCTTCTTATGGGATGGTTGCATTTTCTTCTATGAATGAGGACACTTTCAGTCAGTTCAGTATGTATATCTACAGTGCTCTATTCCATGCATAGTAAGAATTCACTAGCAACAATTGATGCTGGCGGTGTGCAGGCAACCTCAGGACTTGGTCCAGCAGCTGCAGCTGTGAGGTCTCATTCAGTCCTTACTTTATTATTGATGATGATTGCCAATATGTTTTCCAGATTTCCATTTTTTTTTTCAAGCTTAGAATATTAAAAAGCCAATTAATGAACTTCTCATTTTTTGGTTCATACATTGCTGCAGGACTGGACAGTCTGTTCTTGTTTCTCTTTGTTAGCTGCACTGCATGTTTTGTTGTTTTCACTCCGCCCATCCTCTCTGGCCTGGTGTGCAGAGAGGATGCTCGGAGCGGTGTGTGTCACATCAGGTGCGTCAGGATGCCCATTGGCTACCGGCCGCCGACCGGAGCCATAACGGCCAATCAGCTGTCGGCGAGCTGACCTTTTTGCTGGCGCCCTGACCCTGATGGGAGGTGAAGTGCGTGGCTGGTAGCAGTCAGCACTGGCACAGCAGGATGAGGAGGAGGAGTGAGAGGAGGAGGAGGAAAAGGACCAGGCCGGAGGGCGAGAGATTTTCTTGGCCAGTCACTCCTGTTCCCGTCCTCCTTTCTCCTCTCAACTCTCCTTCGGCTGGAGTCATGACAGCCTCTCTTGGCCGGTTTACACCGTGGTTCACATGCAACGACTGTCTCTAGTCTCTTGTTACAAAGTCAGAAGTGGAAGAGTGTAAACGCATGAGATACTGCCCAGGCTTGTCAGTCATAGTGTGCGTGTCAGTGTGTTTTTGTGACTTAGTGTGTGCTATTTGAAATGATGACTTGTCCCATTTCCCACTGGCCTCTCCTGTCATCTCAGAGGTGCTTAGCAACAATCTGTCCTCCCGAACAGGAAAACAAAAATCAGAGGATGCTCGAAAATGCTCTGAAATGCAGTAATGAATATTTTAGACATAAAGGACCACTCTCCCAGCCTGCATTTGCCTGGCTCAGTCCTCCAAACAGCCCTTTTAAAGTCAAGTGATGGGGGTTAAGTTAATTATGCACATTAGGGCCAGCCTCCCTCTCTTGCTCGCTCAGGCGCTCCGTGTGTGTGTGTGTGTGTGTGTGTGTGTGTGTGTGTGTACGTGTGCGCGCGCGTGGCTGACTCTGGCGGTGGCTTGGGATGCTGAAACTTTGCCTTTAATTAAACACAGATGCATGGAAGGGAGAGACTGTCTGTCACACACACTTTTAACAGCAGCTGCACGCATGCAGATACGCGTGGGCACATACGCAGACACATACACATATACAATTGAAGAAGATGAAAGAGTGTAACAGACTCGGTGTGTGCGTGCACGCATCTGTATGAGAGGAAACGGCCTCCTTCTATCTGTGCTCTGCAAAGGGGATACATACCTTAATGTAGACCAAGCCTGTAGAGGATTGTCTTTAAAAGGTGCACATGTATTGGGTATTCAAATGTTTGTGCATGTTTGTGGAGAAGTTTAAAAGTCGGCAAAGGTTTCCTATTTATTTATCATTTCATACATTTCTTCATGTCTTCGCCTTTCAATATATTGTTTTTTCTTGTTTTCATATTGTTTATCCACCCACTTTTGTGTTTTCTCGTGCATTTAATCCAGCCTCGTCTGTCCATCCAACTGAACAGTTATCATACAGGACTGTAAGTGATTATGTAGCAACTGCTAATAAGTATTACACGAATGTTACATTGCAGGTACTTGTACTTTAGTGAAGTATTTCCATATATGTTAGTTTTCACTGTGTTTCAGAGGGAAATATTGCTCTTTTTATTCCATTATTTATCTCAAAGCTGTAGTTACTATTAGCAGACTTTTCCTCAGAAAACATGAGTTTATTAAGTAAAGCATTGTTAAGGATTAAAATATCAAATACTATATAGACAAAAGTACTTAAATTGGCTTCTCTTCGACCAGCTACAACATAAAAACTATGCTTAATTTTTTTTACATTTTCAGTGTAGAAATCAAACTCTTTATTCTTATGAATTTATATTTAAAATGTTTCCAAGCTCGGTCAAGATGATTAAACTTTGCTCATAGATTTCCTTTTGCTCTTTATCTAAAAACAGTTCCTGTCTGTTTTCATCTCTTGTGCCAGGTTCATACGTCCTTCAGCCTAATTAAGGATATGCACCTCGCAGTTTTTCCATGTCTGATAGAGGCTTTTGCTATCCTTGAAAGCCCTAAATCCAGACCCTTTTTCTCCCATCTTTGTCTCTCGGTCTCTCCTGTGCCACAGCAACAGCCTCATTTTTCATTAGAGGATTGCCCCATTATTTCATTTCTTGTGATAAAATGACAAGAGATTACTCACGAGAAATACTAAATACAGAGCCGGACCGATGGGATCTCCCCTCATATGTAACGCTGCTGTGCAATGGCTGGCTTCATATTTCCTATTTCTCTCTCCATTATATATATACGGTGTGTGTGTGTGTGTGTGTGTGTATATATATATATATATATATATGGCAGTGTTGTAGATACAAGAAGTGTGTGTGTGTATGTGTGTGTGTACGGTATTACATTGTGGGTGTCCCAATCTGATCAGACACCACTAGCTGGTCAGCAGACCTTGTTTCATTTTTCTTTTTTTTTTTACAAGAAAACTTACTTTAGCAGGAAAAATGTAGAAAAATGAGTTGCACCGCTGACAGAAATGTCAGACTTGGGGGAAGAATAACTTATTTCACACACAGAAGGAAGAGGAGGGTAAACACAGCAAACAAAGGACAGCGATGGCTAACTGGGAATTAAAGAATAAAAAACAAAAAAAACAAAATAAAAAAATAATAACCACACCATATCTTTGTCTAAGATGATTCATATTTTATTTCAAAAGAGTGCCTCCATTGGTCACATTTTTCAGTGGTGGATAATAGAAAATGTAAAGATACGGGCAGTGAAATATGAGTCGGTTTGGGGAGGTAAGAATGAGAAAAGATTAGCTTGAGATTAGAATAAGAGAGATGGAGGAGGGAGGAAGATGAGGGCAAACAGTCTCACAGTGTGTGTGAGTAGTTTTCAGAGTGCAGGTTGGTGTGTGTGTGTGTGTGTGTGTGTGTGTGTGTGTGTGAGAAGAGGGATGATTGTGCACACTCCCACCCTATTTTGTTTTCCACCTACCAACGCAGCAGAGATTGGACATCCTTGACCGACCTACTCAGTTCCACTCACATCTGCCCACATGAATCTTTTATGGTTGCTGACATCAAACTCCACACATACCTTACATTCACATACATGCTTCCTGTTTCATCAACACATATATAGTAAATATAGTAAATATATTTAGTTTGTACTGTCTGCTAACTAATTTCCATGCTTTGCAAACTAATAAACATATGTTTGCTTTGTGATATTGATACCATTGTTTTTGCATATTCATTTGCCTGTTTGTATCAAATAACCCACCTCGAGTCAAGCTCCCACTGTTCTTTATTCATTAATTGAAGTTGCTTTCTCGACTTTCCTGCTGCAGTCCTTCACTAGTTCAGAGGCTGGCGAAACATTCCCTGAGTGGCCCCCGGGTCTTTTAATTTAGCAAGATACCCACCAAGGAGGGTTCTTTTGACTGCTTCCCTCCATCCTGAGAGTCATTAAGGCCGGCCCACAGTGAGGGAGACCCAGCCAGGCTAAGTTAGCATACCCGTGCAGAGCGACACAGAAGGACCCCCGGCGTCAGTGGAAACTTCCAGATCAAACTCTCCCAGTCAGTCCCCAGACCCCGGCTTGTTTTTAGCAGGAACCAGTAGCACTGGGAATGTGTTACCAGGTTAAAACCAAAATTACCAGCATGCCCAGCTCACACACGCAAAGGTTTAGAAATCTTTTCTTTCTTTTCTCTGTTAATTTTTCTTTTTTTCTTTCCTTTCCTGCTCCGTCTCTTATTTTGCTGGCAACTGGAATCCCCGTCTTTTTATTATTTTTACCATTAGCCCTGCTGCAGAAGTGACATAGTTAATAGTAGCAGCCCTTTTGGCAAGACATTTTATTTATTTGTTAATTTTTTGTTTCTTTCCCTGACTGGGCGGAAATCTGCTTTTGTAGCACCAACTAACGTCCCTCAGTAGAAAAGTTCGAACACAGAGAAGGGTGGGTGAGCTTTGACCTGAGTCAGTTGTCATGCCTATCTCCAGCATCAATAAAAATTTTATTATACATTCAGAATTTCGTTTTTCAGATCAGGGCTAAAACTAGCATCAGTTTGATACATCTTACTGTAATGTATACCACAAATTTGTGTCCTCAAGTTTATGCAATCATGTCTAAAATAAAAACATCAAAAGAGTGGTGTCATCAATGTTCTGGCTACATCACATGACAATAAATGTGGAAAGGTCATTTCAGTCTCGCTGCTGCTGTCAGTATGTAATCCACTATACGCCAATTTGGATCACCCATCTCAAAAATAAGCCAAACACATACTTCTCTGTTCATATAAAAAGCTCTCTGTTATTTTTATCATCATGCTATGAAGTGTCCCTTTCACAGTGCCTGCTCTGATGGCATCTGCTTTGCTTTAGAGGCGAGCCGAGCGATTCGCAGTGACGGACGTGGTCAACCCATCACGCAGGGCTAATTTACTTTGAGTTCTGCCGCGTTTGTGTTGCTTCAGATCTGTTACGGGATCACATTGACGTTGCTATAGCATGCTGTTGTTTTGTTTTGGGAAGTAAGAAAGCCGAGCACGAGGATAAGGTATGACGAATAATGCTCCCAGACAGACAGAGCCTGTTGTTGGTGGACATAGCTGGCAGAGGCTGTGACTGTGCGTGTGACCATGACTTGAAGGAGAAATGGAAGAGTTTTTCCATGGATTTTCTCTGAACACACTGTCTTTTGATTGTTTTCAGCCACTCTCATAAAACTGTTTGGAAGAGGCATAACTGTTGATTGTGCTTAAAACCTGTGAGTGCTCTTCAGCAGCTGTTTGGATTTACATGGATTAAATTGAATACTCTTACCTTGTGTTGCCCTTTTTAGCAACTAATGTGCCTGATTGAATGTATGTGGTCAAATGATACATATGAATTCTATAAATGTTGTATTTTTTGCTGGGATTCATTTTATTTCATTAGAGACATTGGCAGTGGTAGTTTGTGAGTAAAAGCTGAAATATGGTGGATAATCAATTTAAATGTTGAAATTAGAAATAACTTATCGAAATAGTCCCCTAACAGAGAGATGCTTTAGCTAACAGGAGCTAACTGGCTAAATTTAGTAGCAGTTATTAAGCCTGCTGGAAGGTAGCGAGCATGTAATTGGCTGAAAGGTCAGGCAACAGCGTCTGCTGAAACACTACTTTCATGAAGAGACTTTTAAAAAGGGCCTTTTTGAAGTAAATAAAATAAAGATGAACTGCGTTAAAAGCCTGTTAATCTGAAATAAAAATGATAAAATAACTTTTCATAATAATTAGTTGCATTTTGATAATTTATGAAATTGTATTTATTTAATATCAAAACAATTTTGGCTTCATAAAAAGACCTGAAAAAAGCTTTGAATGGCTTTTCTCAATTTTTTCACTTGTCATTTGGAACAATAAGGCATGAAATTAAGCCACATGGAAGACTGAGACGGTCATATTTAATTGTTTAAAGAAGTTTAAAAACCTTTGAAACCTTCCTGTCACCAAGGTCTTGGTCTCCTCATATGTCAAACTAAATGAGAAACCCTAAAATAACTCCTGTACACCAACTAGGTGTAAAACTCTCTTGCGCTAACATACTGTACCTCCCTTGCAGCTCGGCAGAAAGAGTTTCAAAGCTGCTGACCTGCTCTGTTTTGCAAGGAAAACTGTAGCTTCCTACGAAACTCCTTGCAGATGTTGAATAATTGTTTATCTAGTTAACACATGTCAGTCGACTCTCAAAAATGCCTTCTGTCTAATTAGAGACGGGAGTCATTGTCATCTGTCTCATAATGCGGAATCATGAAGGCTTCTTATTTCTCTCTAGTGCCATTTGATTTCTTACAGTGTCTATAAATGAACAGGAGACAAGTTTCCATATAATTAAGACAGCGCTGTAAACAGGCTTGTTTTGTTTTTTTACATGCATTGTCAATTATCCAGTGGCAGTAGCCTTGCAGATACAGCAGAGCGCTGCACTGTCTGGCTGCTAGGTGACTGGCTGGGTGGCTCACTTGGTGGCTGACTGGCTTGTCTCTTGGAAACCTGTGAAATATGATTTACATTAAGAGCATGTTGTAGCAAACCCCAACCCACGGTATGCATATTCCCCCATTGTTTGTGACAGTTGGTTGTACCTGCGCCGGGTTGGGGGTGGTGGTGGGGTGCGCCAAGTAGACATCCGACTTTGCATTTCAGTGGCTGTGCTCAGGGTCAGGAGCACATCTGGTTGACTGGGAGGTTTGTGTGTGGTGTGTCATTTCTGAGTTTCAGATTCCATAACTTGCACACACAGAAACACACCCACACACATACACACACACACATACATGCACGCACATTTTGCGAGCTCACTTGTTGCTGTGCAGCCGGAGTCTGCGTGCACAAACAGAAAAACCCAGCACACCGGTGCACTCCTACACAAACAAACAAACACACCTGCTGCTCCTGGCAAGTCGCTCTGACAATCAGCCGAAGGAGGGAAGGCAAACAAAACAAACAGTTTAATTTACATGACAGTAGCCTGCTTTACATTAGCATGCCGTGGCAATGATAGAGTGAAGCTCTGCTGGAAACAGCAGGTAATGAAAAGTGATGGTCCTATTTGCGGTATAGTGTAAGTACAGGAATGGGAAGCTAGAGCAGTCAGAACTAATGGCGTGCACTGTGCTACATGTCTCCCAGACAGTCCTTTTGGTGTGTTGCTTTAAAAAAACAACTATTCTCAGCCAGACCTTCTTTTTTTTTTTTAAATAACTAATTTTTCAGTATTATAGTATAAGCACTTTGTTGTGGTGAAGAATTCAAGATTTGTACATTTGTAAAGTGAGGAGAGGAGGGCAAATTTTTTTTCTTTTGCTTTCTATTTCCCCCAAACTGCAAAACAATCCATGTGCAATTTTAATGATCAATTAACCTAATCAATAAATATATAAACAGTGTTTTGGCAGGTTTGTAATTGCATTGAATAGTATTTGTGTCTTGAGACTGCTGTATTTGTACTTTGTATTTATTCCGTGTGTGTGTGTGTACTGAGTGTGTGTGTGTGTGTGTGGTTTGCGGGCGGTTTTGGTTTGTGAATGCATTGTGCATGTCTGTATTTTTGCAGATGATGGTATACACTTGTTGTGTCATGTGTTTGTAGTAATACTGTCAAGGTGTGTCTGTACATGATTGTGTGTGTGTGTGTGTGTGTGTGTACTGGCTCCAGCGGTCTGCTCCTCGTGTAAGGGGATAGCATCTTCCCACAACAGATCAATAAGGGAATATTTCTAGAATCCCTGCTTCTGTCTCCGATTTAACCAAACCAAAGCGAGTGCTTGTGAATGTGACGAATACTCAGACTGACAACCGCACTTGTGTCCTGGTGGTTAGGTTGCCATTTTTTAACCTATTGGCACATTATCAGAGTCCAATAAGCCATTTTTAGGTTTGTCTCAGCTCTTCAGTCAAGTGCGACTCTGCAAATTAGATTTGCGTTTCCTTTTTTTTTTGTGATCTGTTCATCAATCAACCAAAAACACTATCACCTGTCTCCTTAACAGTTGTGGCACATTTGATAAAAACTACTCTTTCACATATAAAATATAGGCACAGCTATACTGTCCTTTCTGGATGGATACATGCACATACCTCTACTGCTGGTATAAAATATTGACACACACTCTGATACACTCTGTCTCCACCACCCCCACTCTTCACCCAGCTCATGTTAGCTTGCCGTAAATTGTCCTAAAGGGACACAGCCACAGATTGTTTATGGTGCTAGATACGATTAGATCCCATGCATTTTTACACAACGGACACATTTTTTGCATGTGGCACCTTAAGTAGTCATTAATGACTCAATAAACAGCGCGCGCCCTACTTAATAAACTATAGCTTTGTGTTTCCTCTCCATTACTGTCGTGGCAGCAGCAGCGTCTTGGCAACAGAGGACAGCTCTCTCTGAGTGAAAGTGAAACTATATGTGAATGGACTGACATTATCTGGTAAATTAAAGTGGACTGACTGGCTGACGGTCAGACTGAGTGTTTCTACTATATGTAGCTATGTAGACTGTACTGCTGTGGATCATTAACAGATTATTTACATTGTTTCAATGGTAAATAAGTATGGATGAGTGAGTACACCATTATCTGGATCTGTTCAGCAACTAAATTATCTGTGTCTGTATTCCACACTTGGAATGGGTGATGTTTAAACTAGAACTGGGTGGACCTAAACAGAAATGACTAATTGAAGCCCTAAATTGGTATGGGTTGATCAGAAGTTGCTATATTTATAATTAATTAAAAACTATTTACAGAACAGTCTCAGAATTGAGTGTCAGATCAATGTTGTTGATCACAAGAGGAAGAGAGCTATTTACATCACATTTTTTATGAACTTGAACGAATCAACTACCCAATGAGGAGTATCCTTTGTGGGTATGGACACATTTTACTATGATGATACATGTAAAAATTACATTATCCGCACTGGATACTTATTTTGGCCAAGTGGACAAAACAGATGGAAAAAAAAGATCCCTACAAATAGCAATTCTTAATTTTTTTTGTTTTTTGATATTGCCTCTAATTTTTTTCCACTTGATGTCCTCATTGCTGTGGTGGTAAAGGTTCAATGTGTTTTTTCTTGAATGTTCCATTTATGAAGCTTTAGTTTCTAATGGTGATAATTTCTTCAACTATTAGTTGAAATGAAGGGGGGAAAAATGCCCTCATGTGGCCGTGAGATCACTTTGACAACAGATGGTATACGTATACGTTCGATTCTACCATCAGAACAAAATGTTTCTACTTTGTTTAAGCAAAATAAAATAAGTTCATTTTGTCTATAAAATCTAAGGAAATCATGAGAAATGCCCATCACAAATTCCCAGAGCACAAGGTAACGTCTTCAAATTGCTTATATTACAACCAACGGTCCAAAATTGAAAGTCAATCACAATCATCATTATATAAGACAAAGAAAAGCACAGTGCAATACTGTGTACATGCAGCAGTTTACTTCATGCCCAGCTATTTTTTTATACCTTTGACCTGTTTACTCTTTGCTCATGAGAGTATTTGGGCCTGTTTGTATAGTTTGCACGCACACCCTTTATGTCTTGCAGAGGTTGAACACACACAGTTCAAGGTTAGTCTCCAATTCTGCTCAGTCCAGCCCACAGATAATTGTCAATAAAATTGATCTTTCTTTTTTTCCTAAACTCTGCTCATATTTTTCCATCCTCCTCCCTTCCCCTAGACACTTCCCTTGACTCCCTCACTCCACTCTCCTTTGACTCTGTCCTTCTCTTTTCATCTTAAGCCAGATAAGTCTGCCTCGACTGCCAAGAGCCCCAAGTATCACTGCTTGGGGGGGGGGGGGGGGGGGGGGGGG
>JBBPCS010000855.1:7772591-7806263 GCA_037974645.1 Hollardia meadi | reverse complement strand
TTAGCCCTGGCTAAGTGGTCTGGGAGGCTGGTCAGGTGAACTCGATTCTCCTCACTGGCCCTGGGGTGTGTGTGTGTGTGTGTGTGTGTGTGTGTGTGTGTGTGTGGAGTGTAACAGAATTTCTCTAGTCCTCTGGGCCCTGGTGCAAAGCAGAGAATAAATGGTGAAGGTGGCAGGCTGGGACAGAAAAATCAATGCCTGCTTATACAGACATGACACACCAGCAGCCAACTGCATTCTGTGTGTGTGTGTGTGTGTGTTTGGGCGTAGATGTACAGCAGGCAGTCATACGGCCCTGTGCTCTGCGGGTGCACACGCCACTACCAAGCAACCTCCATTTTCTGTCTCACAGCTTAGATTGTCTAGCATTTTATGTCAGCTTTGGGATCAGTAAATAACTCTTCGTTTTCTCCCCCTCCTCCTAATTCCCCACTGCCTCTCTTCTTCTCCTCCAGGAAGTTTGAATGTGACTTGTGCGAGCGCTCCTTCAGTGAAAAATGGGCCCTGAACAACCACATGAAGCTGCACAGTGGGGAGAAACCATATAAGTGTGCCTGGCCGTCCTGCCACTACGCCTTCCTCAACCTGTCAGCCATGAAGGACCACTACAGGACACACACTGGTGAGAGACGCTGAGAGCTAGTAACCTCCATCATGTGCCATTACTGTTGTACTCCTCCATAAACACTTGACTGACACTCTAAACTGCAAAGTTCATGAGATTTTTTTTTTTAAAACAGGCAAACAGTGTTTTTATGAGTGAGAGACAGAAGGTTATTTATCAAAAAAGTCAAAATGTACTTTTTCATTCCTTTATAGCTGTAGAGAGTTTAACAAAATGAAGTTTGTGTGTTAGCTGTGAAAATCTCACATTAATTATGAATCTTCACAGCTTTGTTTGGGAAACCCTCCCCCCCAAAAAAAACCACATTTTGGGCCAACAATCACTATGACTTCTGTACTGATTTTCAACATCCAGAGAAAGTCGAGAACTAGTTCTTGGCCGTCTCGCAGACACTCATTGATATAAACCCTTACATCCCGATCCCGATAGAACTGTCACTATTATATGATTTTAGATCAGCAAGTTTTATTTCAACAAAGACAACTAATAGCTAAAGAGAAAAGGAAAAAAGATGTTTGGATTTCATGTTTCTGGTATTTCCCAGATTCAACTGGTTGTCATGTGTATTTCCCCAAAATCCATCTGGTCACCAAGTGTGTGTGGTCTGCAGACCCAGCTGGTCAGCAAGAGTGTGTTCATCAAATCCATCTGATCCTCAAGAGTGTGTTTTCCCACATTGAAGCAGCCTAGTGTGTGTGTATGGTTTTGTGTGATGCAACATGGGGGGAAAAAGGGATGAATTATGGTCTCTGTGTGTGTGTGATGTTTATTCATACCATTCCACATTTAATCCAAAAAAGAGAACTATTACAATTTGAGTACAGCGCCAACTGGATCCAAGTTTTAATGGTTTGTCTCTTCAAAACCGTGAAGCGTATTGTTTATATTGTTAAAGGAACCTGCAATGCAAATGGTTAAAGTCATTTTACTCTCTTTTCTAACCTTAATTAAATCTAAAATTTGAATAAACATTGTGAAGCTTTGCAACAAACTGATGTAATAATCTTCAACTGGATCTGTAGTTTGTTTGTTTTTTTATCACTAGCACACTGGTACTGAAACTGTATTGGAGAATAAACATAAAAAATGTGAAATTTAGGATTAAAACCAGTGGGTATTTTCATTATGCTTTTTTGTATGTGCAGCACCTTTTCTTTCTGATTCTGTCCTTTCATTTCTGTACGTGCAGTACAGTACATTGTGGGACTGCACTGAGTCATGTTTCTTTACTTACTTAAAACTTTGGATAGACAGATGGTATAGTGGGCGGTGGGAGAATATTGTCTTGAATAATAGCCCCTCGATAAGAGCCCATGTCAGCCTCTCTGAAAGTGTCTTTATGCTGCAGCCCAACAGTTTCCCCTCGGCCTCAGTAATGTCCAACACACAGCTCCTTGATGCCCTTTTAAGTCAATGACAGAAGCAGCAGCAGCCAGTGGTCTGACAGCCTGACTGAGCGCTTGCAGGAGAGCCCTCCATCCGTCACGGGAGCCTGCTGTGTGCGTGTGTGTGCGGAGAGCAAAAGACTTGCTGGATGTTATTTTAAATGTGTTTTAGCAGTGATGTAACGTCAAGGCGCCTCTGACATAATTAGACGTTTTATTTTCATTTGTTTCCAGCCCTCATCATTCCCCATCAGGCGACTGCTGTCGCACTGTCACCTAGCTGTCACCTGGAGAGGCGTGGGGTGGTGTTGGTGTGTGCGCGTGCGTGCACGTGTCTATGTGCGAGTTTGGCAGGAAGAAACACAGACTTGAAGAGAGTGAAGTGATTGAGATGGATACAGGAAAGTGCTGAAACAAGAGATAAAGGTTGACCGAGTATGAACATATAAAAATAGGAGAATTAAGATTGAACGTGAAACAACCTCATTTTAGTGAGCGACAAGACCTGACTTGATTAGCAACACCCAAAAAAACTAACATAATTTGCTTGAGTGTGACCCCCGAAGCTCTTTGCCAGTTGTAATTTGTGCTGGGTTGGACGGTTTGCTGCAGCTATACAATCATTGCAATCACATTCCAGCAGCCAACCTGACACACTGAAATATTATCTGCATGTGTGTGATCTGTTTAAAGGTTATAAATCGGCCCCTTCACGGCACTAAGATGCAATACTAATAAAATAAGTAGGAGATTTTAAAGTTGAACTAATCTTTCCTGGGAACAGAGCAGTTAGTAATGGAGGGAATGGGAGTTACAGTCCGTGAGTGTGCGTGTGTGTGTGGGGGGGTTATGTAGACGCTCACAGGACGATGACTAACTGGGGAGTTTGTACTGGAGCTGAGAGTAATGATAAACACATCTAGCTCATTTGTTGCAGCTTTCTGCACTTCACTTAGTGAAATAAACCTCAAAGCTCTATCTCTCTACCAAGAACTTCATCAGAGTGGCAAGTTTTGAATGAGTTGGTCTTTGTCAAGTGTGTATAATTGGTTTATAATCCTTTAAAATGGCATTTCTAATCCCTCAGAATAGCGTGTGTCATGAGCTCATGCAGAAACACCATGAGGCACAGTGAGCAGAGGTTGAGACAATGCACGAATAAGTTAGGAAACAGTAATCCCAAAATACACATTCAATCATCATGTAGATGTGATATATACATATGACATATAAGTGTAAATACAATGAAAAATTCACCATAAATACAACTGCAACATTAAGATAAAGCTTGGAATGCCAAAGTTTGCATAGTAGACGCTTCACTTAACCCCTCCTCCAAACATTGATGGTCATAGACGAAATAGCTTGGTAGACCATGAGAACGCACAGTACACAGCTGTGTGCATGGGACTGTAGTAGGAGTAATTTTATTTATTTATTTTATTTATTGTTTATTTAACCAGGTAAAAGCCTCATTGAGATTAAAATAGGGCAGCATAAACATTGTTACAACTTGTGACACATACACATCATAGACATACAATGGTCACACACAACTGAGTGAGACACAATATTCAGTTAAAAATGCGATACAATATCAAGAACAACTTTTAAAAACAATCTCTGTGAAGAATTAAAAGCAGGTACAATGAGTAAGGGTACTATTTTCGCGATCCCAAAACTCTGTATCACTGTTAGGAAGCTGGTCCTGGATGTTAGAGTTTAGGCTAACGTTAGCTACTTTATCCTGTTTTTCGGAACGCTTACACTCCAGCAACCCCAGCCAAGCAAGTGATCTTGAAGCATATTGGTTAGTTACTCGCTGTGATAAAAAGATCTCATGTTCTCCTCCACAGCTGAGGAAGTGCGTGACAAAAGAGATAACACAACGTCAGTTATATAAAAGTGTTTGGGGTACTAAGATGGTCTGCAAAATATGCCATCAGTTGGTGCCAACTAAAACAGAAAAGACAAGAAATCTTAACCATCATCTGAAAATGTACGATCCCAGAGACCACACCATTATTTTAATAAGTTACAAGGCAAGCTAACTTGTCTTGTTTTGTTGAGGCAGATGAAGCATATTTGTTAAATGTTTGCATTTAGCTTAGATGTTGTTCTATATATTCATTTATCTCAAAATACATCCTAAATCAGGCCATGTTTGCACAGTTAAATATTAACATTATGTTATTCTAATTTTTATGTTAAACTGTCTAAAATTCAATGAATGAATGAACCCTCTGGTTTCTTCAGGCATCAGTCATTATCAGCATACTCTTCAAACTGGCAGCACATTATATATTATTTTCATATTTTTTGCCATATCGTCCAGCCTCATGTAACCATGTATGTAGCCATTAAGTGCATCAAATTTAAAACTGTTCAAGGTTCTTAAATTCAAAGTCAGTTAGACACTAAACAATCTGCCAGAGATGGCATTTTCATTTAACTAATGGAGCTAGCTTAGTTAGCTTGCTAGCCTCATCTGTTGAGATGTGCAAGCGATATTTGTTATTGTAGCCAACAAATTGATGGTTGGTGGTACCCCTGTGTGAGCTATAAGATTTTTATTTATTTATTAGACGCTTTGTTAGAGAATTGTAAAGTGCACATGTGTCGTGTGAGTGTTCCAAGCTTGACAGGAAGAGCAGCAGTAATAAGGGGGGCGGGACTTAGCAGATAGTCAATTAAGCAATAAACACTTGATAAAGACAAACTTCACAACATATATTTTGAACTTGCACCCATAACAACATTGTAGTTCCCCCCCAAAAAAAAACAAGGTTAAGGAGTCCGTAACGGGAAATGTCAAATTTCATCATCCTGTGAATTGAGTTCCTAGTTGTGACAAGCAGAGCACCCCTCCCCAAAAAAGGAAAAAAAAAAAAGTTAACACCTCCACTCTCCTTCTCCTGCCTGTAACAGAATTCATTGTTCCTCTCTGATTTGTGTGTTTTTTATGATAATCACTCCCACCTCACACACCAGTCGTGTCTGAGGGAGGGGGGTTGGGGATTCAGTGGTCGTCAGCCGCCAGGGTCATTTGTAACGGCTGATGAATGAGCGACTCAAATAAATAAATAAGTGCACTGCGTTTGACCCACCGAGCTTTTCCCAGGCTCTTCTGCATTATGGAGAGTGGGGAGGCAAGGGGGGGGGGGGGGACGGGTTGAACACAGCGACAGGGCCACAATTGATTTCCTCATTGCTTCAGTTTGTCGCGTAATCTGGCGATATGCTGATAAATCTTCGCACTTTGTCAATTAATTTCCCTGAAAAATGAGACCCAAAATGGCGAACACATCAATACAGCAGCGGATTCCGTGTCAAAAATTAAGCGGTAAAATTAATTGCCCTCCCATTCGCTCCTGCTAAAACATAACTAATGAGGGAGGCAATTATAGCTGCATGCAGTCGCCTCCGGGGTTATTTAAAACACACACACACACACACACACTTATATAAATATTCACACACACATGCAAAGAGAGGTTGTATATTTTGTCTTCAAAGTTCTTTTATTGTCTCACAATAAGACATATTTAATTCCAGCAAGGGGTGGTGGGTTGAGGTGAATCATGGGAACAAAAGAGAAGCGATGAGCCAATATTCAAATTGCCAAAAAAGTTTAAGGGCTCTCAGTGCACATTAGCAGGAAATGTAGACATTTTCTTGTCTGGAGCTAGACTTTGGGTACACTGGGTCGGATATGCTTTTAAATAGATGTTTGTGACCTATAGCTTGATTTATGTTTGTTTCAAACACTGCGTGTCTGGCCTTCAACTCTGCAAGGGTATACAGCTGAGGATTGATGTAACCCGAACCCCTATTTCAGGTTGAAGTGAGACTTGATGTGTTGAGGCCGATAACTGTGGTTTTGGGGTTAATGTTGCATAAAGATAAAGTTTAAGGGAAGGGTTAAGTGTAATTCGTGTTTAGATAAAAGGTAGAGGTTAAGGTGAAACAGGAATGAATGGAGTCAATTGAAGGTTGTGTTGTGTCTTCTATTCTGCTTTAGCTGCCCAGATCGCCCAGTGCTGACAGCACGTCACTCTTCTGCTACCCCACCTCCCTGTCCCCACCCAGGGCCTCAGAGGGCTCACAGAACAGCAGATGAAAAGCACACATGTAATTTATCGCCAACGTTTCCTCCTCAAGAATAATTGTGGCGACCACGGCTGGGCCCAGGGATCGATGGCTATGGATTTTTCTGTGGTGGGGTCTTGTATCGTTGGGCATAATGAGAGATGGAAGGGAGGGAGGAGAGGAGGGGAGGAGTGGAAGAGGGACTGCTGCTGTTTTTCTGATTGGGAGAAAATGTCTGACCAGGTCCTCTGTAACTATTCTAGAGGTTAGAGACACGTGAATAAAGAATACTTTTTGTTTGCATCAGAGGGTCCAACATGAACACAGAATAATCTGCCAAAGTTTGAACAGGTTATTTTGCATGGCATATTTCTCTAGTTGTGTGTTTGTCTCTGCTCTTCACTAGTTTGTAGTGGGCAGGGCGCAGCCGTAAAAAGCTGTAGTCAAGTGCTTACATGCAGCAAACAAGATTTGGCCATATTTGACTCAAAATGTGATGACTTGAGTTGCATTTTACTCAAACTTAAATTTTGTTGCTTAGCTTAGCCATGAATATTGAATGATATTGAGAAAAATATACTGAATATTTTAAATGAGGGCTGAAAGAAAATGCCGACACGTTCAAAGATTTGTGGCGGTTCATTTTGTGTAATGTTAGAACCCCAGTGATGTAATCTATCTTCTGCTATTTGACTCTTCAACACCTGAGACAGTAAGAAATAAGCACATATCACTAGCATAAACACAGAAAACACAGGCCAATGAAACAATATGTTGGCTTGCTTACAGTATTGCAAAATACCACAATATATTGAATTATAACCCCTGTATCCTGATATATATCGTATCACAAATATCTTGCCAATACACAGCCTACGTTTAAACCAAGTTTTAGGGGGTTTGAAACATTGAGTTCCTTTTGATTTTGTCTTATTTTGTTTTCCAGGAGCATCAGACGTTAGGTGTTTAGAACATTACATGTAAAGGGAGATTTCATTCGGCCACAGAAAGTAGCAGAATGGAGATTTATTCAAATAAGAACACTGTTCCTTTGAAGGCCACTCACACTGGGATTGAAAAGTGACCCTGTGTGAATTGGCTAATGAATGCACCTTTTTTAAGGCTGTTTTTCTCCTCTCTAAGTGGCACTGCATTAAAACTCTTCTCACAGTCGAGTGGCTGTAAATGGGTGTAGTAGAAGGAACTTGAGGCTGCTTTGTCTCTGTGGACTCAGTGAAAGCTGCTATCTGTGCAGAAGAGGAGCAGAGCACCACTGAGGCCCAGCTGGGAAGAGTCACCCAAATGTGTGTTATCAGTGTGTGGCAAGAGCCGGAGTTCAACATCAGCATTTAGATGAATATTTAAGTGATGCAGCATGTGTCTGTATGTTTGAATGTGTGGTGCCAATAGTGTTTCCATGTATGTGCTGGTACAGAAACATGTGTGGAAATCTGTTACTTGCGCACCACATGCCGTGTGTGTATGTGTATGTGTGTGTGTGTGTGTGCATTTGTATGCACATCTGTGTCCATTCTACAAATGTGTCTGTACGTGCACATGCATGTGTTTCCCTGAGCGAATCTTATCACAAATGTTGAGGTGTGTGTGTGCGTACTTGCGTGCGTGCGTGCGTGCGTGCGTGTGTGTGTGTGTGTGCAGGAGTGTGTGACAGCCTGTGTGCAGTGGCAGAGAGAAAGAGAGTTAGAATGAGAGAGAGAGAGACCATCATGCTGTTAATGACAGAGCCAGATGCAGGGGAGAGAGGAGGAGTGTAAAAAAGCTCTCCATGTTCCCCATCTGGAAGGCATCGCCCCCAAATGAAGTTGTACAAAACCATCCCATTGATAATAAAGCTAATTTTTATGGCTCTGACAAGTATGTAATTATGTTCAGCGGTGCTTTTCAGATTTTATCACAGTCAATAAACCACACTGGCAATTTCCCGTCCCCCATTTGACATATTTACATGGATCCATCTGATTGGAGGAATTAGTTAGCTGTGAGAGCTCTGATGGATATACACTAGTGATCTGTGACTTCTGCTCGGCTCATCTGTTAGCCAACTAGACCAGCCGCTCATCTGTTCAGTCTGTCTTTCCCTTTTCTTGGTGCTCTGCCTTTCTCATCCTTTACACATTCATCCCAATCCATCAGCGCAATTTTTCCCCCTTCTTCTTCTTCAGTTGAGCCTCTCACTTCCTTGCTCAGTGGCACCTCAGCAGTAGTTCTGACTGAAGCGAGTATCACTTATTCTTTCTTCAATCAAACTTTCCCACGTAAAGGATTCAAGGCTTTCATGAATCTCCTTCAATAGCTTATAACCAACCCACAATATTTTAGGTTGTAATTTCATTGTTTAATTGTATTTTTTTATTAATGTCAATGCGACTTAAAATTAAAAAAGTGTTGCTGACAGATTTATTATGCTGAACCATATTTAGTTAAAGGCATACAAAGATACACATATATAACATACTTTATACATATTTAAACAAACATTTTAAGCTCAGTTGGAATTAACACCCCTAAATATAAAAGTTTTCGATGTCTTACAGCTTACAATTTCAGCATTTATAAATATTCTATTTTTTTGTGGCTATGCATTGGTTTGTGTGAATTCCAGGTAACTGACAAAACTGACAAGCTGGCTTTTTATAGCCTGTATGTGGCAGGAAAGCATGATTGGATAGCATTGTTTCCAAAGTCTTGAAAGATTTTCTTTTGGTTTATTACAACTTGGGTCTTACTTTTTTAGCTGTGGGTGTCAGTCATCATAACATTGTACTCAAAGTAGCTTTTGAGATCTGGGATCACACAAGCAGAGTCCTTTGGGCCAGAGTCCTTTTTTATATGTTGTAATTTCATTTTTTTTTTTTTTGCCAGTTTCTACTTCTATGATTTTTTTCTCTCTCCATCCTATGAGACCCTAATGCTTTACCCTTCCTCTTCTTCTTCCCTCAATCTGTCTCTGCAGGAGAGAAGTCTTATCTGTGTGACATGTGTGGTTTTGCTGGTGGAACAAGACACGCCCTTACCAAACACAGGCGCCAACACACAGGTGAGCAACGACACACATATCCTGACACAAACTTATCTAACCAAACGCACTGACTGTATGTGTGGACCTTCATAATCTCGCACGGCGATTGACACTTTGAACAGCCTCTATTTTTTACCCATAGTTTTAGCAACTGTTTGCTGTCTCTCTCTTTCACACACACACACACACACACACAGGCACATCAGTGTGACACGCTGCTGTCAGTGATAGGCATGTGTACCAGTATGGCTGACTGAATCTGAGATTTTTAATTTCAGTTATCATTTCACCATGTCATTCTGTCGCTTAGGGAAATTGCATTTTTCAGATAGGCTGTCAATAACGAATGCTTTTTTGGAGATTGGGATAGTGAAACAAATACTGTTCTTAACTGTTGTCTGGCAGGCGACCAAGGATCAAGTATCCTGTTATAAATATTCATTTAGGTTTTCATAATTCATTTTGTTTGCATCTCAGATTCGATGCCATTTCCCCCCGAAACCTCCAATTTCTGTCCTCCCTTTCTGCGTTGACGTGTGTCAATTCCACAGATTTCGCTGCATATTCAAATGTGGTGTCATGCAGCCTTAAAAGAAGAAAACACCCTGTCTGACAGTGTTTTCTTGTCAGAGTACGTCTGAGACTGCTAATGGCAATATGTTTGTGGTTCAAGTTTTCTAGAGACCACAGTGCACCATTATTAAGAATGTATTCCCACATAGATTTCCACTCTCATGCCTGAAATATATCAGGAGTTAGTGTCTAATGTTATTCTTCTCAGTGTTGAAATGTTACTGAAGCGGTATTTTTTTTTTTTTTTTAAACACTGGACACTACAGGAGTCAGTCACAAACCATGTTAGTAAACTTGTTAAATGATCTGTAGGTTAGCAGCTCCTTACAGTAGCCTGAGGTTTTATTGCAGGTTTTATACACTGACATCCCTGAAGCTGTTGAGTGAAATACTCCCTCACTACTCTGGTCTGCTTTTTGAAATACAAAATAAAAAAAAAACAACAAAGCTCCCAGAGCGCACAAACCTCTCCCAGCTAATGTTCCAACTTGCTATTACACCTACAGACATCAGTCCTGCCGCATTGGTTTTAAGCTAAATTGATACCTTGAGCATGTGAGCAAGTCTCTGTGAGATTAATGGCTGTGTGTCAAATATGGTAATAATCTATGATCCAATAATTGAAATCTCCCATCTGTTTTTCCATCAAAATCTTGCTAATCACATTTCATGGAGATGTATTCGTAAGTTTTACACATATCCTGCTGACAGACAGATAAACTGTCTGTGGTGAGAACACAACATTTAACAACAACACATTTTTACCAACACTATTTGCACTTGAGCTATTTACAGTACACACACTTCAACTATACTGTATCTGGCCCTTCAGCTTCAACTAAAATTTGTTCATAACTTACTCTTTAAATGATTGTTCAACTGATCTGCTTTCTGCTCTTACTCTTCAACTATTAGTTCACCTACTATGGGACCATTATTGTAGCAAAATTATTAACAAATCAAGAAGATTGAACAAGAGTGGACTGTTTTGTAACTGTATCTCTATCCAAATCTTTGTGCGCGTAATCACATTTGTAAATGTGTAAAAAAAAAAAAAATCTTCAGAGTTTTCAGATGTTGAGATTTGTAAAAGCGTGGATAAATCTGTCAATTCATACATCGATGTTATGGCTGAAAAGCATCTCAGTTGCCACACAGCCTACATACTACCAGTCAGCGGTAGCACCCAGCATGACATTGCTGGACTGGGTGCTGTGCTTAGTCTAGTAAACACAGCCGTGCCGTGATGGAACAGAGGCCAGTTTGATGACAGGGATTACACTACTGAGGTGATTTACAGCAGCTCTGGCTGGACTCTGATACCAGGGCCGGCAAAGACCTAGGCAAGGAGAGGAGGAAGAGGGAGGTTGGGGATCAGTCAGCGCCCACGTCCTTAAAGCCTAATCAGGGGTTATGGTGGGATCTGCCCCAGGGTGCCAGGAGCCAAACCTGGCAAGAAAACCACCTCAGTACTGTATCTCTTGTAGTACAAATTCTCGTCTGTAGGTCCTGGAGGCTGTGTTTGGTCCCGGTCCAGTTAGCCGTTATTTTAGCAAATAGCTATCGCTCCATCATGAAACTCTGTAAGTTAAATCACAGAGAGTTGAGGAAGAGCGGGAGGACTGGCAAAACCAGAAAATATTTTCTCCATATTCTCCATAATATTTTCTACCATATATGATCCATTTTCACCAAAACCAGTGAATAAACTTGTGATTTTGTACAGTAACCAGCGAGGCCTGACCTCGAGAAACACTCTGCTCCAGCTCCACTGGGTGCTACCTCCAACTGGTGGTATATTGGCTGTATAGCCACTGAGGCACAAAGAAAACGAGTGTAGTTTTGCAGAGTGTAGTGTTGTGCATGAAGCAAAAGACACATTTTAAAAGACAGCCCATTGAGAGGCCCGTCTAAGTTCTAACTGATGGCTTGTCTGTATTTCCAGCTCTTGAAGCAAAATGCTCGCAAAGACTTTTCAGCCATTAATATCTACGTATGTGCACACTTACAGATTTGTCTACACATTTTAGACATTGCAGATTCCTATAAACATTCACACATCTCAGTACGCATTTAGAGATTCTTTTACACATCTGATGATGCACACAGATTTACACAGTTACACAACAGCTCCATAAACTACTTTCAGTGTTTACATAGAAACGGAAAATTACTCAGGTATTAAGCTAAGCGGAAATTTCAAATAATTTCAGCTATTACATTTCAATTCTTCAATAGACACAAAATCGTTCAGTGCACCAATGTTGACTAACTCTATCAGTGCTTTAGTTACAACTAAAACTGCCATAGGATAATAAATATCAACATGTTTTACACATTTTAACCTGTTTATAGCCATCCCTCCAGGATATCCTGAGGCAAGCAGGAAATATTGTGGTTGACTCCTCCCACCTGGACACAAAGTGATTGAGAGACACTCTAATACACATATTATATTTGGATTACTATGTTTGCACATTTGAAATATTTTTATACTGCAAACTGTGAACTTTTGCACGATCCTTCACATAACCGTACAGCACTTTCATTTAAATAACATATTGTGCACATATGTTATCAATTTTCTATTTATGCTTCTTGACTTGCAGTACTTGCTTTTTATCTTTCTTCACATTTTGTCTACTTACTGTGTTTCTATGTCATACATGAAAACACCAAGGCAAATGTATTGTATGTAAAAATATGTCTGGCAATGAACCTTCTGTTTTTGATTCTGAATAAGCAAGCACACATACATTTTCTTCAGAAATTTTAGCTTTTGTAGTTATCCTGGAGATTCTGAAACATTAAATTCTCTGTTGTCTCTTTTTTTCCAACTGTATGTCATTGATTGGTCTGCCTAAAATCCTCACTTTAAATTTATGACGCCAACAAAATAGTGTCACATATTAGCAAAACTATGTCATTTCTAGCCTTCTACCTGGGTTTGTATATTTATGTGTTTGTATGTGTCAGGGAAAACATTTATGACATCTTGGTCTCATCACCATTGTCTGTCTCTTATCTTTTCAACCCCTCCACCCCACAGGAGAGAGACCCTTCAAATGTAAGCTCTGCAGCTTCGCCTCCACCACACAGTCCCACCTATCCCGACACAAACGTGTTCACACTGGGGAGAAACCTTACCGATGCCCCTGGTGCGACTACAGGTAACGGCTCATTGATCCGCCCATGGTTGGTGGTGCTGATGGCTGCCACCATGGCACTGATGATCACAGGGTTGATAGGTGGGGGTAGGAGGGGCTGTGGGGGGTATATAAGCGAGTGAATGTGATTGTGAGATAGCAGGTGGCATTGTAGGGTAGTTTGGAAGAGGTAGGGGGTGGTGTTAATGCTTGGAGTGTGTGTGTGTGTGTGTGTGTGTGTGTGTGTGTGTGTGTGTGTGTGTGTGTGTGTGTGTGTGTGTGAAGGGTAGGTGGGAGAGGTGGAGGGCAGACAGGTCTAATCTCCACAGCATGGCTCCATCTCATCACTCTGCCATCATCAACAGGCCCAGCTAGATCTCCCACAACACACACACTCGCTCTCACACACACATACACCCAATGTCACTGTCACTGGCAGGTCCCTGTCATTAAAACACCATCATACCACATCAGTAATTACACAGGAAATTGTCGGTGAAATTGAAAAAGTTTTGGCTGGCGTTGCACATCTCCTTCTCTCTCTCTATCTCTCTCTCTCTTTCTCTTTCCATCCCTCTCTCTTTCTCTTTCTCTCATCCCGTGCGTCCTCGTCAGGTTGTGGCAGAAGAGTGTGAAAGGGAATGATCTCTAACCCATCATTGGTTTTAGATGTACTCTTCATCCGTTTTTTCCCCTCTGTGACAAAGTCATTTTGGCAGCCTGCTACACGTGCTCCGCTGCAGTGAAGCGCTCAGCTCATTTAAAGTCTTTTGTATGCAGTCCAACTTACAAAGAGTAAAATACTGAGCAGTAACGATTGTAGTCGGGATATTATTTTGCAATTATCAAAGGATTATCTCACCTTGTACCTAAAGTTAGCATGTTATCTCTTGACTGAAGCAATTAAGGATTGACCAGTGTAAACGTTTTTTAACTGATACTTTTAATTTCAGATGCATATTCTTTCAAGATTCTTTCAATATTTTTATTTCTAAATATTAATATATATATATAATTAATCTATTCTAAATATTTCTAAATATAGTGTAATATAACTGCAAAACAAGGCTTTGTCTTGTCCTGTCTTGTCTTGAGTTCAGCTACAATGTTTGGAGGCCAATATTCTGTTGATATTTTTATTAGCCACACTAGCAATGTGGCTCTAGGTCTGACACTGACAAAACCTCAATGCACAAGATCTAAATCTGATTGAGCTACACTGGACATGCCTGAAAAATTATGATCCATGGAGTGCTGTTGCCATGAGGGGGTTTAGTTTGTCTGAAACAATGTTTGGGTGGGTTTTATGGGTCATGGGGGGACATCCACATGAATACCAGGACCCAGGGTTTAACACTAGAACATTGTACTGTAGCCATGATCAATGTCATTCACTTCATCTGTCAGTGGATCAAAACAGGAATAGGCATTGTTCTCCTCGGTCACTATCCCCAGGTAATAGTGGAACAAATGTAACTGTGGAAACTCTACCCTTCAAATGAAAAAGAACCCTGCTGATGGACAAGGCAAAGAAGTTGAAGGAGAGTAATAAAACAAGAGTGAACAGGCGGGCATTCACCTGATGGAAAGTGCTATGGTGTGTGTCGAAATCTGTTTCCCCTTCGATGTGTTTCCCCTCACCACCAGAACTTGAGAGGGTTCAAAATCGACATTCCTTCTACTAGATCAGGAAGTAACAAGACCTGCCTACTTAATAAAACCGGGTGTTTACTCTGCCTTTATCATAGCGCTGAGAACAGAGTTTCTATGTCCACTTGGAATTCTTACGGTTGCTTTTGCTTTGGACAGTAACCAGGCTGCTAGCAGTAGCCATGTTCTAATGCTGTCTTTGCAAACTCTGCGCCTACAATAATGCCACTTGTAAACACTAGGGGGAAGAAAGTTGTCTATTTCCACTTTAACTTCTACTTGATTGACCTGTACAAAACTTAATACAGATATTCATGTGGGGCTTTTCCATACACATTTGCCGGCTTGGCTCAAAAATACTGAGAGCTGAACACAGACACTTTAAAAAACATCTTTCTCTCTGGTCTCCTGCACGGATATGAGGGGAGTCTCACAATACATGCTTGTTTGAGGGGTAGAATGGGGGGTCGTCACAGGTTGGCTGAGGTTGGCAAGACCTCGCCGTGGCCTGCTTGGAGGCTGGGCAGGCTCCCTTTGGCCCTACTCCGGAGGTAGTCCATCTCGAGTGCAGCTCAGCATGGTTGAACTGGTAATGGAAGAGCAAATCAGCGCAGCATGGCTTGGCCATATGCCAGTGGAAAAGCCCCAAAGGTTTCCAGAGGATGAATCCTGCTGACTTTGGTGACTTCTTAACTTTCCGTGTAGTGCCATAATCAGGTCAAAATTTTAGTTTTGGTTTTTGACCAAAAACCTGCAAAACTAATGACCTTTCCAATCAGCCTCAGCTGTATTTTGTGTCAAGTTAGACTCCTAATATGCTATGCAAATGTTTTGTTAAACCCTGGACTAACTACAGTATCAGAAAATACTGTACATGGAATGAGCCAAACGTTCCTGGTCCCATTGTTCCTACACTGATTCTTAGTGATCATTACAGATAGTAGCAAATGAAACAGTAAATTAGAGGCCCAATTAACATTTTGGTGGCCCCAGGGGTCCTGAGAGGTCCAGAGGGCAGGGAAGGGGGGCAGGCAAAGTGGAGGGAGGTTGGGGAAATGCCCCGCTGGCTTAATAATGTGAGGATGAGGAATTGAATATGGGGGCCTCAGACAGCCGCAAGGGGCCTCGCCTCCACCCTGCTTTTACACTCTGAATACATGTTTAAAACCCTGACGTCTCTGGTGGTTTGACCACGATAAGGAGCTACTAGATGATTCAGCACGTTTGACCTTTCAATGTAAGCTGGCCTTATGAAATAAATATAATGCAGTTGTAAAGACATATTTAGGTGTGAGGCAAATTATGCGCATGTGTGATTGACAGCTCTTGCTCATATTTATATCTATATATATATCTATATATAGATATATATATAGATATATATATATTTATATGTTTTACAGATATCCTTCTTATTTTCACAGTTAAAATAACCATATTAAATGTTATGGATGACATCTATGGTTCCCTCTTGATACAATGTGATCTCCATCAAGGCTGCTTCTCAAATGCATGTAAATGAGGAGGGAGTGAATGATCTATCAAATGCCACTCATCTCCAATTCAGACAGAGATAGATAATAGAGAGGGGATAATTATAGTTGGGGAATAGTGGTAAAAATATTCTAATGATATTGCACTGGGAATCCTGGGCTGTCAATTAATGATGTCTACTTGACTATTCTCCAGCTATTTATGCATGCCACAAAACTTCAGTGTTTAAGGAATAATTTTTATTGTTCACAATTAGTCGTTTTTTTCCCCCCATTTCTCTCATTAAAGTCACAGTGGCATCTTAAATGGGCTAATTGATATGTAGCCTCTGACTTCTCTTACATTACCATCCTTCTGGGGCTATTATTGTTTATTGAATGCTGCCGCATTCATGTTTCAATTTACCTGTTAGAACACTTTCAGTTCGAGACAATGGAAGCTTTGAGGATGGCACGCTTACTGTCAATGTCATGAAGGTGTGCGACCTTGTAAAGTGAAGAGAGAGATGAAGGGATGGGATGGACGTTAATGATGATAACCAGGCCTCCTTGGCAAAATAAGAATAAGACCCAAATAGCACCATTGTTCCAAATAAACCTCCCTCCCAACTCTTAACACACACAAAGAAACACATTTAAATCTCCTCTAATGAAGCACCTCTCAATTACACCTCTCTCATTACCATACACTCGATTGGGAGGAGGAATATGGAAATGGCTAAAATAAAGGGGAGAGAGAGGGAGAGGCAGAGATGGGGTGATGTATCTGTTGAGCATTAGTATGGCTGATTCCCATGGTGAGTGCATGGAAGGGGGAGGAAGTTGAAACAGTGTTGGACTAATTAATACAGTGTATAGTAGGAGGGCTGGTGTGGGCTTTCACTAACTGTGACACCTGCTGACTCTTAAACGCACGTTGTGTTGTTTTAATATGACAATTACGCCATTACCATATCTGAGAGATAGCATGGCCCCCCTAGGAATCCACCCGCGCTCTCTTTAGAACCTTTTAGCTCCGCTTCAAATTTTATCTATTTATGCTCCAGCTTTCGAATAAGAAATCAGTTCACTTTTAGTATTAAATGCATTTTTAGCAGCCTGATTTAGCGTAATTCATGAGCATGTGACAGTTTAAATTCTCTGCTTTTTTCCATTATGCAGATGAACAGTCAACAGATGTGGCCATGATTTGTCTGTGAACCTGTTATAGTTTTGCTAGTGATGGCTGATAAAGTAATCACAACAATGTGTGCCAATTAGCTAAATAAATGATTGAGAATATGTGTAAATATTCAGGGTTAGGTACATATCTGTGCGCTGTCAGTCAATGGAAATACGGGCAATTTAGATACTACTGCAAACCTACCTTTTTTTTTAATTTGAGATAATTATGCTAGTGATTTTGTGCCACACTTAAGAATCCAAGGGCGTCCAGTATCGTGGAATCTTTTTCCTTTTTTTTAATCTTATTTTTCTTTTCAGATCTGGCCCTTCCTTTGGCTGTCAGTGCTCATGCTTACTACCCAGTTATTCTTCTGCTTAATTTCAAACAAATCAGAAATCCAAATACATCACTTCCTGTGAGCCAGGAATGACCTATGTCTTCATGAGGTAGATACAGTGTATGTTGAATTATATGGTGTTATATTCATCAGAGATCTATGAAAAAAGACATTTCTTCACTGCTGTGGATTACTGCTTTTAAAAAGTGTTTCCTTGTGTTGAGAGCGTTACATCCCAAACTCCTGCTGTCCATTTTTGTGAAGAGCCCTCATTGCTCACCAGTGGTTAGGGCTTATGTATTTCATACAGCATGAACAAAACCCAAAGAGGGGCAGTTCTCTCTCTCTCTTTTTTTTATAAGGCCCCAATGGAGCCGAGCTGGACTGTGGCCCCATGATGGAGAGAGGTGTCTCTGCAAAAGTGAAAACAAATTCTCTCCTTGGCTGGCGTGAGCTATGGCACTGTGAGGCTTTATTGTCCCGGCCAAGGTGATAAGGGAGAGTAATTGCGTATTATACTGTCCGAGAATGTCAGGTCCAAACTGAGCACGAGTGCCCCATCCATCAACACATGATGGTGTGTGTTAATGTGTGTGTATGAAACTGTGTTCTACACTGCACATGCTTGCTTGCATGATGCATTATGTGTGTGCTCTCTTGTGCACATGTGTGCATGCCTGGGAGTGTTTGTGGATTCAGGTATATTTGCACCTGCACAGTCAGATCAGTAAGATTATTATTTTTTATTTTTATTTTGGAGCAATCATGTCTACGTATATGTGCCGTATGTGCATGTTTGTCTTGGCCATTGTGTTTGTGTGTGTCTGTGGGCAGGTTTAGATAGAGCCTGGGAGCAGGTCAGGCAGCATCATTAATCAGCAAAGGGTTGTGTGTGACTCTCTGAGCTGACATCATTACATGCTACACCCTGGAGTAGCTCACTGCTTGGACTGCCCTATCTGACCAGCTCAAAGACCCACAAACTCTTGCACGCACACATACATGCACACAGCACATATACCTTTCATACAATTGCAAAAGATACATAATGCATAACGGATGTCTCCAGACGTATCTCTAATGTCTTACATTGAGCTTCACCTTCTGCTCCCAGCACCATTAGACACTAAACCTGCATAACTGTGGGAAAGAAAATATCTGATATGTAAGAACATGAAAGAATATCAAAAAAATTTGCTGTGTGTAAATACTGTTTGTGTAACAAGTTGTGTTTAGCTATTTGTAAAAGCAGTCTTTAGTCATTTGGTGGTTGTGGGCCTGTTTGACAGAGGCCTATTTATGCAATGAATGCTTTGAGACTCTGTCCAAACATGGCTGCTGCCTGAGCTCCAAAGCCCAGCCTGAATTCTTTCACGTGCGTGTGTCTGACCCATCATTGCAACAAAAAAAAAAATGTTAGTACAGCAAACCTTTCTTGGAAATGTTGCCAAGCATTTATTTTGTGTTTTCTCCTTCATGACTCCGATCTTTTAATCTTTGCTTTTTTTTATTTATTTATTTATTTCAAAAAGGAATGAGGCCTTTTATCTTTGTTTGTCTCCCTTAGATCCAACTGTGCTGAGAACATCCGGAAGCACATTCTTCATACGGGCAAACATGAGGGCGTGAAGATGTACAACTGTCCGAAATGTAACTATGCCACCAACTCTCCCATGGAGTTCCGCAACCACCTGAAGGAAAATCACCCTGATATTGAGAATCCAGACCTGGCCTACCTACATGCAGGTAAAACATTCTTCAATTTATTGGTGGAAGGAAGGGTTTCAGTCCAGGAATGGACTTTGGCAGCTGGCTGGCATTATCTGTGTTCATGACCTACTGTACCTCTGTTCCTGCTCTCAACATTCTTAAAATTCATATTCTGAATGACAAAATGCTTGTCAGGACTAAGATTTGAAAATACATGCCTACATTTAGAAACAACAGTGCCTTGAGGAAAACCCCGGAACACTGTTTGAAGGTCGTTGGAGCTCCAGGCTTGTTTACAGCAATGTCCTTTCACAGTTACACATCTGGGAAATGCTCACTACTACCATGGTTTTATTCTGTTGACAGCTGAGCAGCTGTGCAGCAGTTGTAGAACATCTTCTGTATCTCTGAAGGAAGCTTTCTAGGTTGAGAAATAACCCTGATGATGTCATATTGATGTCATCAACATTATATCGACTTGGTCAATTCTTAAAGATATTGTATGTAACATTTCTGCTTTTAAATGTCTATACATAACAAGGCCTTTGTTATATATTTTGTTCAGTTGTGTCTTTAAATCATCCAAAATGTTTCCATCAATGTTCAAACTCAGAAAAATCCATAATTTTACTCAAGGTTACAGTGTGTTTCATTTGGTCACCTGTCGCTTTAACGAAGACGAGAACTCCCATGATCTCACTTCACAATGTCATCAATCTAGATATTCTGTTTTGAATTTGAAACCCCTAGCAGCAGACATTACATATTGTGCTTTTAACTGAAAACCTACATCACAAAGAAAAGGTATGGAATTTGAAATGCCAGTCAGGAAAGGTCAAATAAAAGACACAACTGAATTGCATTATGGGGTGTGTATTATCCAGTGTTTCTGGAGCTTTACTCATACTAAAAGTCAGGATGTCTTTTCCTGTATCTCCAGCTTTATCAATTTTGACCATTATTTTAAAATCTGTTTCTTTGAGTCCCACCAACTTTATGGAGCTGCCATAGGAAATCTCTGGACTGCCCCTCTAAGTGCTTTGCCTGAGGGCATTTTCATGGTAGTTGGGAACATAATATGTCCACTAGTTTTCTGCTATTTCACGCTTTTGAATCCCACCACCTCCCATTTACTAACTGGTTCCTCTAATCTTCTGCATTCCCAATGTGCAATGTGCACACATACAGTATACACCCACAGACAAATCAACATTTGAAATCATTCCACTGGATTAAATCACCTGCCTGCCCCTGCAACCCTGCCCAGGCTCCTATTATTCCACTGAAGTCAGATCTTCCAGAATCCTTCAGTATGTTTTTGTCGCTGTATCAAGTCTTGCTATTCAATGCTGATTGAGGGCACCCAGTCACAAAGAGGCAGCACTCAGATTGCTGGTCTATCCATCCCTGCCAATCACTCAGGCCATAGAGACCGATGAAATCTTGTCCCCTCTCTATTGGTTCCTTTGTATCACAGTGTCCTTCCTTTGTCCTTGAAGACCACCAAATCCAATCGGCAGAGTGCTTGTCCTTCAGAGGAGCCAAGAGGACAGCCTTTATCCTGTTATCCCTTTGACCTTAAATAAAAGCAGTAGAGTTGGAGGGGAGCTCCATGATAAAAAGAGCAGGCAGGGACATTACTGGAAAATGGCTGCAATTGTTGTGACACTGTGTTTATTTCATATTAAAACTGAATGGATCTGAGTTGTGTGTTTGTGCTGACTCTTAAAAGTTTATTTCGCAAACAGGTTTATGCTTGGTGTAATTTATAATCTTCAAATTCAGGGACCATTCTCTGATCTCTCTATGACTTCCATGTCCTAACCCCTCCGCAGAACCTTTCTACCTTCACCTCCCCTTAAAGACACCTCCTTACTTTTCTCTGTACCCTCTCACCTTAAGCCAAAGCACATCTTTAAGCTTCTTCTTACCCTTTCACCCCTTGATTTTCCTCACCTCTGTTTGTCCTCATGCATGGCTGACCTTTGGCGAATAAGACGGTCTTACAGATTCATTTTATTGCTTTATTTCCCCTTACCGTGATCTGTTGAGCCATATGAAAACACAACAGTTATTCCAAGTAAATACAGAGATTTCTCTGTATGGTGTCCAGGCCAATGCTGTGGCATAATCTTAAAGGTGGTTATGATCGGACCCTGATTCCGCCCAGCTATAGCAAGCAGTGTGCATCGTGGGTTTCAGTTTGATGAGCGAAGGTCGGAAATTGTCTGGAACAAGGGCTTTCTTTCAGTCATCTTGGAGGAAACACGTCCTAAGTTAAGCAGCATGTTTTTAAGATGTCGTCATAGTGCTCTTATTTATATTCTCCTCACATTACAGCACAGTTATGAACCAAAAGAATTACAGCTAAAGAAATTATCCAAAAATGAAGTTGATGATTTGTTTTACCCTCAAAGAAAATTCTTTACAGTAACAATTTACGGAATGACAACAATCTGATCCCAATTTTCTTCCATCGGTGCATTACAGTTCGCTCAAAGTTTTGCTTCATGGTAGCAACACAAACAAATCACTGCAGGAATGAAGAAAATCCACAACCTTTTTTTACTTTAGACCAAAGCAATCAAACTATAGTTGGTTTGAAAAGGCATTGAAAGTACACTTGTGATCTCTCGCTCTTTCAAAAGAGGGAAAGGAGAGGTGGGGGGTGGTAGCGGAAAGAGCAGTGTTTCATCTAAGTAGACAGAACGAGACCAAAAGAAAGAGACAGGGGAAAAAAGATTAAGAAGGTAGATGTTGAATTAACCTGCTTGTGATTGCTCTCTGTCAGAGTGGCACCAGGGCCAGCAGCGAGAGGCAAATCGTCTGTGATGGCCCTTCCCGCTGTTTCCCCTTTGAAAGACACAGATCAAACGCACCCTAGTCACGGCCTCTTGCAGCCCCTCGCGCCGGATTGATTGACATCCGAACGTCTCCACTGCTGCTCTGTCTTTCCATATCATTCTCTCTTTTCCTCCCTGCTCTCTCTCTCTCTCTCTCTCTCTCTCTGTCTTCCCTTCTTTATTCAGCGTCGCACTTCGAATTAAAGCCCTTCTCAAGGATGAAAGCAGAGGTCCTTTGCAAACGAAGAAAGAGAGGGAATTAGACCCAGCAAGTGATGGAGGGGAATGATGATTAGGATTTGAGGGGGAGAAAAGTAGGAAAAAAAGAGGTTAGATATGTGAGGGGAAAATGTTGCTGATAGGACACATTTTAATAAAATGGTAATAACAATTGTCTTCCTTGTTCGATCTGCAGAAAGATATGCCAGAAAGAAGTGGCGGTTCTTTGTGTGATCTCAACATAGATAACACTGCGGCAGAACTAGAGCTACAGGTACCTCAGAGCGCTGCGACTTTGCTAAATTATCCCACTACTCGAACTTTCTTTCTAGTTAAAATGCTGTAAGTATGCTATGATGGGAGAGGCTGTGGGTAATAGTGCATTTCCTTTTCTCTTTGCTGTCTCCCTCACAAGGAGTGAGGTAGAAAGGGCTCAAGAGGTGAAAAGTAGACAACACGCACACATGCACACAGGTGAGATGTCGCCATTAGCTTTGTCAGAGCATCTTCCCCCCACTATTTTTAATTGTAAAATATTTCCCTAATTTTAAAGCAAGGTTATAATTGCACATCCTTAGGGCATAGGGATCAAATGCTTTGTAATTAGCTAACAGCGACAGAGTACTTGGATGTGCTGCTTAGTGCCTAAAAAGCTAAAAAAAAAATAATAATAATAACTTCTTCAAGGCATTGTTGCTGCTTTATGCAGATTCTATTTTCCTTAATAATACATGATGGATGGCTACTGTAGAGGGCTAGAGGAGACCTGGCCTTGTAACTGATGATCTTAATACACAGTTACAACCACAGGCAAATTCATTTGTTTGCATATTTTTTTTTCTTTATTAAACAAATCTGTAAACAAATATGCGTTTGGATGGCTTTTACTTAAGTTATGCATCTGTGTGCCTCCCCGGCTCCCCTCCCTCGCTTTCACCTTCTGTTCATCATGTAATGAAACATTACTCTCCTGAGTTTCACTTATGTATTGTGTTACAGCGGCGTGTTGGATTGTGGAGGACAGGTGTGTATGTCATGCAAATGTGTCCTGGTATCCCAGCGCATATGACATTGTGTCGACGTTGTGAAAGAAGCCACAGACACCGGCGATAAAATCAACATCTGTTTCTAATAACAATGTGTTATATGTGACACGTTTCTATGTGGGGAAAATATGTGGAGAAAAAAACCCACAATGTATCACAGTTCTTTGAAAAACACCTATAGGACATCAAGTCGTCAGCGCTAGTGATGAACCTGCGTCTTTGTGTCACCTTCCTTATGTTGCATTTACATGATAGGCATTAATGAAAAAAGTCATTCTGTGCAGTGCGATGTAAAATGTGATTAACATACTCTCATTGTGCTGATGCTGTCACAGCGTAGATTTAGTTATTTGGAGTTGGATCTTACAAAGTCAATAATGAGGGATTTGCTGGCTTAATGGGAAGTCAAAAACATCTAAGATACTTTTACCTGTAAAGATAAGACCAAACAAGGACGGTGCTGTTGTATTTTTAAGTTAAGTTAAAACTTTCAAAGCAGTCCTTATCATATGCAATTTTCTGATGTCCATCTGTGAATATTTGTCAAGATCCAATGGATAGTGAGATTTTACAACCCTTATTGTTTTTGTGCCTGTGTTTGTTATTCTGACTCCATCGTATCTAATTTTCCCGACCACGCAAAGCAACATCAGCAAGCCTGCATGTATGAACTTGAAGATTAGTTCAAGGCAGTGTTGGGGTGTTAATTGGCAAATTCCCTCATGGAGGAACACCTTTCGGCTTCATCTGGTCCTGATAGACTCACTTTCAGGACTGACGTGACTTGTTTTGAACTCACAATTCTGTATCCATCTTCTGTCCTTTCATCCCACCATCAATTGTCCCCTTTTGATCTTTTTTTTTTTTTGGTTACCGTGCGTTTGATACCTACCCCTTTCCATCCACACACTCCCCAATGTGGTCTTGGTTGAAATATTACAGTTGAGAAGCAGCTGTTCAATGCCAGTGTGTCCCAGGGGACACACAACAAGGGGTGGTTGGCTAAGTGGTTTTGGGGGTAACGCAATACAGGGCCGGTTTGAGCCAAGCAAGCAGCAATCCCTGAATAATGACCTGCTCCAATGAGCGTGAAAACTCCCCCAACTGGTTTCATTTATCACACATCAGCCCCAACAAACGGCCTTTTGTTTCATCCTCTTCTTCCATTCCCTCGCCTTCCTCCTGGTGCCAATCCTAGTGCCTCCTCTCAGCTGTTTAGTGGCCATTCAAAGGCTTGATTGACAAGTCCTATCCAATCAGGGTGGAGGTGTAGAAGGAGTCAGTTTCTGGCTGCTCTGAATGTAAAGTAATGTTATCTAAATGTTACCTTACCTAACCTTTAGGCCTTATGACTGAAAGTGCAGTGTCATTGACAGACTGGGTCAACCTCTGCCTCTGTCTGAGCCTCTAGACAGTTATGTTACTGTCAGAAGATTTGAGGCAGATTGATCACACTTGATATACGTATGCTCCCTTGTGTTGCAATGGCACAGATATAGGTGCCTGCTTATGTACTGTATGCACTGTTTTAAAAAGTTGCAGATGGCTTATGTAGGGCACAGCCTGTAACAATTGGACAGTGTGATAGTTGGTATAAAAGGATAAAAATTGTTCAGTCTGCCTAGGTTTTTAGTGATTGTGGCATTTGGGACATACTAAAACATTGGATGTTCAATGGCATAAGGAGAAAAAAAAGTGTAACCACCCATGTAGGTGAAATTAACCCTCGAAATTAGGATTTTCTGAAATGGTTTAAGTAGTTAATAAGAAAGCTTAAAGACTGAAACTACTTTTCTTGGAAAGCTACATTGGATGTTTTTGTTTCGCTTGTGTAAAATGGGGTATCACTTATATAAACTACTACTTTTTAGACATTTTTTGATTGTTTGTAATGTGTCGGTGTACATCAAATGCTTAACTCCTTTATTTTTAGCCAAAAGATACTGGAAAATGATTTACCGTGTGTTTGCGAGAATTTGTCGGAGTATGATCTTCTACTGCATGAGCATAGCGTAGTTTGATGGAAGCACACACATAGACACAGACAAACACCTCCTGTGAGTGACGTGTGGTGGGGATGCTCGCGGGCAGGGCTGCACCTCCTGTATGGGACAGTGAATATGGGACCAGACAGGCCGCCGGCTCATATAAAGACTCATCCATAATTCAATCCTGCTTCTCTCTCAGTTCAGACACACTGTACATATCCAGCTACAGCTAACAGCTAAGCAGTCAAAAGAAAGAAAGAAAGAAATTGTGAGAAAGAGTGGCTTGTGAGTAAAGCCCAGACTGCCAATCACCAGTTTGCCCCTTCTAGATCTTTACTGAGTCAACACAGCTCCCGCAGTGCCACATGTTTTCCCCAATTTACACCCTCATTGGCTGAAGTGCACTTCTGAGATCTCCCCCTCGACCTTTACCCCTTTTACTGTTCCAAGGACCCTTGTCTCCTTCGTCTCTCTAGCCTCTGTGTGTTGTCTGTTTGGTGGCTCTACAAACGTCTCTGCATTGCTAATTACCAACAGGTTCAACTTTCCCAACTAAACAACCAATTATCAGCACTTTAGCCCAGCCCAGTCCCATGTTTCCTGATACAGTGTCCTATTAGGGACCCTTATTTCTCCCCCAGCATAATTGAATCCCCTGGCTGCTCATCAGTGGGCTAATTTAAGCCAATGTGCAGAGTTGGTAATCAGAGGGGCTGCCTATTAGACTATCAGACCCCAATTAAGTGCCCTGTTATTGCCAACATAACAAGCCACTATCACTACTGCTGTTATTGTATTTATACCCCCCTTAGTGCCCAGTTTAGTTTGGGTAAATCTGTGGTCTGTTTGAAGAACGGGAATTAAAAAAAGAGGGAAAAAGTGGAAGAGAGGAGTTTCAGTGTTAAGTTAGCACTGGTACAGGTGGTGTTTTAAGAAATACGCTTGTAGATAGAGAAGATGAACACTAATTGGGGTGACAATTCAGTGATCAAAAGTCTGATTGATATAGTTCAGTGGTTGGGATGTTTCTGTCCAAAACACCTAACAATCATTTACTGTGAAAACTTTCTGGCACAATTTTTTTTTTTAAACAAAAAAAGGATTTTATTAAAACTTTGAGACACAGAAAACAGGAGTTTCATCTAAAAAAAAAAATTCCTTCCCTCTGCCTAAAACACAAACTCAGTGATGAAACTAACGAGTGAAAGTCAAGCATCTCATTAACATAAGAAAATGTCTGGCCTGATCTGTTGCAAAGGGGGGTTTTTTTCACCACATTACTTGGGTTCAGTGAGTGCACATATTACCAAAATCGCATTTGAAAATTTATGGGCAGTGAAGTTTTTAAACTTTAAAAAATTCAAGCATCTGTCTCGCGGTGCCACTTCGGTCGGGCAAAATCTGATGTGGCTTAATGCAGCTTTAACTTGACAAATAGATTTGAAACGGAAAAAAAAAAGTTCAGAGATGAATGCCTTCACCGCCAGCACCTCTCTCTGTCCTCTCACAAGTACAGAATATCTCACTTTTTTTCTTCTTTTCTTTTTATTCTCCCTCCCTTGTCCTCTGTCCTGTCTTGGTGACTGGTGCAGCTGAGGGGAGCCAGAGTGTGAAAGAGGCCCACCGAGGGCTGATGAGGACTGTCTTAGCAAAGCGTGTCTCAAGACTGTGTTTCTGCAGCACTTTAATGGGTGTGTGTACAGATATATACAGTATGTGTGTGTCTGTATGGTAGTAAGTGTGTCTCAAAGTCTAAGTGTGTGTTTAGTGTTGGTGTCGACTCCCCATAGCCTAATTAAAGGGTGAGGAAAGCCACTCACTGGGAGATTAAACCTAAAAGGGTAAATTAGCACTCAAAAGGGGTGTGGCAAATTCACACATACACACAGGCCATGAAATCTTTTCTGACACCTGGGAAAAAAAATGGGAGAAAAAGAGAATAAGGAGGATGGAGAGAGGGGAAGAACTTTTGTATTTCTATAACAGGGCTCTGCGCTATGTATTTGTTGAGATGAGGATTTGGACAGGGCACTTTGAAATAAGAGACCAGAGTTTGGAAAAATGCTGGGCGCTCGGTGTACACTTGGGTTGGCTGATTAGATGTAGGACCTGCCTATTTTACTTTATTAATTTACTAACTTTGTTGTTTTAACTCACTTAGAACAAAAGCCTCTGTCAAACGCATGTAATATAAAATAATTTAAGGACCGCAGGGCTACTAATGTTTTAAAGCATCATCATCAACTTGCGATTATCTAAATATTAAATTTAAGAACATCAAAACAGCCTTCAACTTTTAATTTCAGTGTTAGATGTTTAACAAAAAATATTAATTGACCCCTATCGTGAAGCCGTAAACATTTGATGAATTTCGAAAACATTAAATATAACTTGTTAACTTGGATACTTTTTAAGGATCATGTCCTACTCACCCCTTGTAATGTTTTACCATGTGCTTTGTTTTGGCTTTATTGGCTGAGTGATTTAGTATTGCACTTCCGCAATGCTTGGGGACCTGGAAGAGACACAATAAAAAAGAATGGTCCAAACTGAAACAGCAGGCCGAGATATACTGACCTTAAAGGTCCAGTGTGTGGGATTTAGGAGGATTTAGGGTCAGAAATAGAATATCATATTTATAATTATGTTTTCATTAGTTTATAATCACCTGTTTATAATCATCACAGTAGCCCAGAACGGACAAACCAGAGAGGGCCTTTTCTCGTTTTCGCACTGTTCTTCTACACGCTTTGAAAGGGAGAGCGAGGGGTGTTCAGTTGGTTGAAATTTGGAACCTCGCCACCAGATGCCACTAAATCCTATACACACTGGACCTTTAAGTCGGTGTGTATATAATATTTGTTTTAACCATACATGCCCCCTGTTTCTAAAACAAGCTTTCTGTTATAAACGTTTCGGATCCCATATGATTCATTCATTAATTCATTAATCATAGATGGGAATGATTTACATTTTTTTTAAATTCTGTAACCTAGTAGTAATGCAGTGTGTGTGAGAGACACTCTAAAACTGCATCCAGGCACACACGTGAGGGACAGATGTGGTGTGACATCATTGGTCACCTCGCTTCATATAAATATCCCACAACTCAACAGCATTGTGCATTGAAGCCCTGGGTTACTAATATCTTTTTCTAACTGCCTGTCCCACACTTCTCTCTCAGTACATCAGCGTGCTTTCTTCCTCTTTCATCTGGTGCCGTGGGTTTGTGTGTTTTAATGTGTTTGTGTGTGTTGAGAGTGAGTGATGTGACTCTGGGCCATGCTATCTGTCTCTCTATCTGCTAGCCGGGTCTGTCTGTTGTCTCTTATGCTGCGTTGTCTTCTACTCTTGTTTGACTGCTATCAGACAAGTGTGTTGTTTGAGAGTGTGTGTACATGTCATCTGTCAGTGTCTTTCTCCAGAATCAGACATCTAACGGAGAATCTCAACTTGGCTCACACACAACACATACTGTATAAAGACACGCACTCATGCACACACACGCACACAGACACACAATTTTACACAGAACTTCATCTCCAATCTTATAGTTCTTTGCCCCAAGGACTAAGTGTGTATGTTTGTACGTATAAAAGATTTTCATGTGTATTGATATGTTTCTGCAAACATACACACACACACACACACACGCACACGCACACACACACACACACACACACACACACATACACATATATACTTGCATGTCTTTCTGTTTGTGGGTGTAAGAAAATAGATCTCGGTTCTGTCACAGCTGGGCCTGCAGGCGTAAGAGGTCTTAACGGATGTCTCTCTCAGTGCAACACACATATATACACGCGCACACACTTCCTCTCACATGCACAAACATACACACAAACAGGTCTCAGACCCCTCTCCCTCCTGGTCTCGCAGAGAGGAATACAGATTCAGGCTCCTCTCTAGATACGGATCAGCCTCGCCGTGGCTTCAGAAATGCTATCTTCACCGGGCGGCTGAATTGATAATACTCCCCCCTACGCATTTTATTACAAAGGCCCAGTTTGTAAAAAGGTAATCATTTACTGTTGCTACTATCTCTCCTGAGCCATACATCTTCTGTCTTCACAGGACAAAGTTCTCCTGCTGCTACCAATGCTGTTTTTTTCGTATTTTTTCTTACTTTGTCGGCAGGTTAGTAGATTGCTACTTTTAGGTTTATCACCTCCTGCTGCCTCAGAGTTTTACACATGCAGCAAACCCACCTGGTAAAATTGGATTTAAAAAAAAAATTTTTTTGTTAAAAGTATGTATGTTGTGTTTTTGCATGCATACATGTTGCACACATTGTTTATATATGTCTGTGTGCGTGTGTGTGTGCGTGTGTGTGTGTGTGTGTGTGTGTGTGTAGGGGATAGAAAGACTGAAAATGACAGTGAATGACTAATCCCTTTGGGCACATAGCAGAATCCAATACCAAGTACCAAAATCTCATCATTTCAATTATCATATTTATCATATTTATTCATTTTCTCCCAGCCAGGCTTAATGCTGTCTCTCTCTCTTCTCCCTCTCCCACCGCTCCTTCCTCTGTACATTAATCTATTTTTTCCCTCCATTGCTCTCTCCACTGGCGACACGTGAACCTGCCAGTCATGTTGATTGACAGCACTCAAGTGGCCTACGGAAAAGCAGCTCATTTTTTCTTTTTCCTTTTTTTTTTTTTTTTTGGTCAGATGTTGTGCTGGTGATGCCGGGGCCTTATCAGGAAACCCAATTTATTGCCATTTCTCTGGGCAAAACGGGTTGCCACTCACGCTGACTGACAGCTCTCAGATTTGCTCGCTGCAGTGTAGGGATTTCCTTTAAGTTGTTGTGTTTTTCGGGGGTTTTTCCACGTACTGTCGGAGATTATTCTGCAGCGCACAGACATATGTACACACTTCACACAAAGACGTAGCGGAGAGATCAGAGTCACTCCCTGGTCTCCAAACCGTTTTGTTTTCGTCTGACCTTGGTGGTGATTTTGATTGACGGACGGCAATCCCCCGGTCTTGCTAGCCACGCACCGGGTCAAGTTCAGCTTTGTGAACATCTTTGTTTTGGGGTAATTGTTTTATTCTTGGGGGAGGAACTGAGGGTAAAGAAAATAAACTGTTAAAGGAAAAACCCACTTGATTCATGCAGAGATTTCTCTTGTTTTTATATGCGAGTGCAAAAACATGTTTGTTTTCATTGCTAAGAACATTACATTTGGGAATGTGGGATCAAGTATGAATTTATGCTCTCAACTGTGTGTTTTTGCATGTCTTTGTGTGGATTTATGAGCAAGTCTTGTATATATGTGAGCACACAATAATGTTTGCCTTTGTTTAATATGCATTTGAAAGCACATCTATGTATGTCATCATTTGTGAGTTTTTTCTTTTACATGTCTGTGTATGTATGTGATGCTTGAATGTGTGCGTCGGCTCTCAACTGTGTGGGTTTGTGTGTCGAGTATGACCTCCGAATCCCGAGGCTTATCGTGGCGGTGTTCCACATTATTGATAGCAAGCAGAGATATCGACAGGCCAAGCGCCGGCAACTTGCAGCATCGCCGGCAAGCGGGATGGGACTTTGATATGACATATTGTGCGTCTCAGCACAAGCCATAAATAATTCTGACACGTTTTTGTATGCATGGGAAAGTCCTTGATTCAGCCTCCCATAAAAATAAACTTCTATTATGGAAGGTATTTGTCAAGTGGGTGCGTGATGGATGGCCCGGCGTTTACCCCGTGGCAGGACGATGGGTTATGGATGCCCGCCGCCCCTTGCCGGGGGAGGAGTCGCACCCAGCAACGCTGACACCAGAGTAATTACTGCCCTCCTCACCACGGCAAGGGTGGGAGGGAAGTGGAGGAGAGATGAGGGCAGAGAGGTGTGTGTGTGGGGGGGTGCTTTATACACACACCTGCACCTTCCTCCACCCCTCCCTCCACACTGTCCTGTAATGTGATGAGGGTGATGGAAGCTGTAAGAGCAGTGATGATGGATGGATGGATTAGTATATTGATTAAATGATTCATTGATTGAATTACTGGGGAAGTAAGGGTGGAACTCCTAATGTCATATTTTTAAACGTTAGTATAGTCCTTCCTAGTTACTTCTGACATGTTTGCTTGATTACGGTGAACAAATGAGCCTGTGGCAGTGGTCATGGTTACTCATCTCTATCTTACTATACAAGCAATGTTTGAGCAACATTTCTTCTAGACTACCTTGCTCCCACTTTAACCCAAAGGCTATTTTATTGTTTTTATTGTTACCTTTTCTTACAGCTGACACAATTGGTTAACTACATGATTCATTCATTGTCAGAAAAATTACAACAGTCTCTATAGATGAGATAAAGTTTGTTGTGACAGCATCAAAAGAAAGTTCAAGAACTGATATGCGGTATAAATAAGTAACTCTAAAAACATTAAATATACATCATGAGCATCTACTTTAGAAGAATGAAGCAATGACCCAAAAATAAAAGGCATTAAAACACTTGAGCCTGGTCAGTAGCTTGATAGTATCAGTTGTCCGATATCAGCCGATATTGGCCTATCACAGGGGTGTCAAAGACATTAACATGTATGTTGTTTGATATAGGCCAATATAACTACTTTCATTTATTTATTTATTTTCTACAGACCCTAATGCAGAAAAAGATACTTGGGGTAATTTATAACTATTCCATTCCCAGTGGCGTTTACTGTTTCAGTGCACCGATGTCATTTTGGACCATAAAGTTTATTGTTCATCTGTAATACTGTATATCCTAGTTCCATTTGTCAAAAGTTTTTGCTAACCATTGTAGGGTTCATTGCAAACATATCAGCTGATATGTTGATATCGTAATTTTTTTACTTCCTAATATCAGAATCAGCCCCATATATCATACACTAATTATGACAAAATGTCACGCAAATTTCTAAAAGGATAAAAAGATGAAGTGATGGCATTTTATATCCAAAAGGTCAAAGGTCAACTTCACTGTGACATCATAATATTCTGCAAAAGCACTTTTCTGGCCATTACTCAACACCATAACTCAGGAACAGAAGGGGAGATTGTGACCATATTTTACTGAATTAGTGACACTAATGTTTGGTGCCCACCTTGAAACTGTGCTGATTGTATAGATCTTCTGTGCTGCCGAGTTGAAGGTGTGTGTGAAGCGTCCACGTTTTATAATTTGGAGCTTCTTTGCAGCAACATCCATATTTGAAGCATTGTCGTCGACTGCAAGCTCTTTGGTTCTGCTGATATTGAGCTTCTGGTGATTTTTGTTGCACCATGTCACCAAGCTCTCTATCACTCACTACATATATTATATGAATCTGGACAGACATAAATGTAAACTGCAACTTGACTGGTGCAGGAGGCATACAACTGCAAGGCAGTAATTCTAGTTTGCTCTAACGTAATCCACTTTTTACCACCAAATCTGTGCTGGTGGTTCACAGTGTTAAACTGAAACATTTAAGCAATTCTCTAGACATTTAGAGCTCCTACACTAGCATAATAGTACACCTCAAAATTAACATTGTGATGATTTACTGACATTAAAATTTTAAATGTAACAAAAAACAAATTCTTCAGTTCAGCTATTATTTTTGCAGAAAAAGGTTGCACAACTTGATCCGATAAGAGCACAGTAAAAAGTAAATGAGTACTTGAGCAGAGCAAAGGTGTTTGCATGTTAGCTTGAACACATTCACAAGCTTACACTTATGAATATGTACAGGCATTTGTGTGTGCTAATGAGCACATGTGTGCGTGTTTCTATGTCAATATGTGGGCCCAGCAGCCGGATTGAGCTGAGGCTTGGGTGCCATCTGAGCAGGAGGAGGAAGGTAGGCGTGGGGCTTGGGAGAGGTGAGAGATGGCTGCTCTCCTAACCATCACTACCCCTGCTACCCTGCGTGGGTGCGCGGGTGGGGCGGGCGGTCAGGGTGGGGGCCACAGTGGCAGCCCGTCAGTGAGCGAGTGGGAGTGACACCTGTTCGCCACTGCCTACCCCTTCATCCTTACAGCTGCTCCGCTCCCTCTGCCTCAACCTTTCCCTCCCTTCCATCATTGTTGCCTTCCTCCTCCTCCCCCTCAGCAGGCATCGTGGAGGAGAAGCTCAGCACAGCAGGCCGGGGAGCAGCAAGTAGGACCGGTCCAGATGTTCTTACATGTGAGGAAGGAGGAGGGTTTTGTCAGGACACAAATACTAACTCAGACAATTACTGTAACATCAGCAGATTGCCTCGGTGCCACTAAGGCTGCTGTTAAGTGAGATGATTGGTACAAGATGGTGTGTGTGTGTGTGTGTGTGTGTGTGTGTGTGTGTGTGTGTGTGTGTGTGTGTGTGTGTGTGTGTG
>JBBPCS010000855.1:7694634-7707306 GCA_037974645.1 Hollardia meadi | reverse complement strand
ACACACACACACACACACACACACACACACACACACACACACACACACACACACACACACACACACACACTCCTGAATGAAGCCATCTCTTTACCTTTACTCACAGTTCCTGGGTCTGCTGTGGCTAATTAGTCGAGTGGGGTTTTAGGTTTGGTAATTAGGCGGAGGTAGGAGTGACGGGGGCTTGGGGAGTTGGGGAGTTGAGGGGGTCTGACTGACTTGCAGAGAAAGAAACTGGACTGTCTGGATGCTGGCAGCACCAAGCAGCCAGCCAGTGTCCCTTAGGTGCCTGGAGGTAGACTACCATCCCACACAATGAGGGTGATGTCTCTGTTATGTGCCACATGTTCCAGTGAAGGGAAATTGTGGAAAAAGAGGGTTTTAGTGGTTAAAAAAAAGAGACCTTTTGAGAATTTCACTACTTCGAATGTTGAAGTGCAACAATGAAAACCACCTCTGTGCCGAGGGAAAGCTACAATAAGTTTTGATTTGAAGAGTTATGATTATTGTGTGCTTCTTTAACCAGTAATATAAAAAGTGGACAACGGAAAAGACATTTTAAAGACATGCAGGATTGTTCATTTGTTGTTTGTAAACACACGGTAACCCTCTTTTCTTGATTGGTAGCATCCTCCATTCTTGCTGGGCTGTTGGTAATAAGCGGCCTACACTTTCTCCTGGTGTTCTTTACTCTTCCTTAATCGACACCAAAATGACACAAAAGTTCGGACTCAATTTCACTCTTTCCGGCTTCACATGACTGCGCTCTCTGTTACACTAATAACTAACTAATAACTGTCCCTCCCAAAACAATGGCAGGAACTAATATGAACTCTGTGGCAAAGGGACATAAAATGCTAATAAAATGCTACACATGTTAAATATATGAATAACAGCAGAAGTGCTATAGATGATCAATTATTGCACTCAATAGTGACCTACGTCTGCAAGCCCATAATAATGCTGTGGAAACTCAAACTACAGTATACTGTAGAGCTTAATGAGCAGCACGAGTAATCTATTAAATTTGAGTGATCAAAAATAACCACAAACAAATGCTAATGTGTGCAGTAACCTCAGCACACTTCCAGTAGGCCATAAGTGATGATTGAGAGGGATTGTTTTTATGAGTACATGCATTGACTTTTGGGAATATCCTGCAATCCTATACACCTTGAAAGTGAGAGTATTTAACCTTTGCCCCAAGTCAGGCCCCATAATTCTGCTACAGCCTGAGACAGTATCACAAAGTGACAGATAGAGCAATGTCCGTTATATAGCAAAACCAATCTTTAGTTTGCTGTCATTAGCCAACGTTAGCTACCATAAGCTGCTGGCCATACCAGACCAAGTAAGGCCATAGCACTAAAGCCACGAGTGTGTTGAAATAAACAAGGAAGTGTCTTAATTCTTATCAGTTCTCATCTGCAAGAGGAACAATGTGTTATTTCTTCTCTCAAAAGTTACATAGTGTTATTTTCAGGTGCAGTGACACCAATATCAGCAAGAGCACTGATTCGATGGTAATCAGAAAGTTGCATTAACACAAAGCAATACAAATTGGACTCACAAATGAAAACCAGCACATTCACAATTTCTCCATTTGATAACACTTTTTCTAATCTATGCTCTGCATTTAAATAATTCACATTTACATCAGGTTAAAAAGGGTAAACTTACTGTAGTTTACTTCCATATACATACTTGTATAAATTTGACTGGTGTGTTAATGACCCTTTCTGAGGACTGCAGTAACCTCTGATAATTCCTCAAAAGAAGAAATGTTTCGGAGGTTTTACCATCACAAAATAGTCTGCCACCGCTTCTGAAGACCTTCTCTAACTTTAATGTCTTGTTTACGCTCCACAGTTCCGGGTTGTTTCAATACGTTGCCAGTTAGCAGCCTCCGACTGCAACACAATCCAATTAAATAAAGAGTGTTGTCTCTCCAGGATCCTGTGTTCTCTAATTGGGGCTGTGACTGCTCACTAATCAGCGGAGGTACAGGTAGGCCCTGGAGGATGCCCAGACGAGGCCTCTCCTGGTAATTGAAGAGATGCTAAACCTGGCCTCCTCCTCTTCCTCCTCGCTGTGCACCATGGATGCACGCAGTACTCGAGCATGCTAAATTCATCGGAACACTCATGTGCATCATCATGCCTCTCACCTTTCATGTGGCTGGCGTGTGAGAGCTTGCATCATAACGCCTGACCAAGCAGTAATGTCACAGAGGTGATTGTAATAATTGAATGATCACTGTTGGTCAGATAAACTTGTGCATTGTTTAGTGTTGGTTTCATTTTTTCTTGAATTATAATATTAATACAGTTCAGACCAAGGCACCTGAATTTGAAATCTTGTGTGTCAACATGTTTTAACTGGCGTCAGAGGCTAAAGGTCATGTGTGTGTGTATGGCACGATGTACCACATCTCGACCTAAGTGAGTCAAGTCTTTATACTGTGGATTTTAATAAAGACAAAGAAAAGGAAACCTAACTTAAGAAAAATGTGTCTGTCTAATGATATACAATAATGGCAATATATCATAATAACAAAACCAGTGCACAACTCTCTAACATTAAGTTTAGAATATATAAGCAGGTTTGAGAGACTCGGAGGGAAACTAAAAGTAATGGTGATAAAAATATACCGAAAAAGTGAGAAAAATTAATGAGCAGAGGTAGTTTTCTGAATAAATAATTTTCTTGTTTTTGTGTTTAGGTCCAAGTAATAATTTTAAAAAAGATTTATTTTTTTCATAGTTTATATTTAAGACTCATCCCAACTGTTTCTATTTTAATAACTCCCCCTTAAGAAAACCCCACAGTGTATATGAAAAATGAACGTGAAAAATGATGGCAATCACTGGAACTAAATCTGAAATCTGTTTGGTTCTGACTTCCTACACTACGGCTTCAAAATGGCCTTGGCCTGGTGTGTTTCTGATTTCCTGCACCGTCTGGTGAAGGTAGCAGCTTTGCATGCTGGGGTCACACCTGTAACATATTTCACACTGGGTAATATTTTGAGTGGCCACCTGGATGAGGAAATAACATTTTCACAGTGCGTGAACACTCCAGCCCTCCCTGCCAGGTAGGAACAGGTGTTTGTTTTAAGCCGGGCTCAGACTACAGGACTTTTTAAAGTCCTAGCTGATTTTGAAATTGGGTTACATCACACATAAGGAGAAACTCCACAGTTGTGCTTCTCTTAATCTCAAACATGCTCACACTACAAGGGTTGAAGACAATAGTGCATCACACACTACAGGATATTATTAATTTTGTGCCAGAGGGAGCGATGCACCTCCTCACCTGATCTCACAGGGCAGCAGACGTGAACAAAATGGAGACCGACGTGGTGCAACAACTTGCTGTAGTGATGCTTTGCAGAGAGCAAATACAAAAGCTTCCACAAAGCCAGGTTGAGAAAATGGTTGGGGATAACTCAGTTTTAATATAATAATAGCATGCTAGTTAACATTAACCTCAGGAGCTAGAATGTTTACTGTTACTTGGCCACGGTCAGCTGCTCCGGGATGTCTCTTTTATTGGCTATAATGTGATCCCGCTCAGAAAGTACTGACGCAATCATCCAGATTTGAACTCCTTAATATCAAACCTGTTTGAAATGATCAGGGTGGCCCCGATGAGTCTGCAAGCACTTTGGGAGGTTTAAGAATGGATCTGTGAACCCCTCACATTACCAGGCAGATAATTTGGGCCGAACATCTGTACCGAGCAAGGTTCCCAGACGTTTCTCCTCCAACTGTTGGGAGGGGGGGGGGGGGAACTGCAGCCCAAAACTCCTGTGGTCTGAGCCCGACTTTACATTTAGTACATGAATACAACATGGGCGGCTTCAACATACAGTATCTCATTTCTGCTTCTTGTGTTCTAAAAAATTTGGGTCAGTAAAATGTTCAATCCTGTGAGATCTGGGAAACTTTCCACCTATTGAAGTTGGAATAAAAGCGGATCTTCTCATCTTTATTTTTATGTATAAATGGGCTGCCATGTCACTAAACTTCCTAACATGTGTTGTGCTGCTTTGTTTTGTCTTTCCAAAACTAAATTAAATACAAAAGATGGAAATGAAAAAAAGAATGTCAAAGGGCATTCCACAACACATTTACTACAAGTGATTTATTTTTACTTGCAGTGGGATAGAATGGCATTTTTCTAGTCCAACTGCTGCTTAGCTGGACTAATTTTTTTTTTATTAAGTGCAGCTTCTGGGCATGTGTCTGAAAAGATTGATTGTGTGAATGCCATTTCTGTCAGCTGCAAACAGGCAGTGAAACACCAAGCACACCTGGAGCAGCACTCACTTTTGACGAGCACACACTAACGTGAGCCCCTATTAGAAAAACAATGAAGTCTATCATAAAACATTTATGGTAGATAAAGTGTGTGTGAGAGTGCTACGAGCAAGCACATTATGGCAGCAGGTCTAAACTAATTTCACTTGTACCAGAAGGCGGACGTGCGAGATTAAGAAGCACTGTAGAAAAAAATAAATTCTGGATGAAATTACAGAGGCTGCAGTTTCTGATTTTTAATCAGACTATTTGTGCAATATTATCACCAATCCTTGATTATTAGTGATTTACAGATTATTTTTTATACAATATTTAGTCTTGCAAAGGAGGGACTGCTGAATCATCACATAAATAATAACAAAGAATACCTCTGCATTGCATATAGTTCAATCTTGAAAAAATAAAGAACAATCTGTATTAAAATAAAACAATAATATTCCTTTTTTTAACCACATCAATCATTTGAGTTCAAGTATGATTTTTTTTAAGGCATTAACAATCAGTTAAATCACAGCTTACTATTGCTAATAGAGGGTGGTACCACATCCACCACCACCTTGCCCAGATTTTTCCCAGAATACATGTAGTCTACAGCCCGGAAGACTGACTCCAGGCCTACGAATTTCCCCTCCTGTGCCAAATCCCCAACATCTACCTCACACACTAGCTTCCCCTTGGCAAACATCTGCATCATGCTACCCAGAGCCTCCCTGTAGTCACCGAAGAAGTGGGGCAGGAAGAAACCCCGAATGCTGGCCGACTTCTGGAGCAGCTTGACCGGCAGTGTTCTCCCTTTGAACGGCGGTATCCCCGATTCAGTCTGGTAGCCTGAGATGAAGCCGATCACGATCAGCCGGCCCTTATTGGCCAAACTGTTCACTGCGAGTTCCAAGATGCTGCCTCCAACCGACTCATACACCACGTCTATGCCTTGTGGGTACTCTTTCCGCAGTGCCTTGGCCAGGTCTTCTGTGGTGTAGTTGATTGGCCTGTCACAGCCGATGGATTTAAGGAAGCCGGCTTTCTCGTTGGACGAACAGGTCCCAATGACGTGACAGCCGGCCTGTTTGGCAAACTGCACGGCAAACTGTCCCGTTCCTCCTGCAGCCGCCGTGACCAGGACCGTCTCACCTTTGGCCAGGTCGCCCAGACGTTTCAAGGCGATGTAGGCTGTGGCACCGCTGACCAGCAGGGTGAGGAACTCTGGCTTCACCGCAGGGACAGGCACACATTCTTTGGCTGGCACCACCGTGTACTCAGCAAACGCGCCGCTGCCGAAGTAGGCCACAGTGTCCCCGACGGTGTAACGGGAGCTGGCGCTAAGGCCGAGGCCAACAACCTCACCAATACCCTCAAAACCAGCATCGAAGGGGGGCTTCACCGAGGGGTCGTAACGGCCTGCCGAGTAATTAATGTCAGAGGCATTGATTCCCACAAAACTGAAACACAATCACAAACAAAAAACAACAATAGTGGATTAAAGGTGAGATAACAAAACTGTTATGAACATAACATTCACAGCCACGTACAGAGGCATGTACGTGGTCATTAATGAAAGCATATATTTCCTGTATTGCTGTCTGAAGGTCAAGACTTCAGCTTCCGTCTCCAGACATGTCTGCACAGGGCACAAACACTCTGGTTTGTTTTGGCATGGATTCCTTTTTCTCTGGAAGCGAATGGCCCTGCACCGACAGGGAAAGGTTTGTGTCTCAAAACACATTGCATGATGTCATGATTCATTGTCTTCCGAGACACCCACAACAAACTGCACTAAAATCTTAGTTGCGTCTTGCCTCAACAAGAAGACGGCTGTTTTCATGTTACTCTGGTAACATTTTGGAAACAAATATGTGAGAAAGGAATGTATAAATAAATCATTTACTGTCTTTTAGAGCGGCACGCATGCTGTGCCTCATTACTGTGGGTGTCACACGTGTACTTTGAGCGTGTAGATAATGCTTCTGTGCTTTACAGATGGGTCACAATGGCACAACAAAACACCTTAATTGAAGCACTTCATGGAATCGGCTTCGTGCACACCTAAAAAATACAGAGCCAATTGAGTTTAAACAAATTTAAATAAGCTGATATGTGACAGTGAAGTCACAATCTGTTCAAACTTTGAAATCTAAAAATGATCTCGCCAAGATAATGTTCAGCAAATGAAACCCCCAACAAGCATTAAAATATAATAAGCAGAGCTGCCACTAATGATTATTTTCATTATTAATTAATGGATAAATCATTTAGTCCATAAGATGTCAAAAACTGAGCCCAAAGTGATGTCTTCAAATCCTTCTTTTGTCCAGCCTACAGTCAAAAACTCAAAGACTGAGTTTTGGACTGGAGCAAATCCTTAAATTTAGGAAGCTGGAACCAAATGTCTGACATTTTTGCTTGACAAATTCAATTAATTGACTAATTGTGGCAGCTCTAACAATAACACGATAGGTGTAATTAATGTGTGATGATAAATACGAAATGAAATGTTAAGGTTTCAAGGCCTGTATCTATAGCAGATTGTCAGATTTACAGTCAAATTTAAGCTAATTGTTTCTTTTGGAGTGGATCCTTATTCAACAGTTATTAAAAGAGAATGTATAATTTTGGGAGCAGGCACTCTGGATGTCCCAGTTTTAAAATACAAAACAAAACATCATAAAAAGCATCATTACACAATGTGATGCCACCGCTGTCTTTCATGTGCAGGCCACACACTGACGTGACTGCATTTAAGTTTTACTGAAGAGTGTCAAATATGAGGGTGTGGAGGCTGAGGATTGTTTAAAAGATCTGCTTCGATGATGTCATCAGTAACATCTTTACAATGCAGGATAAAAAAAAGTTTCAGTCCTTCCTTGTGAATTAAACCACCTCTTTCGCTGCAGTCATGATCTTTTAAATTTTCAACGCCTTGCTCTGAGATTCCTCATTTAACACTTTCATACTGGACATTTGATTAGGACTGCGCTGACGCTGTGCAGTATGGAACAAGTGGTTCTCAATTTGCACTGCAGCTCCACAAACAGAAATATTTATTGTCACTGATCCCATGATGGTGACACCTCACTAATACACCCACTCTAACGGTCAAAGGTCTTAGTTCACAAGCTGGTCACTCTCAAGGCAGTAAGACACTAATGTAGCCTACCATGTTCATACTCAATCTGATGTACAATATTCATTTAATTGACAGTGAATAGCACAATAAACCCTGAGGTGCTGGTGCTTATTTAACACTTAAGATCAGGCATACATACAGTTGGTAGTTTAGTAGTAAATCAAAGTTATGGTTATCTCTGACTGGAATCAGAAATACAACCAGAAATCCCTCTATGTTCAAAAATAACATTCATGTATGCCTTTTCCACCTTGCACGAGCTGATGTGGTTTAATATTATCGGTTTGTTCACCAATCATTGAGTCCCTGTCAGGCTAAAAAAGTGGCGTGGAGGCTGACTTCAGGTGGGTTTAATCTACCCGAACCGTGCTGGGTTCTGACAGAAACGATACTGCAATTCCCGCGCCACGTAACACCGCATCTCCTTCTCCATCATCTCTTTATGCCAGGCTGAGTCCCCCCCTCCATGACTTTCCGTTTGCAGTTTGGTGACGTAGACAGACAGGAGGACAGAGAGAAAGAGAGAGAGAGGAGATGCCGAGATGGATTGATAGACAAATGCAGGGAGGGCGGAACTTGGAATTACAGTACAGCGCTTACTCCTAACGTATTTTGCCATCTTGTAATGATGATGATGATGATGATGAAGATTGCAGGTGCTGGACATGGGTGATTCGAGGTAAGCGGAGCCCTTTATTCAACTTCTCAACATTACTGTGATAGATCGACAGCAAATAATGATCCACATATAGACTCACAACACGCTTTTTGGGACACCTATTGCTTTTCCCGAACGCACAGAAACAAAGCTGTCTGCCCACCTTTCAAAAACAACTTACCGATTTCTGACGAGCAAGTCCGCGTCTCCGGGTGTCGGAACCGCGACCGTTTGCATAGACACGGCCTCTCTGAAATTAGGACTAAGCTTGTTTACAACCAGCTTTTTCATGCTGCTCGGTATGGAGGATCCTCTAAAATCCATGAAGTGCGCTGAGTAGGACATATCGATAATGAAGCGCCGCGCAGTCGGATGAACTCCTGAAAGTGTGTCGGTGCTTCTGCGCCCCCCGCCGATCGCCGACATCGCCCTCCTGCCGTTTCTCGCCAATAGCAGGCTGGCCATAGCTCCGAAATGTGACAAAGTTCACGGACAAGTTAACGTTCGTTTGTGGCAGTAATGAGCCCGACTGCCATTGGCCTGCGCTATAGGCTTTCCTCCCCTGCACATGCACAGCGTGCAGGCCGGGCCGCGCCGGGCAGAACCGGGCAAAGCGCGCTGTTCAACAAAAAGGCGCGGTGCTTTGCAGTGGGACTCTGGGTCACTTATGCAAATAAAACAACAAGCACCGAATCGAGTATTTAGGATTAAAACGTTGCACTGCCGCAGCCTTTCAAGCAGCACAGCAGCGCCCCAGACTTGTCGTCGGAGTCCCTCCCCTTCCCGGACACAACACTCACTTCCTAGTAAGGTGAAACAAATCAATCCTCATATCCTAACATATCCTCGGCCGTTTTCCTCCCATGAAAACGACACCAGCGGATCTGGTTATCAAGAAAACATGAAACTGAGCGTGTTGCACAAAATGCGCTCTCGTTGTATTCGCGTTTGTATTTTGGAGGTGGCTGTTGCCGAAATGTGTCCGTGCCCACATGTTACACCTGTAACCAAAGCCTTGCATCAGCGATTTGTCAAAGTGTGTTGTTCGCATCACGTTTCGGGCAGCAGCGTTATCATCTAGTGTCATCTAACTGTCATTTTCTGGAGGCATCGGCGCTATTCAAAACAATCACGTAACACTTCAACATACTGGACCATTGAACTTGTCCCACCCCCGGTGGGAGTCGAATTTTTTTTAGGTAAAGGTGACATGTAACTTGTAACATCCTCATTCTTGAGAGGTACTTGTGGTTTGCGACATGTGCCCGCGTAAGTTTGGTTTTTGGTTGATCTGCCCCTTGAGTTCAGAAATGATTCTTCGCGTTTGTCGGAGGTTTGGGATTTTCTAGAGCAAAGAGAGAAAGAGAGAGAGAGAGAGAGAGAGAGAGGGAAACAAGACAATTAAAAAGATTGACAGGTAGGCTCCTCTGTCAGGGGTGACGCTTGTGGAGAGGGGAGGAGTAAAAATGTAGCAGGAAAAGCCACTCGATGCGTCTGTCTATCAGTTGAGACTGTCTGAAACAGCTTCTGGATCCACCGCGTTTCCATTTTTTTTCTGTTTTTGGGAGACCTCGGATCGGTCCCTGGAGTTTTTCCTCCCTCTTTTTTGAGGGAGAGTAGACAAATAGAGAGTCCATATCGACCTGCGATCTGTTTTTGGCGAAGCTTGGATACGCCTGCGTCTTGTTTGTTTCCCCTCTCTCAAGTGATATCCTCTCCACCGCATCAACCAGCCTTCCAAATAACCGCCTCTGTCCATGATGCGATGAGATGAACGGTGCAAATTATTTCCACCACTCTTAAAACGTAAGTACGGAAACAAACCTGGTCGTCCCATTTATTTATTTTTTTGTAAAGGGAGAGAAAGGGGGAAGAAGGGGAGGGAGGAAAAAGTCACCGCCGGACTGGTGAGGCTGGATCCGGGCTGAGGTGGCGTGGTGGTGACGGGACTGACATTAACCCATCTAATGCCTGTCTATCTATTTTCTCCTCTCCCCTTTCTCTGTTTCAGGTCTCTGGCAAAAGAAGAGAAGGAAACATAAGGATACATTACTTATCAGAGCTGTGTGCTGCGCTCACACGGGACTTATTTGTTTGGTTACCACCAGAGTTTATTTATTTTTTAGGTTTTGGTGTGCGTAAAAGACGCAGCAAAGTATCGTACCCCCTCCAAACAGCACCGGAGATTAGGGGGATTTTTTTTCCAGGGGGAGTGAACTGAAAACTTGGTTTTCAAGGTGCTTTCTTGCTGCTTCTTTTTCATCATGCCATGGGAGAAATGAAGGAAGATGATCTTTGATGGGCACGAAGGTGTCAGGAGCTGGCCGAATCTCTTCGTAATTTTTGTGTTTACTGTCGAAGCCGATCCAGCTATCAAGTCCAAAAAAGAGCAGCCACTTTGAACAGAAGACTTTTCCAGCTCCGAGATCGAAACCCCTTTCCCGAGAAACGGGATGATTTTTCAAAACTGATAGACTTGAATTGTTTGTAATTCCTGCATGAGAAGCACCGTGGAAAGTGACGGTCACTATGCCGAGGAGAAAGCAGCAAGAGCCGCGGCGATCAGCAGGTATAACCCGCCCCTCCATAACGACCACTTCCAATCTCAGTAGCTAAACGAATTTTTATTTACATTTAGGTACCAAATGAAAATATCTCCTTCCACACCACATTCTTTATTTGTGCTGCATGCTGAGATTTATTTTACAACTCTGCTTAAAACACATTTGTTGTGTTATTAACACAGCGCGCCTCTCAACCCCTGACCCACAGGTTTGTGTTTAAAATGTGTCCAATCGCGCAAATGACGCACACGAATGCGCAATGCCACTTTGAGATTTTTTAATTAATCCTCCTTTGCCAGGAAAGTTTTCTCAAGAATGGTGAGATAAACTAAATGGCATGTTATGGGGGATAAAAGGGAGCTTTTGAGGTTCAAGAGTGAGTAATGATGAATAATTGACTGGAAAAGAAGGGGGAGAAAACTGGTGAGAGACGCCCCCCCCCCCTTTCTTTCTATTTTATTAGAGGATTGCCATCCTTGATTTGATGCGTGATTGATCGTCTGTCATGTGGCAGTCTTTGATCTATTCATCCCTGATAAACATCAATAAATCCTTCCACGAAGACAGGCATGCCTCTGGTAGGTTTAGCCACTAACCCACACACACACACACAACCGTCCTGCTGTCTCAACCAGGAACTGAAAAGCAAAAAAAAAAAAAAGTTGGGAATTATGGTGGAAAATCACCTCGTTTTATTTTCAGGGAATGTGCTAAAAGCAGATGAAAGGACGGTGTGAATGTTGAATATATCAACCCAAACACTCCTTTATAATCAGGTGTTTGATTCCCCTCTTATGTCTTTCTTCATAGACATAAATGTTTGTTTTTTGCGCGTTCCCATCCAAATTCACCCTAAGAATCAGTCCAGTACTTAAATATCCACTGCTGGAGGGGAGTATTATATGTGCAATGTGACCAACTGATAAAACCAGGTCGTGGCAGAGGAACGACAAGGTTGACTTCTAGTGGTTTGGATTTGGACCCCCCCCTTTTCTCTCTCGTCTCCCTGCAGCCTTTAAACAAATGTAAATGAGTGACAGGGGTTTCTACCTCTGTGCTAATGAGGCCGAGCCTTTGAAGTTAGGCATTAACAACTGGAGTGAACAAAAGACAGTTACAGAATTTTAAAGAGATTTTGAAATATGAGGTGCAAAGCGGGTCGAACAAGAGGGCCAGCTGACGAAGACTTTGAACTCAGCAGGTTTTATCATTTAAAGCAGGGAGCTGCTGGTGGTGGTGGTGAGGATGAGTGTAGGATGGTGAACATTCAACCGGTGCTCGCTGTCGACTTCTCGAGTGTCTGTCGAGTGAGTTTTGGTGTTTTTTTTGGTGAAATAGCTCACTGGAAAAAGTCGACCATGGTGGTAGCAAAATGACTCCCATTTAGTATCTGCATGTACGTAGATGGAGGCATGAAAACATGACATCGCTGTGACCCCTCCCTCCCCCCTCTTCTCACCACACACACAGTAACACACACACACACGTACACACACACCATTGATCCATAACACTGTCCACTGAGTGCCATGCGCATCATGGTTTGTAATGGTCAATCAGAGCTTGGCAAACAGGATGCTTTCCATTCTTCCATGAACATGACAGTCGGTCAGTGATAACGCCCTCCACTTCACACTCCCAGTGGCAACAAATAACTTATAACACACACACACACACGCACACACACACACACACTAGGCTAGCCTGATGCTCTGCTGGGAGCTGGTACTGACCTGTGGATCCTCTCTGTGCTGCTGCTCAGAGAGGAAATTGCTCATGGTGGGACTGTGCATGGAAATCAGAGCTCAGACAATTAAAACAACAACAGCAGACTTGTCTTGACAGGCTTCTTTTATTTTCTCACCTTGTACCTATTTTTGAATTTTGTTATCTATTTTATTCTTTTAGTGTTTCAAGGCCAAACCTTGCATTAAAATATTCCACAATCCCAGACCTGGCGAAAGTCATAATTGGGAAGTTTTAAAATCAGTTGAATTATATATA
>JBBPCS010000855.1:7630855-7667335 GCA_037974645.1 Hollardia meadi | reverse complement strand
CACACACACACACACACACACACACACACACACACACACACACACACACACACACACACACACACACACGGTCTACCCCTAATAGATTTTACTGGTAAACCTGTTACAGCTCATTCTTGTTTATTTCTCTTCCTCTATGCCTCGATCTTTGATCTCATGTTTCGCTTTCCTCTTTTAATCTGTCTTTTGGATCACAGAGCAGTAGTATATTTTGCAAATGCATAAATTGTCGGCCCCAGACTCCTTCCTTCAACAATCATTGTGGCATGTTCAATCCAAGTACCATTGTTTTGCCAGTTCCTACTTATTAGCTCAAGTGAACGTGACCTTCAGCTCATCAGAATGGGTTAGGAAATACTGTGATATCTCCAAGTTGAGTGTTTTGTTTCTTTCCCTCTCTGATCAGTTGCATAACTGAACATGTGAGGAGCTGGACTTCCCGCACTGGATAAATGAGAAGCAATAAAGCTTGGGGAAGATAGAGAAAGAAAGGGTGAATTGAACATGCAGCTGGCTAACAAGGCCAAGCAGCCAGTCATTTCCTGGGGAACATGAGGCATTTGTGGAGGAATAGGGAGTTGGGAAGGAAAAGGACAACTGTCAGAAGCTCAGTGATTTATTTTTCCCTTGGAGGCTTTTTTCACCACTGGCTTTCAGAGCCACATGTGTGTGTAAAATACACACAAATGTGTTCATGCATGCATACAGACACATACACACACTCACATGGGATGAGAATAAAAGCCTACATTTCTCATCATTGAGTATTCATTCCATGTTATTTTGACAGTGGTCCTGTTAGTGTGCTGTAAATCTTTAATTTCACTGAGCTGACCTCTTTTCCCTCTTTTCCGTTCTCCTCTTTTTTTGTCTTTTCCTCTTGCTCTCTTTCTCTCCAGCATACATGCCCGAGGATGAGCTTAAGGCAGACGCTCAAGATGAGGAAGAGCACCTGCAGGATGACGGCCTCTCATTAGACGGCCAGGACAATGAGTTCCTGTGCAACGAGGAAGAGGAAGATGCAGATGGAGGCCAGCCAACCAGTTACAGAGACTCTCCACTCAGCAATGGCACTAACCCTGATGCTGGATATGGGTCTCCACTCAGCGATGCCAGCGACCGACTACCAGACTTCAAGAGCAACTCTTCAAGGGACGGTCAGGAGAGGGAAGGCACAACTCTTCCCTTCCGCCCCAACAACGGCCTCTCTTTCCAGGATAGCCTGGCACAGATGAAAGCCGTCTATGCAAATCTCATTTCAGATGCCTCTTGGTCCAGTATCACAATGGACATCATGAAATCTAAGCCTGCTGCAGCTAGCAGTGTCAACAGTGCCCTCACCACTCCAGAGCCCGCCTCCACTGCTTCTGTCTCCACAACAACAACAACAACCATAAGCAAGAGCAGTGGGGTCAACATAGCTACCAGCCACCATAATGGCAGGAGCTCCAGTACCACTGTCAACCACACAGGCAGTGCAAGTGGCAATACTAATGGCACAGCAGCTTCCTCTGTTAGCAGCCAAAGTGCAACCAGTGGCAGTGGGGGCAGCAGTGGTGGGGCTAGTAATGGTAGTGGTGTGGCCTATGACTGGCACCAGGCAGCACTTGCCAAAACTCTTCAGCAGACCCCCTACCACCTTTTACCAGAGCCTAGCCTTTTCAGCACAGTGCAGCTCTACCGGCAGAACAACAAGCTGTATGGCTCTGTTTTCACTGGTGCAAGCAAGTTTCGCTGCAAAGACTGCAGTGCGGCCTATGACACACTGGTGGGTTTGACGGTCCACATGAATGAGACGGGCCACTATCGAGATGACAACAAGGAAAAAGAAGAGGAGCAGGGGAAGCGCTGGTCCAAACCACGCAAGCGCTCCCTGATGGAGATGGAGGGGAAAGAGGATGCCCAGAAGGTGCTGAAGTGCATGTACTGTGGCCACTCATTCGAGTCTCTGCAAGATCTCAGCGTTCATATGATCAAGACCAAGCATTACCAGAAAGTGCCTCTCAAAGAACCAGTGCCAGCCTTGGCCACTAAACTGGTGCCCAGTTCAGCTAAAAAACGAGCTATCCAAGATGCTATAGTCTCCCCATGCTCCCCAGACTCTGTCCATGCTGGCAGCGTTGGTGGCAGTGTATCCCTTGGGGATGTTGGCAAAGATGCAAAATCTGCAGCTAACCCCTATGTTACACCAAACAACCGTTATGGCTACCAGAATGGTGCCAGCTACACATGGCAGTTTGAAGCTCGTAAAGCCCAGATCCTCAAATGCATGGAGTGTGGCAGCTCTCATGATACACTGCAACAGCTGACTGCCCACATGATGGTTACAGGTCACTTTTTGAAGGTTACAAATTCTGCATCCAAGAAGGGCAAACAGCTGGTTTTTGATCCAGTGGTGGAAGAGAAAATTCAGTCTATTCCACTGCCTCCGACCACCACCAGACTACCAGTTCCCACTAGTGTTAAGTCCCAGCCAGTGTCCCCCGCCCTGTCCTCTGGCTCAGAGGAAAAGAGGGAAGGAGGTGAGGAGGAAAGGTTTGATGGTAGTGAGCCACTGGAAAAAAAAATCAAGGAGGAGAAAGATGACTCAGGGGAGAAATCTGAGACTGATGCCACTTCATATAAATACCTTAGGGAAGAAGATCTGGAGGAGACACCAAAAGAGGGTTTAGATATTCTTAAATCCCTTGAGAACACAGTATCCAGTGCCATCAGCAAGGCCCAGACAGGTACACCCACATGGGGTGGCTACCCTAGCATTCATGCAGCCTACCAGCTGCAGGGTGCCATGAAGAGTTCCACTACTGTTCTGCCCCCAATGGTCCAGAGTGTCCAGATGCAGCCAATGTTTAACAGTGGGCTACGAGGCTTGATGAATGACCCCAACTCGGTCATCCACTCACCTCGGAGCCCTTCATCCCCTACTCCCCTCAGGAGCAATGTCACTGCCATGGAGGAGCTTGTGGAGAAAGTGACAGGGAAAGCTGCCACTGTGAAGAAAGAAAAGGAGGAGAAGATGGTGAGCGTGGAACGATGCCGGGCCCCATCATTAGTAAAATCCCCCTCTCCTGCACTGAGAGACCAGCGGGAGCAATTAGCATCTCCAAATGACCTTTCTGTCGGTAAACTGTCTGGTATGAGAAGTAGCAGCCCAGGCAGTGTAGATTCAGAGCTCATCTGCAAGAAGGAGCCCAAAGAAAGCCTAGTAGATGGCCACAACAACCATTCAAAGAACGGCTTTGAGGCGTGTCAATCCCCAGTAACTAATGGTAACAGTCTTGGCATCATCACCGATCACTCACCGGAAAGTCCTTTCATCAACCCTCTCAGCGCACTCCAGTCAATCATGAACACTCACCTGGGTAAGGCCTCTAAACCAGTAAGCCCAGCTGCAGACCCATTATCTATGCTTTACAAAATCAGCAACAGCATGATGGACAAGCCTGCTTTCAACCCAACTCCTCAGGGCAAGCCAGCTGAGCCCATCAACCACTATCAGTTGTATGAAAACAATGACCAACCCATAGACCTGAGTAAACATAAGTCCACCACAAACAGCAACAATAACAATAACAACAGCAGCAGAGTGCTCTTAACCAACAATAGTGTAAATGGTAATAAACCCCTCATTTCCCTCCCTGACTCAGTCTCCTCTCCTCTGAGAGAGAATGCTCTGATGGACATTTCTGATATGGTAAAGAACCTTACTGGAAGACTGACACCCAAATCTTCAACTCCCTCCTCCATCTCAGAGAAGTCGGATGCCGACGGCAGTGCATTTGAGGATGCCCTAGAGGACCTCTCACCAGTGCAGAAAAGGAAAGGGAGGCAATCCAACTGGAATCCCCAGCACCTCCTCATCCTCCAGGCACAGTTCGCCTCCAGCCTGAGGGAGACGTCAGAGGGCCGCTATGCCATGACTGACTTGGGCCCCCAGGAAAGGGTCCACATCTGTAAGTTCACAGGCCTCTCCATGACCACCATATCCCACTGGCTGGCTAATGTCAAGTACCAGCTGAGACGAACTGGGGGCACCAAGTTTCTCAAGAACATGGACTCGTGCCAGCCTGTGTTCCTCTGTGGTGACTGTGCCTCCCAGTTCAGGACTCCCTCCTCCTATATCAGCCACCTGGAGTCTCACCTGGGCTTCAGCTTGAAGGACCTGTCCAAGCTGTCAGCTGAACACCTACGGGAGCAGCAGGCTGCCTCAAAGGTGATCACAGACAAAATGACATTCGGCAGCCCCCTGTCAGCCTTGACCACGCCAGAGGACGACACAGGCTCTGTGTACCAGTGCAGACTTTGCAATCGGACATTCGTCAGCAAACACGCAGTCAAACTGCACCTCAGCAAGACCCACGGCAAGTCTCCAGAGGACCACCTGGTGTTTGTCACTGCTTTGGAGAAACTCGAGAAGCTAGACAAGATGGAGAAGGTTTAAGCGGGGTCTCGAGCAGAGGGTAGAGACTGACATCTGTGGAACTGATTAGAATTTCATTGCACTAAAATGACATTGTTCACAGTTACTGCACTGGGCCGAACTGAGCCGCCAGAAAAAAAATCGGTCTTATTAATTTTTTGTTGTGATAACTGCCTGACTGGACCATGTCTTTTCATGTTGATTTGTTTTTGTTTTGCCAAGCTTTTTTACACTTATTTTGTAATATATTTATATGCTATTTGTCTGATCTGTGCATGTATTTTAGTGAATCAAGGTTAAACACAAGATTTTAATCTTTTCATGGCAAAAATACAACTACTGCTTCAATGGTTAAAGTGGTAAGTGGAAAAAGAATTGGTGGAAGAGAAAACTGTATTATACTTGATATGAAGAAGGTGAAAATTAAATGTATACACCAAAAGAATGAAAGAATACCCAGAAAGACTGAAGTAGCACCTTAGACAGTTGAATTTGTAAAGAGAACATGTTTTGAAATATCTTGCATTTGTCAAAATCAGTTTTATTTTAAAATATCAATAATTATAAGGCCCCCCCCCCCCCCCCCTCTCCTTTTTGGGTTTCTGTCACTGCAATGTTTTTGATGATGAATGGCCTGCTCATACATCTGTCAATGTATTAGAAAAAAAGATCATGTGAACATTTGGAGAAAAAAAACGAAAATGCTGCTTCTGATTACGAGTCAATCAGTGAAAATGAATGGCCGTCAGTATGCAAGTTTGCTCAAAAAACTGTTCCTTGTCGTGAAGTACCACCTTATAGCAATTTTCCAGTTGTATGGTTTGTTACAACTTTCTCTTTCTAAATTGTCGCTTTATTCAACTGTAAAGAGATCAGTTCGTTACATGTAAAATACTTACCAGTGAAATGTCAGTACTCCATAAGACATATCTTACCATTTGAAACGGCTCAACATTCTTTGTATCTTAAGGTGTGTGCATTCTCTAACTTTTATATTGTCATTTTATATACAAAAATGATAAAAAATAAAAACAGATGGTGTATATAGATATATGCTGTAGAGCTACAAAATGTCCTTTTTTAAAGAAAATACAAATTTAGCTTCTTTGGCTTGGTTTACAGAAATGATTTTAATTATACTTGCATCCAATTTGATGCATGAAATGGTGTGGAAAATAAATAAGCGATGCACAATGACTATACATTTCAATGTTTTATCAACAATATTGTAAAAAAAAAAATTTTTAGCACCAATTAGTTTGTTTCATTTATTTCTCAATTGTAAAATAAACCCCAAAGCAGTTGTTAACAGTCATACATTTGTGGTTGTGTGTTCATTTGTCACGGTGGTGCGCAAAACTCAAACGTGTATAAAACTTAACTCTGTAGCATTTGCTTTGCGACAATTAAAGCGAACACACCAATATCAAATCATAACCCAGTGTAAGAGGACTTCTTTATTTGGTTATACCTAATCTTATTGCAGAGGTGAGATTCAACATGCCCTTGTCTTACTGTTAGTACATATTTTGTGCTCAGAAACAGGCCTGCTTTTATGTTTGGAAAATTTTTAGAGAAAAAGAAAAGTCACTGGTGTCATACTTGTAACTGATGACTGAGCCGCATCATACTTCTGAAGATTAATAATGATGAAGATGACGGGGATGATAAGCCTGTAAGGGTGCCTATTGTACTGTGAGAAACCCATGCTAGGCTTGTGACTGGCCTTTGGAGGGCCCGTTCTGAAAGAATCAGTGTTATATTAATGACGGCAGTGTACTTTTGCCTGTCTTCTTGGAACGAAATGAGATGGGTGTCTGTTCTGCTTGATATAGCCTCCTGACTGGCCACACTGAACCAACCAATAATTAACATCTACATCAACTACTCAGATGAAACAGAAGCAACAAGCTGTCCTTTTTCTCTGACACTACTCATCAATTGATGACCCTAAGTTGCCTGCATGATTCATCACAGCCAGAATCTACAATGCACATGTGTAATTAAACCACGTATCTGTATTTTAGCAGATTTGTTCTGATAAAATATCTTTGCAGGATAAAGTGTCACTTCAGCATTGTTAGCGTGAACAGGTTTAAGTGGCTGGCATAACAGAAGATTTCTGTACCTTTTGACTAGTCATGCAGCTTCTCCATCATTTAAGTCCTTCGGCCTCTTTTCTTGCTTTCTCGTTGCTCGTCTCGTTGCTTTCTTGTTTTTTCTCGTTACATCTTGCTCTTTCTCTGCTTTGTGTGCGGTTGTTTCAGGTCTGACTTCATATAATATACACTGCGGCCTTAACAACATTTAGCATTTAACATTCATTGTGCATAATGACCTCTAGATGACCCCCAGCTGAAGGTAAGGGGCAAACAGGGGGTTTTCTTCCTCAGGCAGCCCTGCAGGTAAAGCGTCTGCATCAGGAGTTTGATCTCTCATCTCGCCCTCATGTCTCAAGTTTCTGATAGAGTACTTACAGTGCCAGCCTTTGTATGGGTGACGCCACAGTGCAGTGTTATGAATTCCACTGCTCACACTCACAACGAGCCTCATGTCGCCTGAGTCAGTCACACACACTCACTCTCTCAGCTATATTAGCATGAGTGTCTTTGTGCAATTACACACCCCCTTGATCTGACTGCACCTCGCCGTTGATACACGTATTCGGTGACAAAGGAAACACAGGCGGAGGGCAGATTAGCCCAGCTGAAGATGCAGCTCCCTTGGAAAAGGGGCTGCTGGAGTTGGGTTATAAAACAAACAAGGCAGATAAACAAGCAACATTTGGAGGAGATAGTGTTCCCTGCACACCAGAAATAAAAAAACACCTTGTAGGTTTAATACCCCACAGCTAAACCTGTAATTTTCCTGTGCCGTCAGATAGCTGCTGAGCCGATAGAGACTCTTCCCTGCTTTGTTAGAGATCAGTGCACTGTTTCCTGTGCGTATTCTATGTAAATTACATGCGATAATCGCCACGCACAGCACAATGCTGGTTCCCGTGGTGCAAACGGAAACCGAGGGTAGATGAACGCAGGCTGGGCAGATTTGCATAGCCTTTGTGTTTTGGGCGCTGCTGAACGTGAGCCCTGAGGATTGCTAGGGATTTCCTCAAGGTTTTGTGTAAGTAAATGCCTGCTTCCTCTCAGGGCTGGGACCATTATGTACAGCAGACAGAGGTGGGTGTAGACAGAGGGCACAAACGGAATAACAAAATTACCTGGGCTAGTGGGAACAAGGGGAGGGAGTATTAACCTGCATGACTCATGTCTGCCTCTGCCTAGTTAGAGCAAGGATATATTGGTGTTTGCATAGGAATGTACACTCTACTTGAAGCTCCAGTTCTGTACATTACTACATCAAGTATACTATAAACATCTGTTAGAGACAATGAGAGGTGTCACTCTGTGGTTAGGAGTGACAGAGATGTGAAGTTAATTCATGGAGGGCACTTCTAATGCTTCAAGGTGTGTTATTACCTTAAATGTATGTAATTCATGCAGCCTACCAGTCTTTTGCAAGGCGTCATACGTTCACGGCATTGGTTTCTGGTTTGTATATGATAGCGGCATGAAGATTGTTGTCAACCATGAAACAAAGACAAAGCTCCTGCTAAGGATCCCGGCATGTGTCTGCCTCCTATAAGCCCTCCAACTTTGCACACAACTCCGACGTATGGTTTAATACCCTTCCAAAATACCTCAAACCAAACAAATAATGTCTGACAGAGAATCAACAAACAAAGCAACAGCAACTGAGAGTCTTTGTACTGGATCACAAACTAAAGTCGGAGAAGAAATCTGTTTGGATCCTGATAAAACGCCTCATTGTGGAAATTGCATCCAGGAAGAAGTTATCAGTATTCACATTTTGCACAAGACACCTGCCTCAGTCTATTTTTATGTTGATTTAAGTCAGTTTGTAGACTTGATTCAATTATGTTGCTCAGCCTCAAACTGTAAAATGTGTAGGATCTGTGACGATTCAATTCGCACAAACTAAAAAGGGTTCTACTAAAAGAACAGGTTCTGTTTTTACTGCAGCCTTTTTCTTAAAGGAAAAATTGATACAATTTAATCACAGACACTGAAAAGGGATGTATACAATACTGCAATTCATTTTGATTTATTTATTTTCCTCATAACAGTAGAGACACGTTTAGTAACTAACACTTAATAATGTTGAGGTACTGGCAAAATCTGGATCCTTAATGCTTTTTTTTCAGTTCTGTTAATTTTATCAAATGTTTCTTGGAATTTATACAAGTTTGTATATAGGTTCTGGAAAATGCCTCTCAAGGCTTAACAGCAAAACCAGGGACCCCCAGGGATCCTTAAGGGTTTCACACACTTTTCATAAAGCTTTTTTTTTGCATCAAAATTTGTGTATATGTGGGTTTTTTTAAACATGATAAAAATAAGTGGTTGATTCATTTTTCCATTTTAATAATTTTTTTGTTTCATGTTCAAGGTCACAAACACACCAGAATACAGGGAACAGTAGAAAGCAGCATAGAGGCCAAGGACAATGTCACAGTGGTTAGTTTTTTAAAGCTAACCCATTATTTAAAGATTTTATCCAATCAGAGAGCTTTAGCCAGCCCTCATATTTTTGTGCATAGCGTTAGCTATACAGGTAACATGATGAGGTCTCTTATTTATCTCTTATTGATTCAGATACATTGAAGAAGCTGATAGATTCCACAAGATGGAATTTTTTAGATACTTTTTGGAGTCATACTACATCGATTCAGGCAGTGTGCTTCTCACACCACTGTAACTGAGAGTGTGGCACTCGGGTTGGTGTCAGTAGCCTTGTATTTGTATCTTTTTGATGGACACGCGGCAGTCTTTCACCGAGGTGGGTTTATTTTGCAGTGGGAGGGTTGATGTGACAGAGTTGTCTTTGGAGAATGATGGTGTTTGACAGCAGCGGGCTAACAGATGTAGGAGATCATCTCGGTCTGCCGTGCCTTTAGTTATGATGAGGTGGTGGATGAGAACTGCAGGTGTGCGTCGCCAGGCCCTTCATCCATCACAAGCCCGGACAAAACACAAAGCATACAGGGGATGAAATGTTTCCTCCATCTTGGTGGATGAGGGATGTGTTCTAACAAAACAAGATGCGATACCTATCCATTCTGTCCTCACACTGCACTGTAATCTCTCTTTTTTTTTGTTCATCTTTTTTGCAGGGGGAATGGGTCTGTTTGTTTTGTTGTGTATCTTTGTTTCTTTGACCTGGTATAATAAACTGTACTACATCTTTTTATGAAATGTTGATATAAATTCTTAATCTAATAACAGGGTGACCACTAGATCGGTTAAATGTTTTTCTAGGCACACCTCCACTGTAGCACGCCTTATCTATCTCCATTTGCCTGATCACCTGGAGACATGTCTATAGCTACAATAATAATCCGTACATGAAAGATTAATGCCATATTTCCCATGATCCTGCCTGTATATGTATGATTTAGTCATTGACCTCTCATGGGGTTTTTTTTGAATATGAGAACTACCATGTCCCTGTCATTTCCTATTTCAAATCAAAGAGGTCAACATAGAAAATGTCTCAAAACCAATTTGTGTTTCAAACAGACCCTTGAGAAATAGTGGCTGGTGTTGTGTTAGATATGCACAAAGACACTTATCCCTTATCTATCTTTTCAGAGAGGGAGATAGAGGGTGAAGTGCTCCAGGAATCAGTACTGCCTCCATGAGATATGATGCTGCTTGATTTTGATCATTGACATTTGCTTTTTCATGCATCCCGAAAAACAAGGCCTGCCTTCCATTAAGGAATTATTCAAATGACCTTCAACAGTGCATTTTTTCCTACAGTTTTGTTGTGGGAATATGAGAACACATACTGACATCTCAATTACTTATGCAAGGCTCAGAGTAGGCCCAGTGGATGCAATCACCGTGTGTGCAATCCTCAGTCACTCCGAATCACAGAGGCTCCCGGACAGACACACATAATTCAGACAAGTCAGACAGGATTTGCATACAAAGACTAAAAACAAAAAAAAGGGGGGCATAAATAAAAAATGCACCATCTTGAGCGGGAAGGGAAGGTAGAGTGAGGGAGGGAGGAAGGGGAGGCCGGTAAATTGTTTTAAAAAGGTCTCACATGTCATATTGTGTATGTAAAAGGGTTAGACCGATATACAGAGCTGATACTGGCCTTTGGCATTTTGGTTTGGTGTCGTATACCTTTGACAAAAGACATGCGTTTGTATTGATGACAATATATTATTATTATTCAGCACAAAAACTGACATATATAGACATATTAAAGATATTTAGTGCTGGTACTTAATAATACCGCAGACCTTCAAAATTCCATATTGGTCAAACTGAAGGCCCTCAGTCACCAACCGCCATAGTCTGACACTGGACCAGACATTGTTGTCCATCTCTATTCCCTGAAAACCTGAGTTTTTCCCCTTCTGCCCTTCTGGAGGTGACACACTGTCTCATCGTTGCGTGATCGTGGGGGGGTGGTAGAGGAGTGGGTGAAGGGGTAAAAGGGTGGTTGAGGGCAGACGGAGAGGTGGGGTGGGGTTGCATAGGAGGCTAACTCGGCATCACGTCATTATCGTTGCGCGGCAGAGATACATGGGCACCCTGACACATGTCACGGACAGCCAGCCGAGAGCCCACGTATGAAGCTGACACGCTGCGCATAATTTATCTCGTGACACGATCTGCATGCCGAGTTGTTGATTTGTTGTGTTTGGTTTGGACATGGGCACTCTGGCAGGGAAGATGGGGGGGGCAGAAAGAGGAGAGTTAGGGTGAAGAGGTGGCAGAGCGTGTGTGCATGTGTGTGTTTTCCACTGCCGGTGGAAGGCGGCATCTTGGTGTAGCACACAATGAAGGGACGACATATTTGTCATATCCACTGAGAAGCAACATATACATACACAAGTGCATTCAAATCCACTAATGCAGACAAGCGGACTCTCACGCACGAGCACATTCATGGCTTGCTGATATGCGTGTTGAGTCACAGTGAAATCACAGCCATAATCTTGTCCCTTAAGACATCTGTTCATGAGTGAAAATGACTAATACTGTTGCAATGACCCTCTGTCATTCTATTGGATGTGATTGTTTTCCAAGCTTCAGCTGCGGTGCTATTAAAGCACAGCTGACACCACTTCTCATCAGCTTCACAGAATTTTTGCTTCAGCGGCTGAATAAAGCATCAATTAGACTAATATGTTAAATAACATAAGGAATAATTAATTGGAATGGCTTCAAAGGCTATGGCACATATAGCTAGGTAGATGGCCGTGTGTGGATATTTTGCAAATTAGTAAATGTTAACATTGTCTTAAGCGTTATTTGTGGAATTTCTGTGTGTGAGTGTGTGTGAGTCAGGAAGTGCTCATCAAACATCAACTATCCCCCCCTTGTCTGGCTCGTTTACATGAATTATGCATATGACCAGTCCTGTTAGAGGAGATCCTCCCTCATCACACCCCTAATCCCTACCCTTCCCGCCGTAACCAAAATTAGACATGACTATGAGGTACAGTATGGGCCCTCAGGGCCTTTTTCTGGACAGGCCTCTTCCCGGGCAGGCATAGATGAGGATCCTATGGGCCTGTAGGTCACTTGTCCATTGATATTACTGTACTGATGTTGGAGCTTGATGGGAAATATTCATTTCTCTCCAGCTCAGTCTGCTGCCATGAATATAAAGCCAGGGAGACCCTGTACCTATTTGGGCAGATTGGTTGTTGTTTGATGTGTAGTTTGAGGAGGGTCACAATGCCTTATTAATCACCTGAACGATCAACGATCCGGCTTTCTGTCGATCACATGGATTTCTTATATGTCTAATGTTTTAATTGGCTGTCTTACAGTTTGAGCTGTTCCACAGTCCAATTTCCCTCATGGCTGCTGTCAAAAGATGTGTTACCAACTCTAGTGAGCTTGTTTTCATATCACTGGAGTAATTATACTTTACATCTTGTGGCTAAAACTGTACTGTCCAGATATGTATGGGTCTATATTATTCTTTTTGTCACCTTAATTACCATTCATAACAGAACTGCGCAACGTAATGCTGTTTTTCTCTCCTTTTGTCAACAGTGGGGATGCAACTCTCTTGTCTGAATAAACTTTATTTGAATTGTCACTGGATGTAATGGAGGTTACAGTTAACCCTAGTAACCCCAGTTTTATAAGCACAGGCGGAGTCCTCTACCTACGGACCCTGCTACTCCTGTGCCGCTCACTGAAAAGGGGGCAGGACAGTTGACAGCAGTTAGGGGTTAGCTGCCATGGCCCAGCTACTTCCTACAACCCAAGCCACAACTGTGGAGAAGTGGGGGGCTACAGCCGACCAGGTCCAGAAAAAACTGACCTAGGCGGCCATGGCCTAAGGTGTCAATGTGCAGTCGAAGCCCTGCAGACCACATTTCCCGTGTCACCTATGGAGCACAGGGACATGTAGGTGCTTCATGCTGAGAAATAAGGGGGTCAGATGTAGCATCAGTAGCATCCACACACAACCCTTGCCTTCACCAGTCGTGTCTCGCCCCAGCGAGCATAGACCCAGGGAATTACCCGTGTCCAAGAGGTAGAACCGTATGAACCGTACGCCACCGTCATACATAGAGTATGTCCTCTACAATAACCCCACTGAATAAGGCCGTCGACACTGCAACACTGTGTACAGTATACGCGGACCAGTGGGAGGATCACATCCCATCCACCTATAGGCTTGAGTGAAGCACTCACACAGCCAAAGAGCAAGGCGTTTCTCGGACAGGGCCTTTCTAGCCACACCATCCCCCAAGCAGACAGTAAACTGGACGGTGCATCTGATGGGGGCTATATGTTCAACATAGCATGCTAACGCATGAATCAGGCAAGGTAGATGCAATTTTGCCTACCTTTCCTCAGCATGGGGCGGAGGACAAAAAGCATCCAGTTGTATAACTCTGGACCTAAAGGAGCTCTATAAGTTCTTGGAAACAAAGAAAGGGGTCCGGTCTGAGAGTCATGCCACTGTGGTCACCCAGGATAGCATCAGCACGGGTTCAATAAGCTCACACACTCTCTTGGCTGAGATCAGCGCAAGCAGCAAAGATGTCTTGAATGACAAAGTCCGCAGTGGGCACATTCACCGATTGCTGAAGAGAAAAAGCATAGTTGATGGCGGGTTCACACCCTTATATATACGGTGGAATTACCATGTATTCAGGTAGGCTAGTCCTGATTGGCCAGCTACGTTTATGCAGATTTTCAGTGGGCGAATACATGAAACATATTGGGGACAGCATTATCCATAGAATCCTGTAGAGGGCGGAGCCTGTGTGAGATAGAACCATCTCGGCGTTAAGACTGCTTACTTTAGGAATTATGTGAACATTACATGCATGTAAGAAAACACACAATATACTGACATATCATCTGACGTGACACAGGCAGGGTGTTGACAGTCAATGTAATGTTTTAAACTATTATTCACATTATATTTAGTTCTGAATTGTTGGAAACATTTGGGATACAGAATTAAACAAAATATATGACAAAGGTCTAGTTGTTTTTATGCATTTAAATGTGAAAATGTTACATATCTTTAAAGATGCAATTTGCAACTTTTTGCATCATCAACCTGAAAAATGGTAACACTTATGTGATGACCTGACAAACCTGGATACATGGAGTATGGAGAAAATCGCCAACCAAGGTAACAGTTTTTAGTGTTTCACTGCACTCCACCATTCAGGTGGTAATTATTATTCAAATTTCATTGTGGAAAAAAGTTTTTACATTTTTATATAAAACAACAGCCCAGTATCCTAGGAATTATGTTCATGGAATTTGTCTGCAGCACAATATTTACGCCAGTGCCAACATTTAGTGCCTGTCCAAGAGTTAGAATCGTCTAACCATACCTTAATCATAGCTTAGGCATCATAATCACAGTCTTTCACAAACCTTACTCATATTGAGATTGCCATGTGCAGATACTGCAGAAAAGGTTGCCATTGGCTGGGATTGCAGACTTTTCTAATATCAAGGTCCTGTTTTGTGATAGGGTTGTGCAAGAAGTTAGGTAAGAATTTTTGTGGGCCCTCTCCAGAAGTGATACATTTACATAGAATTCTAACAACCTTTCACCATATTAGTGATATTACTGTATATGCAAAAACGAACTTATTTTTTATTGACATCATACAGTATTCACAGACATGTCCTGCAGTTCTGTAAAACATATCAAAGGTTGTCTGTGTCCAGAGTATACATAGTCAACATTTGGCAGAGCAATGCACCAAGAATATATGTGAATTGAAGTTAAATTGTAAAGTTTTAATAACCATTAATCACGTGGGAATAACTCTCTACTTTCAATATAAATCCCAGTCTTATACTTTTAAAAATACATTCTTAAATCAGAATAATTTCACTATTCTATTACAACTCTTCAAAAATACATGACTAATGGTGAGTCAAAGGCGATGACATTTACGTTGTCAATCGGTGCATTGTTCCATCAGATTGTATGAAATTGTAAAAATGAGCTGTAGGCTTCTCAAGCTACAAATTGGGCTCCTTTTACAAAGATGCTGCTGTGTTTTAAGTGTGTAAAAGTGGTGCCAGCAGAATACAAGTTTGCTTGTGCTGAATATAAAAATGTGGCAAGACAACATCCTTTTAGCGCCAGCCCATTATTACAACGGACAAGACATGATCTCACACAGAACAGGATGATCTAACCTCTACGGCCCTGATAGCGGTTTCTCCTTGACCACAACCAGTCAATACATTTTTGTTAATATTACTGTGAGATCAAATGTGTGGCCACAGAAATAATCCCAATGTGGTGTGGGAGACTTATTCAGTCTGCAGTTATGCAGTCTGAAAAACCTGCAATGAAAGCTTGTTATGGTTAAAGCTATGGATTTTAATGGAGAGTTTTAGTGGCCCGTAAAGCTCTAAATGCTGTTTCTAAGACTTGTATAAAATGATTATATCCCAGAGGATTTGGACCACAGGGGCATGTATTGTACATTCATTCCCTTTCTCTAAAGAACTTCAATGTGTTTGTTTGGAAGCAGTTTCCCTGCATTACCTTCAACATGCTCAATCACTGCTCCCTTGTGACTCCCCCATTAACATGATTGTTTTTTGTAGTCAGAGGTTGCTGACAGGGTTTCTTGGACTGCAGTGAAGACAGAAGACTATCTAGAGAGGACTTTTTGTTGCCAAGATATATAAATAGCTGGTATGCGGGCTTTGTGTGGCATAAATGGTGTAGTGGTCATTTTTGATTGCACAATACATTTTAATTTGTGAGAAAAATTGAAAATTTCCAATTCAACACTGTAGGTGTCAGTTTCAAGTGAAACCTGAGTACAACAGGCATTTGTATATTCCAAGGGTGTGAAGTTGAGTCACGTGCAGGGACTCAAGTCACATATTTAATGACTTTAGGCTCGACAAAATCAAAAAAGTACTTGCTACTCAATTTGCACTTTCGCACCAATGATTTGTGACTTGATTGTACTTGAGCCTTTTGACTTGAAAATACTTGATACAAAGGTTGAAAAGTAAACTATTTATAAAGCTAGTCACAAATCAATTATTACCCTTCATTTCATGAATCGGCTAACATTAACACCGTGGGTCCAAAATTAACATTCGCCAGCGCTGGATGCGCGTACATCTGTTAGTTTGGTGGTAAACCTTGAAAGACTATCCGTCACATCAGCGTGTAAATGTTCGTACCAAAGTAGTCGCATAATAAAAAGCTACCACAAGAGTATCTTCCGTGTTTTGGTATCATTTATGGGTGCGCTGCTTCTGCTGTTTGTCTGCGTCTGAGTTTGATAAACGCACAGGGACAGGGACTTAATGGTGCATTCAGGTACACCTTGTAAACTCTGAAATCTACATCGCTTTGTACAACAAAGCATGTGGGCGCCAAGAGGGATTTCAAGGTGCATACACAATAAAACCACCTCAACAAAAAGACTTCCGACTTACCTGTGACTTGCAAGACAATGACTTGGTTCTACCTCTGGTATTATTCTATAAATGTCCTAAATATTCCTTTTAATTTCACAGCACCAGTTGGAGTTGTCCATCTGTTTATCAAAGGTTAACTGCCTTCACCCTTATGAAGCTTACGTTTCTCATGATCCTCAGAGCTTACAACATTGGATTGTCTCTAGCGCAGATGAAAAAATATCTGATAAAAGAGTAAAATACAGGTTTTGTCAAAGTATATCTGTTATAAATAACTGAGAAGAACTCAACTTGAACTTGAAAAGGAAGCCGTGGATTGAGAATTCAGAATGAAGCAAATATAACGGCCCATATAAAAGTTGGAATTTATGATACATTATTTGTATTATTAATACAAAAATGATTAACAAGACAGACAGTCAGAGAGAACAGTTACAGTTTATGATCTATCTCATTTTGCTTTCCTCACAGAGGAGTCTGCCAATGAACCTTTGGTAAATGTGGAGTGTACAGATGGGCAGACACTCCAGCTAATGGCCATGCATCACTGTAGAAAACTGCAGTTCCTGGGTGTTGATCTGATGGACAAGCTGTCACTTCCTTGTCACTGCACCAAGATAATTTTACTTCACCCATTGCCTATGTGTGCTCTGTATGTGTGTGTACTGTGTGTGTATTTCCAACAGCCATTACAGGTGATTTTAAAATGAAGCAAGCTTGTTCAGAAGCATGCCAAAGCCGCCCTCTTTGGGCATTTTCACTCCTACAGAAATCATTGCCAACATGAAAGCCTTGGTATGTTTTTTCATATATAAACACAGCAGTAACAGCAAAAAGAAAGAGGCTTTTTGCAGGGTTTCCACAACAGCACTGCAGAGTGTTGTTTTGACAGAACAACATGTAATCCGTCTGTTTCAAGCACACTGTGAATAATGGCTTAAGGCAAGTTTTTGCAGAAGTCCTTCCCCATACCAAATATCCGACCAGAAAATGAAATAGTGTTCCCACATGGCACTTGTTGATAATATCAAATTTGCTTGGTATTTTTGTCATGTGAAACACAGCTGAACCAGTGCATAAACGCAGCAGAGGGCCTTGGTGCAACTGATCTGGTTTCTGGATTCTCATATGCAGGGGCGGCTGGCCAATAAACGGCGATAGGGCGCCGCCCTCCTTGAGCCGCAAAAGAAAAAAAGATGATGATAATAAATGTATGATAATCATCATCATTATTTTTTATATATATATCCAATTTATTAAATTATTTTCATAATTTTCACTTGAGACAGTTTGTCCCGCCTCTAAATATCCAATCAGCCGCAGTGTGAAGTCGTGTTTCATGGAGCTCCGCCTCTCTCGGGGCGATATCAGTCTGACTGAAAATCGCCCCGAGCGCTCTCATAGACTCCCATTGTTAAGGCTTTTTTTTCGAAATGCAGGCACTGCAATGCAATCTCTATGGGTTCCGGGAGGGCTCGCCCCAATGTGTCGTCGTCATACGTAACGTGGTGATGCAATTAGGTGCTCCTCGGATGGTCCCATTTCCAGAGTTGGGATATCGTTCGTCGGTACTTCGGTGTGTTCATAAGCTTTTTAAGTCGTAATGTGGAGACAACATGGACGCTAAAAAAATGTGTTATATTTTAGTTAAAGATTTAAAAACACGTCGACATCTGTTTCCACTAAAATATTGCTTTATGATTGGTAACTCATTTTTCCGATTATTCAGACATCACATGAAGCACCGCCATGCTCGCCATGCTCTCCATGGAGAGGGAACTAGCCAGGAGCATGCCTGATTTTAATGAGAGGGTAATTGATCACTTTGCTGCTTTGAAAGAGAGACAAGCAAAATTTCAGTACAAGTGAGTAAAAGGCTTGCTGCGGTAGTCAGTGTTGGTAAAGCAGGTCTCTCTTCACATTCAAAGGTATTTGTGAGGGCAAACTGATGAAAATTAATCTGTTGATGACCACAGTGGATTGTTCAGTTATTGTAGAGCCAAACTAATTCAAATTCACCCATTGAACGGGTCACCTCAGCCATCATCACAACAATTGCCCCGCCTGAGAAATCTGGCAGGAGCCGCCACTGCTCATATGTCAAATTAACCTGGCAATCCTGCAGCAAACCTAAAGCAACTATAAACACCATAAATGGGACTGATAGTTAAACATCAGTAAACTGTATTTTTAATATATCAATATGCAAACATACAAGAAGAAGAGTTTAAAAAGAAGCTCGTTGCCAGGCCCCACATAATCTGTGAAATCTGCTTCCTGTTCCTGAACCGTGGATGGAAGTGACATCATGTGACTGTGCTACCAACACATTTTCTCTACGGCTAGCCCCACCCAGCCTCCGACATCGGCACCCAGTACCCTCCTCCCACCTCGCCACCCTGCTTCTCCTTTGTTAAGCCAAGCTCGGAGTGCCATAGACACAGATGAAGGCGTGGAGAAAACACATGCCAAAAAGGCCCCCCTGCCACTCTCACTCTTGCACAGCGACAATGATAGGCTGTCATCACACAGCGATCAGCACTGTCACCCACAACATTGCCGTGCACAAACACACACACACACACACGTATACAAGTACAGGCATGCACACACAACACAAGCACGCATACACACAGGCGTACACACACACAGGACCCACGGCTGTGAAAATCCGCAACAGCCTCGACAACACTGACAACCAAGTCACTGCTGTCACTTCAGTTATTTTTACACTGGGGCCTGACAACACATCAAAAATCCCTCTCGCTATGGGAACAACATGAGACCACTGCATCAAGCCCATTAGACGCCACGTGTCACATCAAATATCTAATTATCTGCTATTCAATATTCCCAATTAAGTTGGAGATGTTCACTATGCACATTCACACAATAATTTACCAGTGTTGTGTATGCAAACTGAGATGATAAAGCTGGCCTAGCTGTAAATAAAAGAAGACGACACAGCTGCATTGCTGTCCCGGTGACAGTGAGAAGGCTCAGGTGGATCCTGTTGAGAGTGATCGCTTGCTGTGGTTCAATCCTGTTTTCTGCAGATAAAATCTGACCAGAAACAAAGGGAAAGAGAGACACAGAAAAGTGCCAGTTATTCCAGTATATTTTTTTTGTACAGACTGGTGGAGGAAGAGTTAACTTTTTTGGCCCTGGCTGCTGTCAGCAAGCAGAAGGCAGCTATGTGATGAGTCTGATTGCCGGCCGATGGCGGTGAGATCAGTGGCAGGGCTGTGCGATGGATGCCATCTTGGCCAGCTTGTGATGTGCAGTTTGTCGCCCGCGCCTCACTAGGAAGGAAAGCCTTGAAAATGCTGCTGGCTGTCACTCAAAGAGAAATGTGGTGTAGTTCCAAAAAACCCTTTACCAAATACTTTTTTTGTTTGGTATCTCTCCTTTTCACAGCCCCTAGGACATGAGTAGCAGTAAATAAAAAGGTGAGTAAAGTGTGCTGTTGGTGATAATCAGAAGGATAACAGTGCATTTTTTTCTTAAAAGACCTCACCCTCATTTAACTTACTGTATGATGCAGATAACTACAATACCAGCTACAAGTGCTTCAAACACCGTTAATTTGGGTCATCCTTACCAATATTTCTTTCTCCTCTGCATTGTTTTGCTCTTCGGTTTTACAAGTAATAATTTTAGCACAAGAACAATCATCATAGGGTACTACATCATAGGGCCAAAATGAGTCATCCTTTTAAATTAATCCACATTCCAAAAGCAATTCATATTAGCTTTTCATGCTATATGGTTAAAATTTCAGTTCAGGTAACTGAAACTACTTGGTTAAGGCTAGGAAAAGATTGCTCTAAAACTTTAAAGAATCCAATGTTAATTGTAGGAAGGAAACTGGATGAAAACCGCAGTTTGTGGTGTTGTCACACTATTTATCAGGAACATCAATTCTCCCCTTAGGAGGATTTCTGGCAGTGTAATATCACATGTCTTTAGCCACTGCTGAAAGAAGACAGTCTTTATTCATACATCTACAAGAGGCTTCTTGTCAGGAAAATGTAAATATACAGGTCATTCTAAGCTTCTTTGAACAAGCAACTAATTCTGTCATAGTGTGGTAAGAACAAAAATAACACAAAAGAAAATGATGCTTAAAATATCAATTTTGAAAATCATCAATATTCCGATACCCTTCATGAAATTTATAGGTTACTATACTACATTTGTTCAGTAACAAATCTTAATGTCATAAATGGGTGCAGATTTGAAAAGGATGTATTATCCATGAAAATCACCAGTCAAATGGCTCCCCACACTTCAGGGAAAACCTCTCTGCCACCCCACCCCCGACTCTCTCACCCCATTTTTCCCTATTAGCCCCTTGTTTGCCATGACAGAGTGGGATTAAACACTGTGTAAAATGTTACACTTCTGAGCAGCTCCCTTTTTACATTTAGTTACAAAACAGACAAATTAAGCTTTTGCCCCATGCAGCCTTGCCCACCCCCTCCCACCTTCCCTCCAACCCCCACCTCGTATGTTTGTTGCCTGAAGCGAGGATTGCTGCCTCATGGCAGATAGTTGGAGGAGGACGGCAGGGTCAGCTTTGCCTGCAGGCACGGGGCCCCCTCGGAGCTGCAGCAGCCGCTCATTTCAACCATCAACCAACATTTACAAGAACAGAGGCTGTATCTGCTGACCAGGAAGTAACACAATAACATCAAGCCAAAGCACACAAATGAGGATGCGATCAATGGCTGGAAAAATCAAAGAGATTACTTTACCATTAACCTGAGGTGATATGTTGAGAAGACATTTATGACATTTTAAAAATATCTGGTAACACTTGAAGAGGTGGTAAGCAGTATTACTGTAGAGTTCCACTGCATGTAGCCATGATCTAACTGCTACACACGGCTACCAATGAGCCCAACTTAACATAACACATCTTCCTGTGTCTGTATAATGTACAATTTTGGTTTTCTACAAACAACTTTTTTCTTACATGTTGCTAAGTAGAGCTGATAATCAGATGAAACTGCATTTTGTTTCAGCCAGACATTGTATGCATTTTAGCATGTGAGAGAGGTGCAAGTGATGTTTCCGTCCACCAACACCATTTTCAGTTGCGTTAGTAGTTATCAGTAGCAGTTGAGCAGGTATTTTTCATTACAATCAAAAAACTGTGCTAAGAATTGCATTGAATAATTATTATTTTAGTTACACAAACAACATGTCTGATCACATTTGATGTAACATAAGGTTACTTTAATGTAACCCATGTTCTATAAGCACAGGTGGAGCCCTCTACTGGACTCTATGGGTATTACTCTCCTCCAATCACAATCACATATTCGCCCACTGAAATGTGCATGAACGTCAGTGGCCATCAGGACGACCCTACTCGAATATGTGGTCAACGTATATATAAGGCCGTGTACTCGCCGCCGAACAATCTTGCCACCTCTTCAGCAAGTGGTGCAGGAGCAGCAGGGTCCGATGGTAGAGGACTCTGTCTGTGCTTATAGAACAAGGGTTACAATAACGTAACATTATGTTCAATCTCACACAGGCCCTCTACTGGACTCTGTAGGTCCAGTGTGTGGAGACCGATAAATGAGCAACCAACATCCACCCACCAAACCGAACCTGACCGGCTAGGGTAACCGCCACAGCTCACCTACTTCCTATTCCAGTCATCACTGAGAAGAAGTGGGGGAACCTGCAGCCCATGCCTGAGTATCTGGCGTACGCTACCACGGCTATAACCCAAGGTGTCAACACACAGTTGATGCCCAGTAGATTCAGGCAGTTCAGCAGACTCAGAGGCACCACTGAGTGAGCTGCTGCCATGAGCCCCAGTGCCTGCATCACAGTCAGCACTGTAACTGCAGTGCCCCACCGCAGACTCTGCACCTCTGATGCAGATCGGCCCCAACAGAATGGCCCGGAGGCTGCGTGAGTCGAGCACAACCCCCAAGTACTCCATTTGTTGGAGAGGGTGGGAGCTGCTACTTCCAGTTGATCCCGAAACCCAGCTGTAATAGATGCAAGATCGATGTGAAGGCGTCCTTTAAGTCGATGGCAGTGAAACAATTGCCCAGCTGAACCAGTTCCAACAGCTGCTTGATAGTCAGCATGAGGGGGACTCAGCTCTTTCAGAAATGTAATTTGTTTGAACTAAAACATTTCTCAGAACAGTTGTGCGCCCAGCTGGAATATTTTGTTAAAATATCCAGTGTCTCTCTGTCACGCTGCAGCAGTCGCTTTCTGTCTGCTGTCCAGGTAACAGGAAGGCAGCGAGGGTCGAATCAAGAGGGGGCATGCCAGGGTAGGAAGACACTCTGAGAAACTCTGCCAAGCTGGCTACTTTGCTCTTAAGAAGTTATTGCCACGACATCGCAACACACAACCAAATGTTAGGGAGGGCGGGTGACACAAACGCTGCTTGCCGGGGGGTTAACAAGCCATAAAACCCCTCTTGAAGACGAACCGTGTGACGCTGAGGTGGCAGAAACCGACAAGATGTTGTCATCATCCTCGTTAAACAGATCAACACCAAATTTGGTCAGAAAAGCCATAACATTTCTGTCATGCTTTATTAATAAGATTGTGATGGTTCGTTGATTTGCGTTTCCATGGCAACGCATTATTTGCCATGAAAGAGGACGTTTGTGTAACTTCAGTGTACATTGTCCAATCTGGCCAAAATTTCACAATTGCTAAAAGTCCCACCCTGAAGATATCTACATACCATTTATGTGTCATACTCATTGTGCACCCTACGGGCAACAGGAAGTAAGCCTTGTGTGAAAATCATTGTTTGATTTACATTTTCACGGAGTGGACTCATATACTGGAACATAACGTGTACTTAGTGGGTGATCTCTAGCGCCACATAGTGAACACAGGAAGTCACGTTTAAGTCCTTTCGCGCGGTGTGCAAAACGCAGAACAATTCAGGGCCGTGTCGAGCGGCCAGTCTACGTTGAGTGGGACGCGTTCGCGCCACGCCCCAACAGGAACAGGGGTGCGAGGGCCCGTTCAACACTGCACGCAGTTTTAATTAATCAATGTACTTCTTGTGCAATTGCAACATGTTGGTAGAAACAAATGTCACGTAAGTACTTTGTTAGTTCTCTGTTAAGTAGAATTATTTCTAGTAGGAAATGATTGTTACATTTAACATATGGTATTCATAATTAATCAAATCAGTTAGTGATCATCTTTTGGTAGTCACAAAAATGGCACTTCATATTTTACCTTTGCAAAACTTCCATCTGTTGGCAACACAATTCACAGTCCAAGGGTTTCGATTGTTTTCTTGTTGCTGGCTATGAAAACTAGACGAAGGGCATATCTATGTGACTTTGGTCCTTAATGAGGCCTGTTCTGGCTTTTTAAAAACTGAGACAAGGTCCTTATCAGACACTTTCTCCCTAGGGATTGTCACCCTTTGCGGAGCACGTTTCCACGTAAGAGAGATTTCCCTGACACAAAGGCATCTCTCGTCTATCTGCAAAGCTTCTTGAAGTGTTTATCCACCAGAACTGACAGAGAGCTGACTTTAATTAGCACCGTCTCCCTTTTTACCCCCCCACTCCCACCGCTCTGCCCCCCTTCCCTCACAAACGCATGCACACCCTCGTCAAATTGCATAACTTCGAACTGCACCGTATATTAGGTTTTATTCACTGATGTTTTTGAAGGACCAGTTCATAGAGAGAGGAAGAGCGAGCCGGCTGCTCTCCTCATTTATGGCACATAATTAAAACTAAATGACAATTCCACTCTGCTATTTAATTAACCACTTTAGATAAAGAAACACACATACAGTATGGTAGAGAAACGCATATACACATCGCACACTCACTCACTAGTGCACACACACACACACACGCACAGAGAGAGACCATTACACAGAAGCAGGTCACACCCCCAAAGTCTTATTAAACCCCATAATATTTCAATCTGGGGCTTTACTGGCTTTGATAATATTCGAAAGGGAAAGCCGCCCCTCCCATGACGCTTTTTCGGGGGGGATGTCAGTCATCATGACACACTGTAAATACTCTCTCAAGCTCCTGTTTCAGTTATTCCCCCCTCTGTCCAATCATTTGTGAGTTTTCTCAGTGTTAATGATGAAGGGTTTAATTCATCATAACAGCATTCGCACAACCTCTAATTAGCAGCAACACTCGTACAACAATGCCAGCGTTATCTCCTCATGCAAATGAGCTCTCAGTCTGTTGCGTTTGCTAATTTTATGAAACGGCAGGGCAATAACTATGCAGCCTGTGCTAATCTTCCCTGCGTTTAACCCTGGTTTTCTTTTTAATCCGCCATCTATAACAAACAAACAACAAACAATAATCCTATTATCAGCTTGATGATTCTCCTTCTTTTTGACTTATTTCATTTTATTTTAATCTCAATTATGTGCAGAGAAATACATTGATAGACATGCACTTTCTCTATAATTCAGATTTTTACTGCAGATGAGCTTACTGAGCTCATCATACAAGTCCCCTGATAGACGCCTGGCCATAACATCCATATAATGTTATGTCATTGAAAATGAATGGTTAAATGATGTGCCATGTTGTGCCTTATATGATTGTGGAGAGAATAATGGATCAAATTAAATTAGCACCAGCCTGAGGTGTATTAGGGCATTTACAGTGCACTCATTCATCGCCATTTTTCTCTAATATTCCAAAATCGTGTTCATGATCTTAATGTATGTGATCAAAGTCAGGCAGTGCAATCGCAGGATGTGCATTGTGCTGATGCTGGTGGGTGGCAGGGGTCTGGCTTGTTATGGTCCTGGGTTCACTAACCTTGTCCATATTGACAGCTCCTGCTATTAGGGGCCACAACTGTGAGGGATCCCTGTGGTTAGATTAGTGAGAGATGAATGCTTTATGCCTGTGTGAATGTGTGAGTCTGTGTGTGTGTGTGTGCGTGTGTGCATGCGTGCGTGTAGTACAGTATGATATCTTTAGTAACACAAGAAAGCATCTCTAAGTCATACTTGAAAGATATTTCATTATGACTACATAAACTGTGTGTGTGTGTGTGTATGTGTGTGCGTGCGTGCGTGCGTGCGTGCGTGCGCAGGCCAACCAGACACTCTGCTGTGACAGGTCATTTTCAGTGACCTCACTGAGGGGACCGACCCTCATTTCAAAGGGCCATTAAATGACCAGGGAGAACACATATACTTGTACTTTATATATTTACATACTGTATATCTGGGCTATCTGTAATAGTCTTTACAATAGGCCATAACATTAAAGATCAATTTAGTTTATTCATTCTACCTGCTCCCTTGTTTCTTTACAATAAGTTGTGCTTTCAGACAAAGTAAACTCAAAAATGAAGTGTTCAACAGGTTATTACAGAAATGTGTGTTTTTACCTTCGTTTGTCACAGATCAACGCTTCATGTTTGTATTTATCTTGTAAATACAAAAAATGCTTTTAAACTTTCTTCAGTTTCAGATTAAGGATCTCAGAAACAAACTGTACTAAAGAGTACGGAAAAGAGTATCAATTTTCAAGGTAATGCTTTGGTCATGGTTTCATAGAATTGCAAAGTCAGGAGAGCTGTTAGACAATGTTATTTGACTTGCGGTCGGTTATAGCACTTAAGGCTTTTACAGCAATTTTTCGAATCATCAGTCCAGATGATGTAAGAAAATATAAAATAAAAGCTTTGGAGCAGGAATTCTGCAAGAAACATCCAATCACACAGCTAAAAATTTGTTTTTAGATTTCGGTGTTGAGAAATCAGATTTTATAATCTACCTCTTAAAAGGCCTAAATTTAACAACTGTGGTGCTGCAATTTGTTCACAACAAAGTGATTTGAATTGGCTACAGCTCTGACTCGGCTGCTCCATAGCCACAATGGCTGAGGATCTATTTTAATATCATTAATGAAAAAAAAGGACAACTCAAAAACAATCAACAAAAACATACCGTTTGAGCTTAGCTTTATTAGTAACAGTTTTCTTTATTATCTGTTGAGGTGAGGCTTTGAGATGTCATATTACTGGTGTGTTTGAGTAACTGGGTCAGACGAGACAATTCCAGGGCTTTAGGGTGCCAATGTCAAGGGTGAGATGTTAAAGAGGGAAGGAGAGAAGGGGGGATGTGGAGGTATGGAGGTATGGAGTGGGGCAATCTCATGGATTGAGTGTGTGTTGATATGGCCTCTGCCAACATCCTGCCTCTTCTCTGAGCCCAAAAGCCATTCCCTTAAAGATGTAATGACATCTCATAATTAGCATAATGTCCCAACTTGTCTGCTGCTTTTAGCTGTCACACTGTATTTGTCTGAGCCCAACCAATTACAGCAGCCTTGCACCAAGGGGGGTTACATCGGGGGCAAATAAAGGCTCACATGATCGGCCACATCCCACTGGCTGCTACTTTCAATATAAGTGTAATGTGCTATTGATAACATAAGACTTGACAATAGACTGTAAATCAGCAGAGAGGAAGCTGCTCAGATGTTCAGAGTTAATGTGCCACATCGTGATGTTGATTGTGTATTTCAACAAGATATACGATGGTTAGTATCACCCAGCACTGATCTGAAGTGATATTGTTTGTAAAGATAAATGTACTGGAAATTGGTGTAAAGGCTCAGTCACTGAAAGTGGCACAGCGACATCCATCCATGTGTTGTTGTAAAAATATGTGCTTATGGAGTCTTGGTGAGAACTTGCTGGGCTTGCTAGAGCTGTAGCTGGTGAGTTAACAGCTAAAACACTGCTAGGCTACTGCCAGTCATTCCCAAAACTTTATCTAGTGTCTTCTTTCTTGAACTTTCTGTTTTCTCTGTAGTACGCTGTTAATTTCCCTGTGGCGTTTTGTTCTCAGGATTGTACATCATTTCATCTAATAAAGAGGGGAGGAAAAAAAGCCCTCAGAGATAGAGAGCTTGCTAGCTAGTTAGCTTGGTCACAAACAGGACAAAAAGGTCACAGTTTTTTCAAAAAGATTTATCAACTTCTGTCTAACAGCTGTCAAATCATTCCTCTTGAGCAGTTTCTACTCAAGCAGAGGATGTTTAAGTAAAAGTGGATTGTGCGACAAAGCTAATAAATTACAATAGCCTCCTCTATTTTGGACTCTTCCGCTCTGATCTCCTCGGAGGTCAGCACTGACAAGACGGCTTAATATGGTCAATGGCACAAATTTGTGTATTCACCAAAAGTTTAACAAAATAAGTAGCATGGTCAGAATGCCTTAAAATATACTGTATATAGCAAACAAAACAAAGTTTGCTTATGTCTCCACACTCAACATGTTTTGTTCTGTAATTGACACTACCAGTTGTATATACTGTAGGCCTAACTATGATTTAACAGTTCATACTATCTACATTCCTTACTGCCATGTTTATACAGAGAGACAACCTGTCAAGGAGCTAAATAAACCTGCATCCAACATGTCAGATGCTAAAAGTGCTATTCATCAGACTTGTTTTAATCCATCTCCATATGATTCCTACCCTCTCCATCATACATCCACATCTCAGCAGCCTTATATATAATGTATCTGAACAGAAAAGAAATGGAGGTGACAGAGTCAGTAGTTACTATGATCAAATATCATAGCTGGAGGCTAACTGGGCTTCAGGGCCCACTGACAGACACAATCCATGGGGAATGAAGGGGAAGGGAAAGAGAGAGAGAGAGGGGATGTCTGTAGTATGAGGTAAAAGATGGCTGTGTGTCGGTATAAATCACCATTGCAGAGGCTAATCTCTCAGGGTCTCTGGCAGGATAAATACTTTGCTTATAGATCCAACACGCCTCAGTCTCCGCCACTCATTGGGCACGCTCAGTAGGCACAAGGCCTCCCTGGGCACGGTGCTGGCTTTCCCCCTTAAATCATCCCTCATTCTCATCTTTTTTCACTCCCTGCTTTCAACACGGGAGAGGCTGAGAGGCCGGTTGGGTGACTGGAAGAGGGATGAGAGAGATATCATTCTCATTTCTCTTTATTTCCTCACGCCTTTTCCTCACTGCAAAAAACCCCCCCAAAAAACATTCACTCTCAATAAGTCTTAAAATCTCATATATCTAATGTTAAAGTCTTGATGAATAAAGATAATGATAAATGAGAAGGTAACAAGGACAGGAAGGATGAGATCATTTCTTTTGTTACTCATGCTACTTCACCTGTCACAGGATTTTTGTTGTAAAAATGCCACATTATCTTGAAACAGGGCAGAATATGCAGATTTCTTGAATCTAAAAAAGTGAAAGTCTCTATCTTGCCAATTGACAGATTCTTTTCACCTTTTTATGGAGAAAAACAAAGACTTCACTGAAAGACTTGTTGAAAGATATCTTTTGCAGTGTACCAATCATTCAGCTTTCCCTTTTTTTTCTCCCTTAACTCTTCCAGCAAAGTAGTGGCAACACTGAAATAAAATTAGCCTCACTGCTTTGTTCCTTCATTGACTGGGAGCATTTTCTCATTTCCAGTAAGGTTCACTCTATTGTGCAAACCCTTACATTTGCAACTGCCTTGCTCTCCATTTTGTACATTTTGTATTTGCATGTCCCCTGCTTCACCCCTTTCATCTCTGTGATGGCGAGGTAAAGACATCCTCCCCCCACTGCCTCCCTTCCCCTCCCCTTGCCTTCCCCTCCTCGCCTCTTCATCCCTCCCTTGTTCCCTCTCTCGGTAATCTGGCCCTGTCTGTAACAGTGGAGGTGCTGCCTGATTGAAACAAACGGCCACTGATTGCTGATCAGCCAGCTGTAAAGCCTGGCAAGGATATGAGCTAATGAAAAAATGGAACTGATTTGAGAGGCACAGAGCGTCGCTCACCCTGCTAGCCCTGCTGTCCCCTGCTGTTACCCTCTTTCGTTCCATTCCTCCCTCGTCTTCCTCCTATCACCCCCTCCACCTCACCCTGTCTGCCTATCATTGTCAGCTGACAATGTCCTGAGAGTGAGAGAAACAGACATACACATTAGGGATTGGTTCGGGGCTGGCTGTTGAATAGTGGTAAAGAGGAACTAGCAGACATGCAAAGGTGCTGGGGTTGTTTAAAAGGGCCTGTTTGCATATGCATGTGTCTGTGTGTTCTTTTACTTCCAGTTTTGAGGAGCAAGTGTGCACAAAGGGATACAAAGATGAGAAAATCTTGCAAAGTAGGGACATTTTGGCCTGTCCTCGTGTCTGCAAAGGGATGATGTTTGTGGATTTTATCAGATGCAGTCTCTGCATGTGTATGTACATCAGTAAGTGAAGGAAAAAAAACAACGTTATTTAGAAATTGGCTGAAACATACCAATGATATAAAGAAAGTGGTAAAAAAAATATAGAAAGAAGTAATTGCTATACCACATCCAATATGTTTTATATTCTTGCTTTAACGTCCAACAAATAGTTTTTGTAATAAAAATGCAAAGGGTGCTATAATAGCATATAAAGGGAGATTTGTGCACATAATGGACCACTTAGGCCACAATGAACATCTTGTGTTTGTTTTTGCACATTTTGATAATCTTCCCTCCCCATTTTGATGCATACAAAGACACAAAGTAGCACACTCTGACCCCCCCATCTTGTAGGGTCAGCACTAAAGTGGGCAATAATTGCCAGTGGCAACTCATTAGAATTGGTGATTTGGTGAAAGTAAAGTGGAGATATAAGAGAAAACACACAAATAAATGCATGCGCATACACATGCTGCGCCCACAGACACATGCACACACACACACACACACACACACACACACACACACACACACACACACACACACACACACACACAAAGGCACAAAAGTAAAGCACACATGCACACGCCTACAATGCCAAGACGATAAATTAAAATCTTCATGACCCTGTATACACAAAATTAGCCACAGGGCCAACAGACCTGCATTAGAGCAGTGCATAGAAACAGAGAAGAACTCTAATTGGGGGTCATTATTTAAGCTGAGAGAGGGAAAAGGCTGAAGACTCTCATTTTCACTCCTCTTTCGCCTCCTTTTTATTTGACAGGCGCAGTAAATTAAGAAAGTGGTGATATTTAATACCTTTTAACCTCCCTGAGACAGTTTTCTGATCAATTACTAGAGCAGGCTGTAATTGTTAGCCAGGATAATGATTCCACATGTGAGAGAGCAGTGCTAAGATGAAGCCCTGAGTGCAATTACCTTAAACCCCTCAAGTGTACTGATGTCTGGAGAGGACATTATAGAAAGCGAGAGTTAGTAAGACAGGCAGAGAGAGAACCTGCAGAGAGACTGCCGTATGAAGTAGAAAATGATGTGAGATCATCTGACAGTGAGGAGTAGGCCTAAACCCTGCTCACATAGGCTAAACCCTGCTCACTATCGCTTCTGTAGCTACAGACTGATCATCAAGTAATGTCCTGGGGATCGGATTTCCCCACTAGGTTCCAAGATAAATTTCCTGATCCAGTATTGGTAGTTCTAACATGTAGCTATTCTTAAAACAGAATTTATGTAAGTTGTTGGGTTGAATCTCAAAGCAAATGTTAGCATGCTGGCATTCTAATGGTAAACATTGCTCAAAGAGATGCTAGCAGCTTGACAGAAATGTTCAGCTCATTGTCTCCCGCAGGTTAATTGTTTTTCTTTTATCTCTTACTGCTCTCATAGCATAATTTCCTGCAGCACCTGTTCACTACCTGCCCTGCACCAACGGCAGGAAAAAAAAGTTAGCGACTTGCTGGTGAATATATACTGATGGAGCCTTTGCTAGCTTAAGAGCCAGACATTTCACTCTAAAAATAGTTGAGACCAAAACAGGCTAAAAGGAAAGTGAAAATTTGACTAAGGCTACATTTTCCAAGTGGCAAAAATGCTACTATAGGCCACCGTACAATATCAGTATATGTCAATGTTCCCTTTGCCCACAAGATCCTAATGCATTCTAATTTCATCTGAAAGTTGACCTCTGTCGATCTCTAAATAGTGTTTTCACTATATTATTCTCAACCAGACATCACTTCTCTGCATGTGTTGCCACATGCTGGTGTTTGACACTTAGCACTGTTAATGTGCATATTTGTATAGGCTACATTTGCATATGTACAACTTCTGGCATATGTTGGAATGACATGTCTGCCATCCTTGTATTGAAAAACCTTTGTGGGCGTCCTTTCCTCGGCTGTGAAAAGCGTATGTAGCCAAGCAATTTAAGATCAAATTACACCCTATGAAATCTCATGCTTGGCCTGACAGCCCTCCAAACACTAAATAAATCACCCTTTTTTTACTGTGGAGGAAACTGCGTGGCTCAGCTGCACACGAGAGCACTCCCATTTTAAACAGCACAAAAGCACAACAGTGGCTCTCTATTTCACCACCGGTTGCTTTCACTCACTATAGGCGACCAAAAAGAGATGTACATTCACATTAGGCAGACTTTAAAACATGCTTTCGTTTTGAGCACCCTGTCTGTGTTGCAGCTAACTGATCTACTTGTGTGGTGTCTCAGTCTTAGAATGCAATACACTTTTGAATATTCATGATAAACAGCAACAGAGAAGTACGAAATGTCCCACTTGAGTGGAAGCAACGTTGCCTAAGTGGAATTCTAATACTGCAGTAAAATCCAGGGGCACATTTAAAATGTACTTAAAGCAAAAACATTGTTGCATACGTATGTCTGCAGATATTTTTTCGATGTAAATGGTCAAGATGACTTAAAGTTTGAGGCTTGGTTTAGAAATAACTCACTGGATTCATCACAACTATGACCAGCCTGTTTCTAATGCAAAATCTGTGAACTGTGTATTCCAAAATGGATGGGTTATGAAGTGTCAAAACATACATTTATCTTCTTTCATAAAGTACAAGAAAACAAAAGAGCTGCTTCTTTACAGCTTTCACAAACCCTTAATTTGTTACTCTCCACCCATGAACTGCTCCACTGTTTTGCATAAGTGCAAGATTTATCAGGGGAGGTGGAAAGAACACGAACAATGGTGAAATTTCAAACAAACAGAATTCTTGATTTCTTCAAATATTGAACAGTTGGTGGTGTTATCTGGCTCGGTGACCCAGCGCTCATAGCAGGCAGAGCGGAGTGGCATGGCCTGACCTCCTGTCTGCAGCGAGGCTGGCTGGAAGCTGAGGAGAGCCGAGAGAGAGAGAGGGAGAAGGGGAGAAGAGACAGGCAGTAAAGGACGAGGGCAAATAAAATACCAGACGCCTGCACAAGAAACACACACAACACTAAACTAGCATGAACCCGCTGCCATCCTCCCTTCCCCCCCAACATCAAATATGTTATGGCCATCTGTTTTTTTACACAAGTAAACAACAATGCGCTGTCAATAGCAACAGGGCCGGGTGAGTACACTTGTTTAATATTTATCGGAAATAAATTACTGTAGCTGTAGAAGTTAAAGGTCTTACATTTAGTAATTTTGAATTGGGTGAATGATATAGCCTCTTTCTCATGCCGGTGGTATTGCTAGTGCCAGTGCTTTTCAATTTGAATCCACATTTTCACAGAACCCCATTCTCTCTTGTTCCCTCCAGCTCCATGTTTGGAGCTGATGTGGAGGACAAACATGTTGTGGAAATATTTTCCCATCAGCCTTTCACTTCCTCCACCATCTGGTGTCATCAGAAAGTCAAAAAACTTCATCTCTGTTTGCACTGACAAAACAGCATCCTCTTCCTGCTTTCCGTTGTAAAGCAACCTCTCACCGCCACTCACCATGTGGTGTCATACAACTGCACAGTGTCTTGAGAATTTGGTATCATCAAACCTTCTCCTGAAACAATGCCACTGGGCCTTGCTATTTCATCAGTGATGGCCTTTTTGAGACCTCCTGGTGAGGACTTCTGAGGATGGATCTCAACTGCAGCAAGCAGGTGAGTCCTCATAATTGTTGTTGTAAGTTTGTAAGTTTGCCATCTACGATGTTGAGCCCAAAATGCTTTCACACACTGCCTCTCAGTTGCTTAGGTGTCGTGATTGTATGGGCATTATGGCTTTGCTTGCAAGTGTCCTCCAACTTTCTTGTTTTTTAGCTTAGTTTACTGAAAGGTCGATAGAGCGTGCAATAAGTCAAGATGATAATGAATTTGAACACCCTATGCTTGACCACAAGGCAAACTACCTTGTGCAGTCTTGTGCACGTATAGGCTGTAATTTTGAATTAAAATAGGTCATTACAGGACTATTATAAGTGTCATTCTCCCATTTCTCAATGGAGATATGAACATACATGCCCACTCAGTGGCACAAGTGAAGAACGTTACACGAATGGTCACGTAGTGAAAGCAGCCCGTCAGCACCAGGAAGTGTTCACCCGAGGAAGGAGGTGTTCTCCCAAAGTACCGCTGTTTAGTCATCTTTTCAGCAGCACTCACCACCCAATACACAATCAGTGTAGTCAGGGCCATAACTACTGAAGATAGGCTAATACAACACATTAGACCTAAATACATACTTGGGGTTGCAGCAATGTAGCCTACATAAAGCACAGGTAAAAGCGTAAGCTGTAAAGTGGCCTGTGTAGATTAATCAAAGTGTATCTGTTCCGTGAGACAGGTGACTGAAAAACGTAAAACGAATGTCAGCCTATTTACTCAGTTAAAAGCACCCAGTGGAATAGTACTATGGAGTTAATGGGTCATTATTTTGTTGGTATTGTTTACCAGGCAAGCATGAGAGTGGCACAATTTACATCCTGCCATTGGTTTCATGTTATTGTGATGATTGATATTTGGTGGCTAGTGAAGAAGCATAGCAATGTGCCAGCCAAGTAAAAACAAGAGTGCTAGCTTGTAATGTGCCACACATTTGTACTAGAAACATTTTGTAGTCTTCATTGTTATTACCTCTGCCAAGGAGGTTATATTTTCACCTGTGTCTGTTTGTTGGTTGGTTTGTTTGTTTGTCACCAGGATTACACAAAAACTACTGGACGGATTTCCACGAAACTTGGTGTAAGGATGGGACATGGGCCAAGGAAGCACAGCATGAAATTTTGGTGTGGATATGGATAAAGGGGCAAATCCAGGAATTTCTTATCTTTTTCTTTAACATTGCGAGATAGGGCATTTCAACATTTTCACTAATTTTCCAGGGAATAATGCATGGATCTTGATTAAAAAAAAAAAAAAATCAGGCATATTTAGAGGGCCGGTATCTATGACTGTGTACAGTTTAGTGCGGATCCAAATACAAATCCAGATCTAGGGGATTTAAACATGTTTTCATAGAGCAGTCTTTTCCTGGCTGCTGTACAATACAAATAGCGCCAGAAACCTGCAACTACCACTAATGTGTAGCTAAGTTAATAGAGATTCAGTAACGTATTCACACAGTAGTGTCACAAGTTGCTGCAGTTGGTGCTAAGGCTTAAATAACAGGGCTGCATCTTTTGTTTGAGGTGAACTTGTTCAAAATGCACTGGCCATGTGTAAGAGTTGCCAAAAGTTTCATAAATAAATCATAAAATTTAAAGTAAAGTCCGATGTTATGATAAGTCTAGCATGGTAGAGGCACTTTTTGCTCATAATTACTAGCCACCATAAAATTCCATTACATCTATTAGGCCCATAAAACGTGAAACCAAGGGGTTTTGCAATATTGTGCTCATTATATCCTACCTTGAGTTTGGCATTGCTTTTGTAATATGCTTCTAATACCTTATGAGCACTACTTTAAGTGGTCAAAAAATTGCAACAGACAACAAAGTGATGCTTCACACTCAGTAGAGTTGAGGTCCCTTGACTTTCCTGCCTTTATGATAGAAACAGACGAGGATGATTTACCTTCACAGCCACTTAGATGATCCACACAGCAGATGTTTTACACTTTCTGACCATTTATTTGTGGAGCAGGCAAGGGAGGGGGGAACTGGGGAGGGGTATAATTAGGATTTATGGAGTGAATCTGCAGAGTTGCAAAGGCGACTGATGATTCCTCCTGTAAGACGTGTCTTTGTCTGCTAGGTGAGGGATAACGGACGGCGCCATGTTGACAAGGGCAAGGACGAGAAGCTAGATGTTTTAGCGTTTAGCTCACAGGGTCCCTCATCCGCTTAGCACAGATGAACACACAGATATGCGCCTACGCACTACATGCCAAACACACACACACACACACACACACACACACACCCCTACACTTACTGTAAGTATAAACACATATTTAGGACAAGAAGGCACTGTTGGGTGAATACAAAAAACTACATGCTTGCATGCATGCTGACACATGCACATGTACACATAGAACCTACATGTGTTCAAAACAAGCATTGTCATACACACATTTAAAGGGTAAATACACACACACACACACACACACACACACACACACACACACAGAGACATAAATATTCAGACACACTAAGGCAGTAACATGTATGATGTGCATATGTCTGTCTTAATGCCTGTGCGTATTCAAGAATAAATGTGTGCCCCCCCCCCCCACACACACACACACACACACTCAAGTTTATTGTCTGAAGTCCTCTGGCCAATTGTCTCTCTTGAAGTTATGGCAGCACCAGATCACCCACAATCCAGCTCAACATTGGCCTAAGTCCCTCTTATGTAAATGTGTTACTTTTGTTGGAGTATTTTACTCCATGGCCAAGTTTCATGCCATCGCATGAGCACTGTTCAAAAGTACCTCAGCTAAATTCACCTAATGGGGAGTCAACCAGATGACTCACATTTGTATTTCTGTTTCTCTCTCTGAGCCTCCAGTCTGTAGCCTGAAGCTTGCCAACGGTCATTAAATTGGTTATTTACAGTAAACAGCGCCATAATCCTGTCACAACCTTTCCCTCTTCCTTTCACAAAGCCTGAGCCAACGTTTGGTGGCGAGTGGAGCTAGTGTTAAATGGGTATTGAAGTGACGTTATCTGGATTTCTTTCTCTTTTTTTCCCCTGTGATGGATGTGGAGCAGGGTTTGTTTGTGTAAATGTTAGCACTTTGGAAGAGCTCCACAGCTGTGGGCACCTAGATCACATTGGAAGTTTAACTGCACACACACACACACACACACACACACACACACACACACACACACACACACACACACACACACACACACACAC
>JBBPCS010000855.1:7576019-7590661 GCA_037974645.1 Hollardia meadi | reverse complement strand
CCCCCCCCCCCCCCCCCCCCCCCTCTCTCTCTCTCTCTCTCTCTCTCTCGCCGTGGGCAGGCCCTGTCCTTGCATCTCTAACGTGAAAATATTCAACCAAAAGAACACAGGAGCCATTTAATAAGAACATGCTTGAAAATAGCTCTGGTTTAATGGATGGGAGATGTGAGGTGAGTGGAAGAGCTAACCTGGAGCGATCTGCTAAAAAGATCAAAAAAAACCTCTGAAATCACTCAAAGCCACCGCTGCACTCCCAAAAGACCACCATCCTATCGAGCGGCTCAGAGTAATGAGCCGGATTGAAATATAACTGAGAGGGGGGCTATGTTATGTGTGTGATAATATATTAGCACAACATCATTTGAGTGTGACAAGTTGTACTCCAAAGCCCACCCTCAACTTCTGCTTCGGCAGACTGTATTCTTCCTGCACATTCAAAACCAGAATCAGAGCAGAAAGATGAAACGTTAGACTGAGATAAAGGCTATTCGAGATACAAGGAGTGTTGCTCTAATAGTTTTATGTCTTTTGATTCAGTGTTTCCAGGGTGGAAATGTGTTATTGAGAGCATTACCGAGAGAAACGCAAACACAGACGGCATGAGAGGACAGCAGACAAGAGGAGGAGGAGGAGAAAGAAGAAAAAAAAACAGGCATCAAAATTGATTTTTCAATCATGCTTGCTGTTTCAAGAGGGCGTCACATGTTCTAATGACCTCATCCCTCTTGTAGTGATGTGAGTTATTTCACACCAGGCCATTTTAAACTAAGAAGAGTAAGGTGGGTGGGTGGACAGGGTGAGCGGAGGGGGGAGGGGGGTTAGTGCTGCCGCTAAGTAGGGCTCAAAGTGGTGAGGGGTAGTAAAGAGGAGAGGTGGGGTGGGCTAAGGGAATGGTTAACAGGGTCATTTAGATTGAATGGGAGATCGATACTGAGAGGTAGAGAGGAGGTGCATCTCTGTCACTGTGATGTGTGGCTGCTGTGTGATTGTTCTGCAGACTACGTACAAGGGAGGGGAAAAAGAAAAAGGAAGTGCTCTGTGTGTGCATGTGTATCTGTGTGTGTTTGTGTGTCTGTGTGTGTGTGTGTGTGTGCGAACAATCATGTCACCGTCCTCCAGTGATTTAAAACACATTTCATGTTTTTTGTTTGATATTCTATCCCCGCACAGGAGGAAATGAAATGCAATGTGCAGTGAATGTTAAGCGCATCAGTTTTCTTTAAAGATTTATCTCTTTTTGTGTGTGTGTGTGTGTGTGTGTGTGTGTGTGTGTGTGTGTGTGTGTGTGTGTGTGTGTGTGTGTGTGTGTGTCAGTGACACTCAGTGATTACATGTGACCAATCTATTCATTCATCTAAAGGAGATATGAGGATAAGATGCTAATTAAATCATGCTTTTGGAAAGTGTACATGTCATTTAGACAGCGGAGAGGCCGTCTTGTGACTGGGAGGTTCAGAGTCTGCAGCCAGAATAAGACACGGTGGCATCGTGCTCCTTCTCCACTGCAGCCTCAGCAGAGGAGGTGCCCTTGAGCAAATCTCCGAACCTTCAGATCTCTAATAGAATTGTGTGACTAAATAATCTCAACAAAGAAGAAAGAAACACTGTGACAGAGCTCTGGCTGTACTGTCAAATATGCAGCCATAGGAAGTGTCCAGGTGTGACTATGTTAAAGCATGTTAGGCACTAAGAGTGTTAAGGATCAATAAATTCTTGTGCTATGCCTTTTTTTTTTAAATTTGTGTTGCGTACATTCACAACATATAATATACTGTATAGGATTCTTGTACATGGATGTACACAATGTACTTTTTTTCCCATGAATCTCACCACAACTATCTTTCGCTGGAAGTAAAAGATATTTTTTGTACAGGAAACAATCACAAAATGTAATCTATGGAATTCACTTTGGTTAAGGGTAGGAACAGATTGTGATCTCGGTTATGTGTTAATAAAAAATTACTTCATTAATTTGTGACAACATTTAAACTTTAGGATTCATGTAGATGGACCTGCCTGTCACAAAGAAAGGACAATTTGTAGCCGTAGCCTATTGATTAAATTGCGCCAATAATTCACAAACTTCTGTGATACTGCATTGGTTTGTGTCATCATATAGTCTCTCATGTTAGTGTGTCTATTTCTCCGTGTGCGTCTTCTTGCCGCATGCAGCAGTTTGCTGCATTTCCTGCGGTGTGTGTTGCTGCCTTCCGGCAAACATGCGATGCCTGGAGGTGAAACTGTTCACACAACATCAGCAGAAGGAAAAAAAAAAATTATGAAAAGATCATAGCAGACAGAAGATTCCTTCATAATGTTAAGCCTCACATTTAGCGTATTACTGTAAAACACCAGTACTGATTTACAATCTTGTAAATCATATATGGCTTACTTGTTGATATGAACACATGACATCATAAAAACACCTAAAAAAAAAATTCCTTTATTGCCCTACTTAGACAGTCCATACTTTGTTCTCCATTGTTTTGTCCTCTCTTCTGTGGGCAGCTAGAGCCAAGCAACGAATTTCAAGAAAAGTCTGACTCCATCCAGCAGCATTGATTAGCAAATAGAAATTAGCAATTAGCCTTCAAGCACCACAGAAATAAAGTCTTTGTCCAACTCCAGCACTCTGAGGCTACTTTTTAAAACTCTAAGAAAAAAAAAAAAGAAAAGAAAATCATGTAATACCTCCGTGATCCCTGTAGGAACACTTTGTGTTCATCTGGCGCCTCAGAGGTCAGAGGTCAGGGTCAGCAGCAGAACAGCTTGTAGGGACTCAGTGTGTTGATCAAAGACCCCTCTGCAGGCAGGATGCTTGCTGACACAGCTGCTTAGATCCAGTTTGAAGGACATTCTCTGTAAACACACGGAAAGAAGAAAAGCACGACTCACTCACTGACACTAATATTTCATGTGTTCCTACTTATTTGGCAAGGGCTCGTCTTTACTGTGGAAAAAGAGTATCTGAGAGGGTTTGTTGATATAATGCTTGTGGATGGAAAATGGGAGCATAATCATCTAATACAAAATCAAAAACAAAATCCAGATTGACTGTGTGATGATGGTGATCATGCAAACTGGATGTGAACAGCCATGTGGCTAAAGGCTTAATCTCTTGGTAGGCCTTGTTGTTTTTTCCTCAGCCCCCCATATCTCTACTAAAGTGGCTCAGCACTTAAATCAAAATAGAAGAAAGAGGAGTGGGGGTAACAGGAAACGCAGCTCTCATCTCTTACAGTGTGTCCCTGTTTTGAGGCCTGGGATGTGACATATTTTGGGGTTTTTTTTCTCTTATTGTCCTTCTGCCTGTGCTGGGTTGTGGGAGGTGGATCAGATATCACTGCCTTGGGTGTTCGCCAGTGCCGCTCGTTCATCACGCTGCCCTCCCCTCCCTCCCTCCCTCTGGGCCTTCTGGGAAACAATGGACGGAGGGGATGTACGGCCAGGGAGGACAGGTGTTCATTTTCCAAAAAAACCCCCACACCAATCAGGTGCTCACATCTCAAGCCCCGTCACGATCGATCGAGGCTTCTGTAATCCGATACAGGTTTCCCGCAGCTCATTGGCAATGAAAGTGTGTTCTGGCATTAGTCGGCTATTTATTTTCATCACAATGCACAGTGATTGTGGGTTGAAAGCATGTTTGTCAGTACCTAAACGTAACCCTGTCTACTGTTATAATGAGGCTGTTTTGGGACTAAACTTTGAGGGACTCTGCAGGGACTGAAACTTTGTGACCTGCTCATATCTGTAGCATTTCTGGAGATGCATGATTTATTATCTGGTCAGTAAATGAAGTTATGTCAAAGTACTCATTATGAATTTAAAGGGAAAACTGGTCCTAAATGCTCCCTGATAGTTTTTCACTTGTTATACAAGATGAAAGACCAGCTAAATCATTTCATATCAAGCCATCAAGGCGATTGTCTCTCACTCTCGCCACGATAAATCAATCAGTTGCTTGTGACAGCTGTGATGGACAGTTTCCAGCAGAGATCTCCCCACATGTGAGGAAAAACTCTATGAGGTAACGCGCTGAAATGTCTGCAGGCTTCTTTAGAACGTCGTTGAGAAACGTGATTGAACGTGATGAACTCCTCTCATGTTTGACGTGAGGTCAAGCTGTGTTAAACGTGCGGAAAACTGGTGCTTTATTTCGAAAAACGACATATTGTGCGAGGTGCCCACACGAGCGGCGTGACGTGCTGACATTGAGTGACGCTCGTTCCCTAACCTCGGATTGCTGGCTTTCAGTGGAAGTCCCGTGTGCGTGAGTGCAAGCATGCTACAAAATCCAGATGTTAGAGGGCAGCAGCTCTCGTCACGTGTCAGTGTCACTCATTTCTGCGGCTTATTATTTTTAAACACAGGAAAGCATCAGGTAATTGCGTTGGAATTATTTTATGGTCCAAGTGGTTCCTCACAAAGTGTGTTGTGAAAAGTACAGTGTGAAGTGTTGTGATGGTTGTCACTGTGCAGCAGGCGTACGCGACAGTTCAAAGTGATGTGAGCACCGAGCAGCTGCTGGGGAAATGAGTAAAAAGTGGAGAAAGAGTTGTGTGTGTCACAGCTTGACGGATAATTTTGGTAATCATTTTCTTTCCGAACTTGGACTTTCTCTTGAAAGATTGAATAATTAAAACTACCTAAAAACAGCATGGTTGTCAAACTGGACATTTAAGGACAAATAGCTGCGTTTACTGTACGCCTCCATCCCCCCCTCACAGTTTTATTTGAGCTAATTTAATTTCTTTCTCAAGGGTGGGAAAACTAGCTGCCTCTTCAAACTTTCAGAGTATGTAATTTGGTGTAAAACAGTAGCACTTTAGGCGTTCTCCACCAGTGAAATTAAATGGGACCCTGCGGGGTTGTGTTGTAGGGTATTAAGTAATGTTTATTGATGTTTATTCTCCGAGGGGGCTGCGTGAAAAAAAAAAAAATCACTCTTCAGCTTTGATTAATTTCCCCCCTTGCTCCACGTAAACGATGAAGCTGAAGCAAAATCGCTCTTTAGCCGTGACTAAGAGAGACTACAAGTGGAGCGTCTCTCTTTAAAAAACCCTCATGCTGTTTTATGTAAAAAATGGACTGTGACTTTTTTTTTTTTTTTGAAAAATGATGGCTGGAAGCCTGCAGCACGACTCATCACCTACGAATTTGAGCAGCTGGTATGTCTTCTTTTTGCTCCTCGTGGACGGAGATCACATTTAACAAGACCACGGCAAATTCAATCTTGTTTTTTGTCATTCAGGTGGAAAGGAAAAGATCAGACAAACAAGTTTCGGATCAAAACATAATCAATTTAAAGTCCCCTCACAATTACATTTCATGATTTGCTAACACATTATTTAGGAAAGTAGTTAATTAGAACCCATGGCTCAGAAAACATGCAAGCAAATGCATATAGTTTTACAGTTTTACAGAATGTGGAAGCTGCTTTTATTTCACTTCCTGCAGGGTCTCAGGAATATCTGAAGTGGAGCTTCTGTTTGTTTCTTCTTTGAATCACCTTTTCATAAGTGTTCCTGTGTGTTTCTGCTTGGCTGGCCGCAGGACTGACACCTCTCCCCAGATCCGAGCATGTTCAGTCGCCGTCCTGCTTGCCCCCTGTGCCAGCCTGTCATCTTGCCTAACCCATCACTCTCTCACAGCACAACAAGTCCCCACCTGTCACACACACACACGCGCGCACACACGCACAGAAAGTAACTTCTCCTCTTCTCTCAATGGTAAAATGTATGAAAGGCATAAAGGAAACATTGGAAAGCTCAGGCTCACACCACACATTTCCATCCTCTCTCCTGCTCTTAAACACAAATCTGTGTTGTGATAAACCTTTTGAACTCGCTCATAACATAAAAGGGAATGCACGGATCCAAGTTGAAGGCCACTTATGAGACAAATATAATGTAACCTTGCAAATATATACCTACCACTCAACATTGCTCCTTGTTTGCTATTTGTGGTAAAAGGTCCTGTTTGATGTACGCTATAAGCGGTGAGAGGTAGTGCTTTACAGTCAATTTAGCAGTTAAGAGGTGCTGTTAGGCATGATGCGAGGCACAGTTAAAGCCTCTGAGCTGTTCTAAAATCACTGGAAGCACTGCATCGAGTGGCTTATTGCTTTTATAAAATGACATTATTCTAATGTTATTCTTCAGATGGATAGTTCATGACAGGGTTAGCCTGATTCATTAGTATGGCTTTATTGGACCTCATATTAAAAAATCTGATCTCCACTGGTGTGCACCTGCAATAAGACTGACTGATTCAGATTGATGGCACATTTATTTTACATCAATCCTGCACTGGAGTAATTGATTCAAATAAAATCATCATCGTCATCATCATCATCATCATCATCATCATCATCATCATCATCATCATTATTATTATTATTGCAAATGATCAAATGCCAGTCAAAACCTGTTACAATACCTGTAGCTAGGTCAAGCATACACAGTTTATGATTGATGACTTTTAGAGTGCCCTATAAATCAAGACTTTAATGATTTTACAATGAAAACCGAGGACTGTGATGCATTACTATTAAATCAAACAACTATTAAATCACTTTTCTTTTTTAAATTTCTATTAAGATTAAGATTGATACTATTGGCTTATTAACACTGTACTTTATTTATGTCTCATTGCTTAAAGCTGCTCTGCACGGCTAATGTGAGCTAAATCTGCTTTATAATGGTATTGCTAATTTGTGTTCTGCTGGCTGCATGTGCTGAATTGTGGTTGTTTTGCTGCTCCCTGTTGCTCTGCATGATTTGTGCATTTTCTTGAGTATGCAGATTGTATTGTCATTGAAGCCTATGATTGTTGATGATGTCCAGTTAATCCAGTTAATGTCTGTATTTCTTCATCTGTCGCTTAATTGCTTTTGAAATGTCCTTATTTAAAAAATACTGGAGTTGAAAAAACACTGTCACATTTACCAGAATGTTGATTGATGTGCATTGTCCTTTAAAATAAAGAAAATGAAACCTCCTTTTATGCTCTGCCATGAAACTGCTGAGGTTGTAGCAGATGCTCCCTCCTAAGTCTCAAACACACCCACACAAAGACTCGCACACAAGCCGAAAAGGCCTTACAATAAGAGACAGCTGTGGCTTTGAGAGGCCAAATCTGCTAATGACCCCCTGTCATATTCATTAGGGAGCCTCATCAGTGTCTGCATGGCTGTAGTGATTGTCAGGCAGTTTACCGCCTGTCGCTAACATCTGAGAGCCACCTACACCTGTGCTGGTGGCCACAGGAGTTTAAAAGCTGGGTTCATTATTTCCCCGCGTCTTGTCTTACGTTCAGAAATCAGGATGGGATGGGACCACTTTTCCTCTATTGTGTCTTGTATTTTAACAGCTAAGGAGATGTTGAGAACTCAGTCAAGGCACAGTAGGAAGTGAGATTGTTTTTCAAATAACAACCTGCTGATATTGATTGACAACCAATATTATGACTAAAATTGTTCAGAAGCCTAAAGACATTGCTTCAGCACAATACCTTCCCGACGCTGCATGCAAGTTGGTGCTCGAACACAGCAAAAATGCAGTGCAAACAAATAGTGTTGGTAAATAGGAAACTGCCCTCGAAGCTACATGAGTAAGTAACGTGTAGTTTGTCACAAGCAAACAATGAATAGAGCAGCTGAGCTTGTACAGTACCAGTCAGACCACAATCTGACAACACAACACCCAGAGCAGGTCAAAGTGTACCACCTCACACTAAAAGAGAATTTCAGTTCCAAACTTTATTCACCCTGTACAGGAAGACAGAGGTGCTGCTTGATGCATTATTTCTAGCAGGACAGAGTTGCATCAGTCCTCTCAGCTTTGACTGAAGTCAATAAGCGCCATATTGCCTCATACTGTCCCTTCCCCCTTACCCTCAGCACACTGCATTGTGGGATATCCTGTTGGTTTATCTTCCTCTGCTGCTTGTCTGGTGGCTGTCTGTGCCTTGTCCATGTTATGTTCTGCTCTTTCTCTCTCTCTATGCCCTAAAAGAATGACGGAGCTTTGAAAGGCCTGGCTGTCATGATCCCTCAGTAGCAGCCGGCTAATTGCTGACCCTAACAGGCCCAATTAGCACTTACAAGCTATGGCGCAGGGGCCCATGGGAGCCGTCTGCGCAGACAGGGGGATGAGACGTGGCCACCGCACAGCGTCTTAGGCACAAAGAGCAGCCACGCGGCCGCTCTTCTTTCTATCTGCCTTTCTTGCCGTGATTACCCCTGTTGCCTCTCTCTCTCTCTCTCTCTCTCTCTCTCTCTCTCTCTCTCTCTCTCTCTCCATCCTTCTCCATCTCTTTCCATCTTTCACCCATCCTTTAGTCTTTTTGCCCAGCCAGGCTCTTTGCTGCGGCCCTCAGAGCCCTCCTCAGAGAGATCTCTTGAAGTGCAGGGAATCAGAGGCAGAGGAGCGCTCTGGGAAAGCTGGCTGAGCGGAAAAAAAGGGGGCTCTAGCACTGATGCTGGTATCGCGACAGCAACAAGCGTGTAATCAGCCCTCTTTTAAAGTGGCTCCTCAAAGAGCATGAGGGCTAATGTGCACAACTTAGACTGATATTTTCGATAAAGCCCCATATTTAGCAACTGGCAAATATATCAGGCTGGCTGTTCCCTTTTGAGTGTGAAATGTGATAAAGACATACATCTCCCCACTGATAAGGAAAATGCGGGAGGAGTTGGAGTGGTTGGCACACAAAAGAGGTCTGTCAAGACACTGGGAGTTTGGTGATTTTACAAGCCATAATTCTGCTGCTAAAAAAGAAAAAAAACTGCAGAGAGGAAGATGATTAACGTGGGCCGGACTGCTCGTCCCTCATCTATTCTGTTATCTTCATTATTTGGAAGGCATTAAAAGAGGCCAGGGATGGCAGCTCGGGGAGAGGGGCTCAGGAGGTGGGGGAAGTTCTATGTGCTGGGATACTAATTACAGTGTCCACTAATAGCGCCTCAAGTAAACCAGGCCAATGCATCTTGCTTGATGAGAACATGCATCAACCAGCTTAATTGAGAGTAAAATGAGGCAGGCGTGCCACAGGACCTATTAATCAACATTGATGAATGAAAGTGTAATTAGATGTGGAAATACAAAAAAAAGTGGGGGAAAGGAAAAGCAATCGGTTTAACTCAAAGTTAAGGCTACAGTTGTTAACTAACACGTTGCAATATTGTGCACATTAGGCTTTATCTTTCCTTTTCCCCTGCCCAATCTTTTTTTTCTCTGCGTGGAAAAATGTATAGGTAAGAGTGTGTTTGCTGAGGCATCATTTCGATTACGTAGATATGGTCCTTCCCGCCCATTAATAGCGAGTATTGCTGCACCTGCAATACAGGCTGCACCTGCTGCAGAATACACACTCCAGCATAATTAGTTTATTCAAAGCACCTCCATCAACTACAGCTCCCCTCTAGGCCATGATGATCATTGCTAATATGGTCCACTCTCTGCTATACTGCCGCTGCTACTTCCAGGACTGGATTAAGCAGGTGTGACACCAGACTTTACCGAACTATCCCCATAAATAACGCTCGTCTGTGGCGGTGCACTCGAGGCTAACAACCATCGTCGTTTTTAACATGATCACGTCAACACTTTCAAGGGTTACTTAATGTCATGAGACTTTGGATCTGCGGATGATTTAGCGTGACATATTCAGCCTTAATCTGCGTTTATTGTTCATCATATTTATCTTGTGTTGCAGCATTTCCGCTCCCTGACATTGACATTCATTGCCGGTCCTGCGCAGCCCCATGAGCTATGTGAATAAACACAGCAAACACAACACCCTTGAAACGCCATAATCCCTTTTGTTTTGGTGGAGGCTCTTTCCGCTGTGTATGCAAGTGGGAAAGCCTCGCCGCCTTTACACTCTCACACACACACATGGAGACATACAAACAAACTCGCGGGCACAAATGCACACACACAGACACACACACACACACACACACACACATACACTCACACACACACACACACACTTTCCTCTCTCTGCTCACGTTCCCTTTCAAAAGCTCTTATCTATTTATAGACTTTGATATGTAAACCTATGAAATCTTACCTCAGGCGAGACAATCAGGCCTGTTCTTCTTCAATCCGCTGGAATCAAAAGACAGAAAGGGGAACAAAAAAACAGATGAGAAAAGCGAAACACAAAAGAGACACAATGTAAGAAGACAGAGGCAGAGGCCTGCTTATACCATAGGGTTGATAATTACAGCCAGAGACAAGGCAGATTAGGACGACGATTCCACCAAATGCTTCCTGAAGACGGGACTGACAGGGGAAGCAATGTGTTTTATTTTTTAACCAAACGCTCACATTGCCTCCCATCACTTTGCATTAAAAGAGCAGGGTGGCGTTGCTGTGCTGGTGGAGGGAGAAAGGAGGCCGGCGATCTGTCATGGGACGGTGCACCCGAAATCTGAGATGTGCCATAATGAAGTGGACATTGGGGGAAATAAACTTGGCAGATTTACCAAATTACCAAATCTAACGCGGCATAGCAGCATGGGGCATGAGAGGTCAGCTCCATTTTCTCCTGCACCCGCTGACATCATCTAAAATGGCCTGGCTGAAATTAGCCTAACCCCCGGAATGACATATCTCTCTGCATAAGCCGTGTGGACGCGCCGAGCGGCTGAACGTGAAATCCAAATCAACACATTGTTTTTGCAATGTCAGAAGCAGCCAGGGAATGACCATCACTCTGTGGCTCGGGGATATTTGTTGTCAAAACGGTAGCTCTGCAAACTGTTTGAAATAATCTAATCCAGCGAATCTTGACTCGTTAGGGTCATTATGCAGGCTTGACCTCGTTCTGTTGGGATGGATCTCAGCACAGCGAAGGGGAAGCGCAGGCGGACAGGGGCTGTCTGCAGAAACACGTGGAACTTCCTCCGTCAATAAATGTGACACATGTTGGCTTCAGAGACGGGTGGCTGCCTGGTGGAAGAAGCACGACACCCGTTGACTTTCGAGCCCTTTACCCCCGCGGCACCAAACAAGACAACACAAATACAGTCAATGTGAGCAAGAGAAAAACATGTAGGGCTTAAGAGCACTGACCTATTGTTCTGTGGAAAGAGGGGCCCTGCCTTATAACACACCAAATGCTTTTTTGACCAATTATAGATAACACAAGACATGAAGCGTTCTGTATTTATTGATCTGCACCTAATGCGTGGCTCTGATATTCCATGAATACATTTTGCAATGCTATGTAGGGAATTTATACATTTACATGGCCTTCAAACAAAAATGAGTGTGTTTTTATATAATTTTGGTGGAAAGTAACTAAATGCGTTTATTCAAGTACTGGAGTGCATTTAATAAATTAAACTGCCTACTATATAAAGCAGTTATTATTATCTCCACTTTAACCAGCTGAAACAAATATAACAATCTAGTAATAAGATAATATAACACTGACAGGGGCTATTCAGAAAAAAACACTGTGCTGCTAATAATTTCATATTTTTAGACTGTGTTATTGCTATTTGTAAGTAAATAATATGAAGACCCCGACCACCACTGAAAAATTCAACCTGATTGGCAGAATAAATGTTGCCACTGTATGTTGCTGCAAACCAGGGATTATGTTGAAACTTTACATCTAATATGTTGAAACGTTTTAATTCAATTTTCTCTTTCTGCCATTATGCTGTGCTGAAGGTCTGGTTAGGTTTAGGCACAAATAAAACTTGAAAAAGATCATGTTTTGCTCTCCTGACGACTCGTCCAAAATATCCACAAAGCTACAAAATGGCCCAACAGTTGCTAAAATCATTTGGGTTGTTGGTTGGTTGCAGTGGTTTCAAACAGTAAAGGTGTCACACCACCACCAAAACACGTTATCACAAATGTTGATGAACATATCTGTGATTTGTCCATACATTTTATTGTGGCGACTGGGCTGGGAAAATATATTCTTAGAGTATGTAAAGCATTATTTAGGGACAATAAAGACTATTGGTACACTATAAAGTATTCAGTTTGTCTTAAAATTATCCTGAAATTCTATTCATGTTGTCCAATCATGTAATCTCTGATACCTCAGACCTATGAGCACCAGTTAATGCAAAATCAAGCATAGTTTTTTGTTCCATTAACGTCATATTTTTTTGATAGAAATGATTATGATATATAGCATAACGCTCACCACATTAAATGCCAGCCAGACAAAATGTGAATAAACTTTAACCCTCACATAAAGATGTGAATAAACACAGATTTAGGTAGGCTGCTCCAGACGATAAACTGTTGATTTCAGCAGCATCTCCATCACTCCACCCTTATGTGGCCATTGGAAGAGGCAATCCTCTCTGCTGTCTCCTTGTGTCTCAGAAATAATAAATACACTTTTTTTTTTTAAATGGCTGACTTTATGTTGCTTTTGCAGCAGAGCTGTCGCTTGGGTAGTAACACTAAAGATACAATCACGACGGTCGGCGGGGGGGAAGATGGACGAGTGAGCGGGACAGGTGGACAGGTGAGATAAGGAGGTTTTGTGAGAGGCAGTCAGGCCTGGATTTGTGTGGCTGTCCACTGTCGGACGCTTAATAGCTGATGGCAAGTTGTGATTGTGATGAACATTTTAAATCTGCGGTCCAGTTTACCTTGACCTTTTCCCTTCTTTTCTTCTGTCGTATCACATGGCTGGTACCTCATCTGTTGTGGAATATTAGTGTCTGTGTTTCACTGTGCGCGTCACTTGGATCTCAACTGTGAGATTTATGTAACAGTGGCGCTTCTTTTTTTACAGAAATAAAAGCATGACTTATTTTATAGTCTGCCCTGTTGTTTTACAGGAATTCTTATATGCTGGAGAGTTTTGGCCACAGGTTAGGTCCATCAATATTACAGAAGCAACTTATTTTCTCACCTACCTCTATTGGTATACAGATACTTTTGGTTTGATAAGTCCAGCGTTTGAGATACCCATCTCTTAGATCTCTGCTACAACCTCAAAACAAGGGAGATAAATGGACTTTTGTTTGTGGCACATGTCATGTGACAACTTCAACAGCTAAAACTCACACTGGAAGCCTGTTACTCCATTGCTTTTACTCTGGATCCAACTTTGTTGGCTTGTGATCGCTTGAAACAAAGCGTTATCTACTTGCCACGCCTTGTCACAGATTACATCTCTGTGGCGACCATTTCAACAAAAAAATCTGATTGTTTTGTTTGAATAATTTTACTAGCCCGAAGGTGTAAAACTATCCAATAAAAGTAGACAAAAATGTGTGAAAGGATTAAAATTTTGCACAGCACAAAGGTGACTTTCTGCTTTCTGATCAATTATCTTGCGACCACTCAGATATCTCATGGGACCCCTTGAGGGTTCCTGACCCCCAGGTTGGGAACCCCCGACCTGGATAGTCCACAGAACATGGTTTCAACAGTTTGCATGAGGACTATTTCTTTAGAAGAAACCAGTGCCAATAAGTCAACTATGATTTATAAACAGCATTAAAATAAGTCAGCTTTACTACTGTCTATCAATAAATTAATCAATTCACATCCACATGCCTGCTGTCATTTTCCTTGGAAGAATTCTCCAGTGCACAGGGAGTGCCTCTGTTTTACATTTCTGGAAGTAGCAACTGTGGTTTGTAATAGAGGAAGACAGGACGGAAACCGTAGAGGATCTGGGTGGAAAGGAGCTACAGCAGCTGCAGCTGATTCAGATCATGGAAAGAGCTCCACGTATAAAAACACACACTTTATCCACAGAAGACCTCAGAAAGAAGACATCACAGTATTTGGACACAGGCCACACTTTTTGACTGCAGTGATCTCTTCCAAGTGCAGTGTAATATATCTTATTCATGATGGGGATGGAGACCAAACAACACAAATCTTACACAATGTTAAAATGTTTAGCTGAATGTAAAACAACTGCCACAAGCGGTGCAAATAAGTGGTTTAAAGACAATCTGAAATGCATAACAGGTCTGTACATTTCCACTCCATACCACTCAGCCACTTGCTGTTTAGCCTCGCTGAGAGTGATCGATGCTCCCTGGCCCACTCCGCGATGAAAGAGTCATCCTTTTGTTTTCTATTGCTGGCCGGATTTGAGCGAAGTTTGATGGATGTGGGTGGACTTGTCACACGTGGGTGTTATCTCTTTGTTGTGTGAAATGGAGACAAAAGAAGAGGAGTGGATGAGAAGACTGTGATTTTTATCTCTGAAGTGCAAAAATGTTTCTCGGCGCAACACGGGAGGGAGTGGGAGAGAGATTAGAGCTGTTGAGGAACAAAAATAGATTGATCAGATAGCACGATAAGAATAACGGAGGGCTTTGTTTGTTAATTCTCATTGTCTTTTTTTTCTTCTATGTTGCGTTTAACATTTTCCCTGATCCTCCCTTTTTGTTTTACCTTACATCCTGTTATTTCATGAGCGGTAAATATGGAAACGTCTGTATTTACACCTTGTAGTAATTTGGCTCCTTGCCTCCATAGATTAAAAAATAACCTAATTAGGAATATTATTGTTTTGCTTGGCTCCACACCTGTGCTGCATTCTGCATCTGAGTGGTTAGTGTGTGTGTGTGTGTGTGTGTGTGTGTGTGTGTGTGTGTGTGTGTGTGTGTGTGTGTGTGTGTGTGTGTG
>JBBPCS010000855.1:7547798-7560049 GCA_037974645.1 Hollardia meadi | reverse complement strand
CCCCCCCCCCCCCCCCCCCCCCCCCCCCCCCCCCCCCCCCCCCCCCCCCCCCCCCCCCCCCCCCCCCCCCCCGGCAGAAGAGGTGTAATCAGTGTAGCGAGCCAGAGAGTGGCAAGGACACGACACACGGGCACAAATGGAGGACGTTCCTGGTATTCCCCGTTTGGAGCTACACCCAGATTTGCCCTGAACTACATATTAATATAATACTCCTTAATACGTTACATACGTTGTAACACTTTTGAAAAACTCAAATGATTTTCTGATTATATTACTATCTCTGCTTCATTGGGGTGGCATTGTTGGGACATGAAATATTAAAATAATGCAAGAGAGAGAGAAGACATTTTGCATCAAGACAAATGTGCCAGTTTTGGTGTCAACTTAACAATACAAGGAAGGCCTGAGCATAGAAGATTAATCACATGGAACATTTAATAAATAGTGATTTACTCCTTATGTAAGGCTCCATTAACTGATTTGTAATAGAGCAGGTCATTGTGTTGTTGGATTTGTTGTTTTTCACACACTTCCATCCCAGGTATTTGTTGAATTAGCTTAGTTTAAAGTAATAGAGACATTAAGTGAGCAAGCTATCATTCATTTCACTATAGGTCGTTTCGATTATCTCTGAATGACAATTTACTATGCTGAAAACTCTTTTCTCCCCTGTATGGCTACTGTTGTTGTATGTTACCTGTCGATGCAGCGAGTCCTTGGTGGCCAGCTCATTCTCCAGTTTGTCGTTGAGGTCGTGGATATGTGTGGTCTCCCGCTGAGCAGCTAGGTAGCGTTTCTCTAATGTTGTTATCCTCTCCTCCATATCCTCTCTCTGTGAGTGGAGAAACCCAGCAACAACAGGAAAATCAGGAGAGAAAAGCCTGCAACAATGTGAAGCCAAAAGCCATAGAGAGCGTACTTTATCTCTACATTTATAGCCAAATTCCACCATTTTATGATTTCATATACATTATCTATACAAACCTTCATAGTAGCTTAGTATACAAGAAATGCATGTACTTTACCATTTTGTAAAGACTAGCTTTAAGTAGTTTCCATTTTTGTATTGCCTGACAGCAATACAGTCCGAATACACACAAAAATCCAGTACACATAGCATGCATACTGACAAAAAAAACAGAACTACTATAGTCGCTCAGAAATGAAGTAATCAATAAATGAGCTTTGTTAGAAGACTATTTAGTTATTGCTTATACTCTGTGTTGTCATCATGTAATGACAATAACTATAGTAATACAGGTAAATGTGGTTTTGCTTTACCATAAAGCAATAAACTCCAGTCACAATAAACAGAATTGAACTCAAAGGTTAAAGACTGACTCAGCTTTAGGAAAGCCCTTTCAAAAGACTTGCTTAAAAAATAATCTAGTGTGTTCCTGGTATTGTAAAACATAATAACACAACACAATATTGTGCATGCTTGGCTAGTCTTATCCATGTTGTCATGTGCAGTTTCTCTGTAGGAGTCAGAACTCTCAAAGGCATGGGAAACAAAAGTATTTTTTTATAATGATAAAAATGTATAATACATATCTGTTTTTTCCACAGAATGTTAAAATTTATCAAGCTTTTGTAGTCCACTCTTCTCAGTGCTTGCCCCCAGAACAAAAGCACATTTATCCTCTACCCTCACCTCTCTCTGTTCCCTCTGTTGTTTGATTGACAGCTCCTCGCTGCGGCTCAGTTCTCTGCGTGCATTCGTGAGTTCGGCCTCAAGCTCGGCCAAACGAGCGTTGAGAGTGGCAGAGTGCTCACGGCTCTGGCTCAGTTCTTTATTGGTCCGATCCAGCAGCTCCTGAAGCTCAGACACCCGGCTGCCATCGTCGTGAGCGTCTATGGAGCCGTTGGGCAGTCTCTGTGAGGCAGACACACAGACTTAATGGATATATATGCACATTTTTGTATATGCACAAATGTATTAGGTCTGAGAATTGAGACACATAAAAATCACCATGCTGTGGTTTGAGAGTATGTTGTAGAACTGATAAAGTTGGATGACCTAGATAAAAAAGTATTGAGTGTTATGCATAAGAGGGTGGGTTGTGTGGGGTTAGGCTGCCATGTTGTTGATTTTATGTTGTTTCTCTTCTCTTCTCTCAAAGTGCAGTTAATTCCAGGGCCTTAATTAAACAAACCTTCGGGGAAACATATTTAGAAAGGCAAATCAGTGGGCAGCCAAAGTTAGTGGGACCCCCTCCACTCCCTCATGTTCCAATTTTGCCTGCTCATGAATATCTTACAGAAACATAAACATATCATGAAACACTGGGGGAAATAGGGCTAAATGGTCTAAAGCCATGTAATAAAACACAGCTGGTGATTTGTGCTATTGTGCATAATTGTTAACTCATTAGATTTACTCAAAGGGACTTTGAGCAGCCCCATCTGACCGGCAGTGTGTAGGAGTCATGTAGACAGGGCTCTAAGATACACGTGGTTAGGATTCCTGCTGAAAGAGTACATGGTAATTTTATGGCGTTTTAATTTAAAGCATCCCCTAGAGTTGCAACATCCAGGGGTGGTGAACGTGAGCAGAGCAGCGGCTGTCATGGATATACACCGATCAGCCACAACATTATAACCACTGACAGATGAAGTGAATGACATTGATCATGGCTACAGTACAATGTTCTAGTGGAAAACCCTGAGTCCTGGTATTCATGTGGATGTTCTTTGACCCACCCAAACATTGTTTCAGACAAAATAAACCCCCTCATGGCAACAGTGCTCCATGGATTGTAATTTTTCAGTTATGTCCCATGTAGCTCAATCAGATTTGGATCAGGGGTATTTTGAGGCCAGGTGGACACTTAAAGCTCTTTGTCACGTTCCTCGGGCTGTTCCTGAGCAGTTTTTGTGGTGTGGCAGCAGCATTGTCCTGCTGGGGGACCAATGTCATTGGGGTGTGTGCTTGGGTGGATGGTTTGTGTCAATTGGGATCCAGGGTTTCCCAGCAGAATATTGCACTGTAGTGAGATGATTAATGTTATTCATTTCAACTGTCAGTGGTTTTAATGTTGTGGCTGATCTGTGTATGTGTGTTTGCACAGTTCACACAGACATCTAAAGTCTTCCTCCTCATGCAATTCTCTCTTCAACTTTCCCCCCTCACTCGCGGCCATGCTTTGATACAGTCTTCTCCTTGCTCTAATCCTTTCTAAATGGTAGGTTATTGATTTTTTCAGTTTAATTATTCCTTGAAATAAAACTACTGTACTGACACTTATTTCTGCTCCTCTCTATACTTAAGCCAAAGAAACAGGAGCCAAAGGCCCATACAGAGCAAGGCGGTTTCTATCCATATACAAACAGCCTCTTCTGTTTAATCACGAGGAGGTTTGTTACTCCCTGTAGACAGACGCAGACACAGTTACATAATGTGTGCTTGTTTCAGGACAGCCTCAAACCATGGAGGACAGAGCTCAAATAGAGAGCAAGATTTTAATTTTAACAGAATCATCAGAAGGATAATGCAGGTTTCATGATACATTCATAGCTCTTTTAACCTATGGTGTGTATCAGACATGCAGGCTGCAGACTTGGACTCGAGTTGTATGTCGCACACACAGTGACTTGAAACTTGATTCAGACTTGATATTTGGGGCTTGTAAACAATCTATATTTAAATGATTTAATTTATTGTTTATGAATTAAGGTAATGTCTGACTAGCTGAATGTCATACCCTCGCTCATTATCATGTGTACCCTTATGCCTCTGGTGCATGTAACCACAGATGACTGTCAGCTGCAGCAACAACACCATGGCGAGCACACCTGCAGCCTTTGGCTATAATAACGCAACACAAGGCCCAAACAAAAGAATCGCTAAATGCAACATCTATGGTATCAAAATAAAGGATGTTAGAAAACATGTTTAGCTTAGCATCAGCTATCCAATGTTAGCTCACTACTAGCTTTGTAGCTAAGGGTGAGTGAGGGTTTGTTTGCTTGCCACATGTGTTAGCATTGTGCTGATAGAAAGACCACATTAATTATTAGGGTCGTCATAATGTTACAGCCTTATTCACTGGGTTTGAGAGACTGGATGGATGTGTTAATTTACAGCAGATTAGTTTCAACACATACTGTTGTAGCCTACTTTACTTTAACTTAAAATTGGTTACAGCTATTATTGCATGTCTAAAAATGTCTTTATATCCATTTTTAGCCACCCTCTCTACATTCAGAAACAAATTGATGTAGATAGCCCGTAATATTAGCTGAGAACCAGTTCTTCTCTCACAACCCAGTTGTTCTAGATGGGTTTCCTACTTCTAAAAAATGTCAGCTATATTACGATTCAGCAACAGACAAGCAAGTCAATTTTTCTTGATGCAAAACCTCAATACTTGACCTATACTGTAGCTGTATGTTCATGTTACCAGGCAAAATACGGTTATTAACTTCACTCGTAAAGGAAAGCTTTCATTGTGTGTTTTTTAAAACTTTATTTAACGTGATCATATACCGAAGAACTAATTAATGCTGATACTGTGTGCTAATATGTGTCATCACACATGCTAAGTGTGATGACACAGTTCCTCCTTTACATATAGCTATGCAGTGTTCTAAGCAGATTGGGTGGCATGCAGTAGATAATAGCACTCTCACTGCAACCAAAACCAACAAAAGACTTGAGTTGGACTTGCAAAAGATGATTTGTGAGCAACTCTGCTGTGTATGTGTGTGTGTATGTGTGGAATAAAGACAGAAACAAGATAAAAAGACAGGTAACCGACAGCCAGACAGACAAATGCTATAGGCAGACATAAAATAAATGTCACACAGCCAGGAAGACCTTCCATGTAGGTCTGGATCCATCTGTTCGCTCCACTGAGTCACCATCCTTCCTTTGTCTCACCATGTTCAACTGAAATGCAGATTAAAAAGAAGAAAAATACCAGGAACAATGAACAAACTCACACATTTATTATCTTTTCTTTTCCCTCAGTGAAACCAAGAACAAAACTCAGCCTCCCAAAGGGAAGCCTGGCTCTCAGGCTGTCAGCATGCTTCAGACAACATGCTCTACCATATTTTACATTACTGCAAATATGAATTATGCTCAGAATAGAGGAGAGAGGGTCTGCTTCTCTTATAAAACTGTGTGATCAGTGACTTAATAACACTTAATAAGCTTTAAATCTTACACAACCTCCTGCTTTGACTGAGCCTGCTATGAATATTTAACATAATTTTTCTTTGGAATGATTTCTTTAATTACATTATTAAATAGATAGCACAGAGGGTGGATTTGTGTGTGTGTGTGTGTGTGTGTGTGTGTGTGTGTGTGTGTGTGTGAGTGTGTGTGTGTGAGTGTGTGTGTGTATGAGTGTGTGTGTGTAAGTATGTTTGGGGAAGTTGAAGGGGTAATGCAGAAAGGGGAAAGAGAGAAAGCGAAAGAGTGTTTGTTTTTAATTGCAACCAGGGCTGCTGCACAAGCACAAAGGTGCATCATTACTTACCTGACAGAGCGCCACAATCACAAGCCCTCCCCAATAAATACCCGTTACTAAAAACCAGAATATAAATAAAGTGAAGGTCACATCAGAGGGAGGCGTGATCTAGTCCAGAGGTAGGTGTCTTACCCATCACCCCAACCTCCCCCTCCCTCTCTGCTCTCTTCCTCATACTCTGTCTCTCTTTCTTGCTCTTTCTCTCTCGCTCTCATTACAGGAGAAGCCATGCAGCGCTGGTTAGGAGAACGTGTGATGAGCCTTGGGAGATATATCCACTGGGAGGGAGAGAGGTAGAGTGAGACTAAAGGGGAATGGGGAATAGATAAAAAAAATGCTGACTTGTCTTCAAAGGAGGCAAAAATAATTGAAATGGTGTGTGTGTGTGTGTGTGTGTGTGTGTGTGTGCGTGCGTGCGTGAGTGCGTGCGTGTGTGCGTGTGTGCGTGCGTGCGTGCGTGCGCGCATGCAGGAGAGGTGGGGTGAGGTGGCGGGGGAGGGAGATTGAGTGGCTCCATGTTCGAGTTGGTCATTAATTGAGCAGGAATGTGAGACACTGTGTGGTCCTCCGCCGACACCCTTGCTGACACACAAGGGGAGATTGATAGAGGAAACGGTGTGATAAAGATATGAAAGGGGGGGAAAGAGAGAGGGAGAGGAAGTGAACGGCAAAAACATAATAAAGTGGAGGGAACATTGTTGGGCCGGCTGAAACACGGAGGAGGGAGAAAGAGAGAGAGAGAGAGAGTTCAAAGTGGGCCTAGACTGAGTCCTGTCCTCGCCGTGTCCTTCCTCGAGCCCCGAGTCACGCATCGCTCATCTTGTCACATTGAACTCCAGATGCTCCTACCCTGGAGAACGCTCCGGCCATGGCCATTTTTCTTCATTCTCGCTAACAATTTGGTAATGAAATATTGATTTTTAGTTAGATTCATATTGATGCCATTAGCTTTGCATTGATAAATCACCTTTGGCTGCTTGTCTAGCATGGCAGAGCAAGAGCCAGGGCGGAGAGATTACAATCAAAGCCACTGATGTGTTAATTTGATGGATATTTCCCCTTCCACCACCACCTACACCACCACACACATCCCTCTTTCTTTCTTTCTGTCTGTCTGTCTTTCTCTCTTTCTTTCTTTCTTTCTTTCTTTCTTTCTTTCTTTCTTTCTTTCTTTCTTTCTTTCTTTCTTCTTTCTGTTTCACTGCATTTCATAACATTGTGGGGTTTTTTTATTACAAAGCACCCTGTGAGGATATTTATGTCCATGTCCATTTCTCCTGAAATAGCCTTTCAGCCGGCCTGCCTGTGGCAACACTGCACAGTCTTAAAGTCATTTCATGTCTTATAGACAAGACAGGGATATGAGGGACTGTTTCACACCCGTTGAGTCAAATGAGGGAAAACAGGAGAGGGCATGACTATTTCTACGCTTTGACACCAACAAAAAAGCGGCAATAGAGATTCACAATTTATGAGAGGCCTTTTCGCGTGTGATAACAATAATTTAGCAGGGGGGAAGAGATATGGATTTTATTCAGTTTTTCGATATTTATTGTCACAAATATTGGCAATATATGTGAAAGCAGGGAAAGCACCGCTCAGGGTGCATTTTTTTAAGCGGAGACTCGTTTAAACGCCTCAAAATGTTACATCTCTCTTTAGCGTTTCACGTGCTAGGTTGGGAGGATATAACATTTGAGAAACATTAGAACCATTTTCCAGATTAGGGCGGTTTTTTAAATGAGTCTCCTGCCGCAGCTTCGCCTTCCAACTGCAATATGTGTCTGCACACAGTCATCTTAATGAAAGGAAATGATGGCATTCACTTTAATGACGTGGAGTTCAAGGACTGCTTATTGTTCCAGAGAAAAGCCATCTTTTTTCACGGTAATATGAGTCTTTCTTCTCTTGTGTTTTTTTTTTTTTTTCACGGTGCAATTTCATTTTGAGAAACAGACACCGAAGGTTAAATGTGCTATATAGGTTGTCAAAATATGAGAGAGAATTCAGGATGTGAAACAGATATATTGATAACGTCCCCTCGTGCAGTTATCATTGTTCTGATAATGCTTCATCTCAACTTTTTTTTTATCTTTCTGGGCGATTATGCAAAACAGAATATAGTCCTAACTATCACAGACACATGAGCCACTCTGTTTCACTCTAGTTATGCAGCAGATGATCAACACAACTTCTCCCTTTAACATCCAGCACACATTTCTCTGCAGCGTTTTAAAGAAATGAACCAATGACAGTCCAATTTACGGCATGTTTACTGTGCGTGTCATAAAACAGCTTCTCGTTTACATTTGTTCTCTAATTTACTGCTCTGCGTGGAGTGAATCTCCCACATGCTACTTCTCCAAATATTTTGGTCCAAATGCGATTTTGTTTGATGGAATGACAATAACTGGTATTAAAGGGAGGCAGATGATTCCCAGACGTCTGGGGTGCTCTGACATTTACTCGAAACACAATTAAACCCCAGAGTTATGGCTTCTTTAGGGTTCCATGCTTTCCCTTTGATCCTGTGGTGCCCCCGTCTCCTGCCATGGATTATAGGGCCAAACGGGCTATTTGAGGAAAGGCCAGTCAGGTCCAAATAGGGCTGGTGGAGGAACACAGGCTCCACTGGCATTGGGAAAAGCTTCCATATGACTGCAAAATATCTATCGGTTAACTCTCCAGTTGGGCTCCAATACATACAATGGGTGTCATTCTTTGAAATAATGTTGAAAATAACAGAATGAACTAGCCACAGTGAGTCTAATGGTCTAATATAATGGTGATCTATGAGAAGATATTTCTGGTCTCCACCTAAAGTTAGAGCTTTGTTTGATTTCAGACAAATGTCATCCTGATAGTTGCTATAGTTCGGCCTGATTCCCATCACTCCAAACTTCCATCAGGTCCAAGATGCTGTTAGTGCTCCTCATTGATTTGGCTTAGAGTCCCCCACCTCTCTGTGAAAATACCCCAAGTTCAGGAGGATTTACTATTGATCCCCTCCCTGCGGGGTGATATACCTCCATCCACACACACACATTTAGTCTCGAGCTTACCGTCAAGGTGTGTGGCGCAGATACACCGAGAATATTTTGACTGAGCAGATAGACTGAGAGAAAAGTTTTTCCCTGAGAGGCTACTCGGGGAGAGCTGACCCCTCATTCAACTGAGTGAAACACCTCAATTTAGATTCTCTATGCGCTGATCGATGAGTCTTTATGTGGCACTGCCCTTTACAGTAGTGTACTACCAAGCTCTTTATTACTTTAATGTCTTTCCAGTGATGTCATCCTGAGGTCATGCTCAGACACAGGGGCTGTCAGTGGCATTTTGATTGGCAGAGGCACCGTTGAGGCTCAGCCAATGGCAGCCCAGTGTGGCAGCTGGTTGTCATGAGAATGGGCAGGCAGGGGAGGGGCTTCGTTAGCGCCTCAGCCATGCAATGGAATCAATATCTACCCCCTGAGGCATCGCTGTGTTCCCTCGGCCAGCCGGCAGAGAGGGGAAGACAGCCATGCTCACACTCACTCCACAGCTCCAATACTACAGCTCACAGCCGCTAAATGAGTGGGAGAGAGGGGGAGAGAGGAGGGAAGGGGGCTGAGGTGGAGGGGGTCTGAGGAGAGAAGACAGAGCAGTCAAACATTTCAGGGCCCGCCATTCCAGAGTAATGAAGCATAGCAAGAGAATATACCTCCGCAACATTTGATAAAGATGGGCTGACACACCAATCCAAATAGGTTCCTCTGTACGCGGGCACATGTCTATCCATCACCACTCCACATTACAGACAGGAAGAAAGGGAAGGCAGAGGGCAGTAGAGGGGAGGGGTGCAAACAGACAGCAAAAGGGGAGTAAAAATTGACTCAGTGAGAGAACAGGTGGGGAGGCCAGGGTGGATAGCGAGAGGTAGGGTGAGAAGGAAGGGAGAGAGAGAAGGAGTCGTATCCTTGGCAGCTGGTGGATCCTATCAAGGCCGATTGGTTGGTGAATGAGGCTCGGGAGGCCCGTGTCCTTGTACCCGCCGGTTTGTTTTCCTCTCACTCCCTCACTCCACTCCCGCAGTGAAAGACAATAAAGAAGCAAATGAGTAAACGTTGCACATTTTACGTCCTCATCATCCCTGCACTCTGTCTCTCCATCTGTTACTCCCTCACCAGCGCAGTAAAAAGAAAGAAGTGAGGACTAGAAAGAAGGAAAAAGAAGAGAGAGCAGCCGTGTGTTGGTAAAAGTTTTAGTCAGGTTTACCTTTGACCCTTTGAATCGCTGCTAGTTCTCACTGCTGAGAGGGTAAAAAAAATCTCCTGTTTGATCTCTAGCTGATTTCTAATAGAGGGAAACAAAATGACAGGTCTAATTTGTGAAAATGTTTTTGATGGCATGATGCATCAACAAGTACATACTGTAAATCTGACTTTGTTCAGATAACGGAACAATGTGCAACTTTAATACAGGAATAAACTCACGCAGTGTTGCTGTCTGGTGAGTTCTAAGTTCAGTAAGACTGCACACAGACACACACACACACACACACACACACTCCCATTCTCCCAGTCAACGTGTCTGTTACTAGCTAGCTGTCTGTGCAGTTAGCTGTTTGGTGTGATTAAACACAGACTTCATAACCAGTCCACCAGTCAGATTAGTGCAAATTTTTGTCTGTTGTGCGATGATACTGAAAAGAAAACTTGAGGTTAAGATTGCTTGCTGTAAAGACGAGCAAGAGTCTTTATGCTAGGTGCTCTGTGAGGCTATAGGCAGTGGTTTTTCAAGCTAAATGCTAATGTTAACATACTTACATGCTCACAATTGCAACATATTGATGTTTAGCAGGTCATGTTCACCATATTATTTTAGTGTATTAGCATCCCAGCATATGGCTGATGTCATTAGTTTTTCAAGTATTTGGTGATACACTATATTAGTCAAATTAAAATTTTAGCACCAGATAAAAACTCAGGGGATAACCAAAATTATTAAGATTCATCCTGAGGCGATGTGGGAGTGTCTGTACCAAATTTCATGGCAATCGTTCAAAAACACGAAGAACAACTTCATGGTGCTGCTAGAGGAAGGTCAGAGGATCACTAAAAGCAAAAGTGCACATCCTTTGGGGAATATAAAATATCTGTACAAAATTTCATGGAAATTCATCCGATACTTGTTCAGTTTGGACCAAAGTGGGGGCCCAACTGACGGCGGCATTGTCATCGTACAGCTACATCACTAATATGGCTAAAAAATAAAAAAAATAGGCAAACAATGCCCCAACATGCTTACATGTGGAAAGTAAATGGGACAAAATACCAAGTAAGCTACTTTACCCACATGGCAGTGGCCTGTTACCTTTATAAGATGCCAACCAGAAAGAGTTAAAACACAGATAGCTTGTCCCTACATGTAATGTGTTGGAACATTCCCATCCTGTAAGTGACATAAATAATAACCCATATGTTCTCACAGAGGAGACAATCAAGTCGAGCAGGTAATATATCTAAATAACCTGCCTAAAAAGAGATAATACGCAAAATCTTAATATTACTGCCATGTAATATTTAGCAGAATGAGTCTCTGTAGCTGAAATTTGTAGTGCTGTCTTCTATCAGTTGTAAATATGGAGTTTTGAAGGCCAGAAATCTCAACACCTGGCCCAATAACTCAGTTGATATTGATCAACAGCCATAACAAGCATCTGCTGACATATAGTTATTTTTTGCTTTTGGACAGTAAAAACTTTTGTTTTTGCTCTTTTCAGCGAATTTGTTCTTTGTAGAGAAACTGTGTTACTTGGACAGAGAGAGAGAAGAGAGACAAATAGAACAAATAAGCCTTGCTGTAACATAACGCAACATGGCTGTGCGTCATCCCCAGGAGGTTGTATACGGAGGCCTGCTGCCTGCTGGCCGGCCAGGTACGCTGCTTTGCTCTCAAGTCTTGGGGTGATTAATGAAATCTTAACGGCAGGCCAGACACAAATATTCATCACCTGGCTGCCCCTATTGTAATGCATGTGGAGAAGCCGGAGCGTGACAGAGGAGAGGGGAGACGAGAGCCGGCCCAGAGACAAAACACAACATGGGGCACGGGGATTATTACCAGGCCCACAGAAACAACGCTTTTTGTTCTCCTCAACAAAATGGAGGCATGTGATTTATGGACAGCCAGCATCTGTTTGGAGCAAGGAGAGACACAGATTCATGTCTGCTATTATGGGCTGTCCATGTAACCGGGGTAAGAATTTGAAAAGGGGGGTGGGGGGGGGGCTGTTGATTGGGATGGTGGAGGGGGGGGGGGGTGTTGCAGCCGTTAAGAGCAAGACCTTCTGGGAAAGTACACTGTGTCAATTCCTTGTTGACTGTGAATCTGTGACATTGTAGCGTGTGGGTGAGGTGTTGCATTACATTGTATATCACAAGCAGATGTAGGGCTACAAGCCACCCGGGGGTGGTGTTTGGAAAGAGTCAAGTGTTGGTGGTGGGTGGGACTGAGAGATAGACGCGTACACACACACACACACAAAAGTTTGATACACCAACTGATAATGTGTTACCACACAGAGCACGAAGGAGGATGAAACCTATTGTATCATCATTCCTCGCAATAAATAAGGCTTTGTGTGCAAGACTGATATGATCATTTTGATTTATGACATGCATGAAAGACTTGCCAGAAATCCCTGAGACTGTGGGTTCACAGGGTGTGTGTGTGTGTGTGTGTGTGTGTGTGTGTGTGTGTGTGTGTGTGTGTGTGTGTGTGTGTGTGTGTGTG
>JBBPCS010000855.1:7502090-7518784 GCA_037974645.1 Hollardia meadi | reverse complement strand
CACACACACACACACACACACACACACACACACACACACACACACACACACACACACACACACACACACACCATGACACAACAACACTGCACAAGTCAGTTTTACATGTGAATGGCTTTCAATGGCAAAAAGGAGAAACTTGTTGAATTTTGATGACAAAACTCCTGATAAATCCTGTCACATGACATGATTTCATTAAAAAATCAGGGATGTTTTCTCTTAGTCACTTTATCAGAGTACAGGCCAAAAGTTGTTTGACTTTCTAGCCCCGTCATTTTTCACGAAAAGCTTGCTCGCCAGTGTTCATATCTGATGCAACAACTAGATTAAGGAAAACTGAATTAACTTAATGTGCAGTATTACTGCAGCATTTCACTAAACTGGTTTACTTTACATGAAAACCATGACACTCATGATTTTAAAACCTCTACAACACATTCTGTATTTCTTGTTCCAATACTTTCAGCATGCATAACTGCATTATTTACAGGTGAACAAAGAAAAATATGTTTTTTAAAGAGCTACACCGATAAAAGCCCATATTTATTTGCTATATTATATATTAGCTTACTGCAGATATATATTGGTACTGCTGTATATATCAGCCAGCAAGAAACAAAAACGCTTTTGAGCTAATTTAGTATTACTTTTACATAATTTGTCCATCAGAGAGCACTGATAAGTTGTTTTTTTTAACTGTAAAATGTCTCGATCATTATTTATCTATGCATCTATCTTTATTACGTGTTAGTGTAAAAAAAGAAAAGAAAATACTTTTAAACAGTATATCCTTACTAAAAAAATTTTACCTCCCAAATATGGGTATCAGTATCTCAATAATCCATTTTCAGTTGGACTTGAGTTTTTAATGCTGCATGGAATCAAAATCATGGGAGGCAAAAAAAAAAAATCAGGCCATTTCTAACACAGTTAATGAGATTTCTCAAACTATAATGAGGCGATATAAGAAACATTCCACCAGGACATTAATTGTTAAGGGTCATGAAGCACAGGCGTAGATGGAATGCACACTGACTAAAAGTGTGGTCATTCAGTATAAAGAAAACGATTATATGATGTGGAAAACTGGAATGGCTGAATTTAAGATGTTATATTTTTATAATTTAGATTACTATTTAATGAGGACCTATCAGCCATGTTATAATAAGGTATTTTTTCGTTCTGGTGCGCATGTTAATGTTGTCAGAGCAGCTGGAGCCACAGAAGTAAAAGCTAAAGATGGTCGGGCCCATTTGACAACACACACACATGCACTCCTGTGACCTCTCTTGCTGACAGATAACAAGCCTGGGGGTTTGGGGGTACTTTCCGTGAGGGGGAAGCTTGCTGCACAAACCCCCAGTAGACACATCAACATCAAGCACTGAGGCTGGTATATACCTGGGCAGTGTCCAATAGTTGTATGTATGTTTGTGTATCTGTGTGAGTGTGTGTGTATGGCAAGTAAGAGGGTTGTTAGAGGGACACGGCAGGACAAGGAGGTGGAGGAGGTGACAGAGAGTGTCTCTGGCAGCCTAACTGCTGGCCTCTAGATACTCTACTTCTACTCTGCGCTGCCAGCCCTTCTCACTGACGCACTAATGAAAGACAAGACAGAGCTGAACGGAGAACACATGCAGACACACACATACTCATACACACATTACAGAGAGAAATGGGAGACTCAGTTGCTCAAAAAAGGTCACTTTATAGCATGTGACTCAAAGGGCTAAGGCAGAACGTGACGATATGTGCCTGGACGGGTGACAGCGATGTCATGCGTCTGCTCTGGGGCTGTTGTCTTTGACCCCTGGCTCCACACAGCCCCACTTGACCTTAGAGACACAACTGAAAATGGGCAAATAATGCGGATGTTGGATAATGACCACTTCCAAAGCAGCTGGTGGGGTAATTACTCTGTCTCATCTCTCTCTTTGCCTCTTTTCGTTCACTCTCTCTGTTTTGCCTACCTCCATGTGCATCTGTGCGAGTCTCTCGTCAGGCAGAGCTGTGACCTAAACAGTTTGTGACAGCTTTTCTGGGAGAGTGGAGCTGGAGACTAGGCATGCCTCGCAGACCTGAGAGTAGGTTCTCTCATGTCGAACACGAACACACACACACACACAGACACACACACACACACACTCCTTTTGCATCTAAAAACCCAAGCACATATGGACACACATGCACAGACACACACCCTGCCCCAGATAAAGCCTTTTATCATATCTCAAAAACATGCAAGCACACGTGTGTGTGTGTGTGTGTGTGGCCATTTGACGGATCTCCTCTTCATTATTCAAAACCTTGTCAGGATTGTGCAGTATATGTGTCTGTCAATCACTTTCTGCCAGATGGTGACTGACTGTGAGAGAGACAGTCAGTCTGTGTTAGAGAGGCCAGAGATACAGTATGTTTACCTGACTGAATGTGGTTCACACTACATTAAGGTGGATCTATGTGACAGTGGGTGTCTTTTCCTGGTTTAGCCAGTCAATTTTAGCCAATTCTGCTCATAAGAGCTGAAAACACAATGCTTAGTCACTGGAAAACATTTCATTTAAACTTCTGACATTTGGCATTTTCTCCTCTGAGCATTTTGGATGTGTCTCCAAGAAAGCCTCCTCTAAATGATGGTGGTACATAGACTTAAACTAACACAATATGTCAATCAGTCAAAAAAAAAAAGGATCAAGGGTTGCTCCCTACCAGTGGGATCCAGCAGTGTGTTGGTTGCACCCCAGCGGTGGTAGAGGGCAGCCAGTTCATGGGGACTGTAGTTTCTGAGGAAGCCGAGTATGTCAGTGGGCACCTCCGGCATCTCTGCGATTGTGTCCTGCTTCACATCTCCGTGAAGCTCTGAAGGCAAAGAAGTAGAGGACAGGGAGGAATTCAGCAGAGTGCCTCCATGTGCCTGGGGGGCTCCATAGTGGTGTCCTGCCGCAGAGATGTGGGTGATGGTGCTGGGCCTCATAACATTAGCCCGGCACTGGCTGTGGGAGTTGGGAAGTGGCTGATGAGGGGAACCCCGAGCTCTGCCGTACTCTGCTAGGCCATGTTTGCTGGACAGCATAAAGCCCAGGCCCTCCTGAGGCATTAAGTAGCGGTCAGCAATCCGGGATGCTGTAGCAGAGCTGGGGCTTGGAGCTGAGGAACGTGAGAGGGCACCAGTGCTCTTCTCCAAGGAGCTGGAGGAAGACAATGAGCCTCCCCGAGGGTAAGCATCCACTTTGGGTCTGAAGCGAGACTGATGACTCTGGTCCTCCGCATGTCTGATGCTGCTGCTGGTGCTGCTGCTCGGCCGGACGGGGACTCTCCCACCTTCGTTGCCTGAGGTGGATGAGGATCCCCTGGAGAACGAGGAGGAGGAGGGAGTAGAGGAGGATGATGATGATGGCATGGCTGCATGACTGGCTGACTTGCTTTTCTTGAGAACCTCGCTGGAGTAGGTTGGGGGCCGGGTGCGTTGAACACGCATCAGTGGAGGCAGCGGTGGACACTCTTTGCCCTCCAGGACTGGTGGGGGACCAGTTCGTCTCCGGGTAGATAATAAGGTGTCCCTGGAGCCTTTGGAGCTGTTTTTCAGGGCCCATTTTGGAGCAAGATTGGAGCTACTGCTGTTGATGCGGTGAGCCACAGTCTGGTGCATCCAGAGAACCTCGGGGTAGCGGGTCGAGTGGGAGCAGAAAGAGCACTTGTGGCTGGGGATGCTCTTCCTGTCCAGGTTTAGGGAAGCTATGCCTCTGCAGCCCTCAGCCCTCACACATAGATCCACAGGGGTCACGCTAGGGTCGAGTGGGGAGGATCGAGCTGAAAGGTAAGCAGGGGGGGATGCAGAGTTGTTCAACCCCTGAAGAAGAGCTTTCTTTAGCTTGGGATAACCGCTGGGGGTGCCTCTGGCTGAACTGGAGCTGGGGCTGGGAATGGGGCTGGGTCTATCTTCAGGGGCAGCCGGGTGTTGGACACGAACATGAGTCGAATAGGCCTTCAACTCGGTGGTGACAAAGTCACAAAGGCTGCAAATGTAAGGTTTCTCATCTGTAGAAGAGAAATGGCAACATAAAGGTCAGTGACTGCAGAGAAATCATCTACTCTCTCACTCTACTCACTACCAGCTCTAAGTCAGAGCTCATTACGTCTGTGCCAGATTCATATTGTTCCATCCACATGTAGTTTGGGGGAACAGCCACCAGGCTGCAGTATTGGCCGGTATTCTCAGGTCTCCTCTTTTTACTTTACATGTGAATGTATCCGGAACTATTATTTCTTCTAATAAAAGGATCCGTAGGAATAAAGATAGATAAGGAATAAAGATATCAAGAAAAAGTGAAAATGAAAAATTAGATCATATCATTGGATATGGTTTCAAGGATTTGATATTATTCAAGGCTACACAGTGACTCTGTACTAGATAGTAGTTATGTTAGGATTATGATGTTAAGATGTTAAAATAGTGTGAAGAGAGGTGTATATTCATCTCTTTAATTGTTGGGCTGTATTATGGGGTGAAACAATTATATCATAATGTCACAAATTACCATAGAGTTCAATAAACACCTGTTTGGTACATTAAAAAATAAATATTATAAAGCTTTTAAAGTTGTTTATTTGTTGTAAGGCTCTTGTACTGTGATTGCTCTGGAATGCATATGCTGAGAGCTGATTCTTGAAGTGCAGCTTTATAAATTCCCCACAAGGTGGCGTTTGTGACTTGTCTTTCTTTAGCAGTGACTCCCCCAGAGTGTTCAATTTCAGAACTGAAGTGAGTAAAAATTTAATAAATACAAGAATGATGGTAGTAGTTTTATCGACGGTGGATGTAAAAAGGTTATTAAATGTAAAGAAATCGAAAACATGAAAATCCTCAAGTTAGGATTCTAAGGTTTTGAACAGTGGCCGGGTCATAGAGCTTTATCTAATCTTACGCACACATACATTGTGAGTCTCCCATGATCCAACACCTCAGATTCTGTAAGTAGCACATGATGGTACCCCTCCTCTTTTTCACAATAACACCAGAAAACTACCATCTACCATCTATCTACCTATAACACACACAGCTCAGACTCTGCTAGGGTGAAACCTGGCCAGCGCTGGGCTGGGCAGTTTAGTAAGAAAGGCGGTTGGGTTGATGTGTCCTGTTTACTGGTCATTTATTAATCAATTATTGACCAATCAGAGATGTAGAAACTGAAATAAGAAATTGGATATTGCTACTGTCGATAGCTTTCCATGCAAAATATTATTATTGTCCCTCCATGGGCAGCAGAGAATGTTGGTATTTTTAAAAACTAAAGTCAAGACCTACCTTTTTAATCTGGTTTGTAAATGAACTTGGTTTATTTATTTGTCTTTTTGTTTATGTATATCATAGTGTTTCCTTAGGTCCTGTTTTCATTGATTGCTTTGGGTGTGGATGGGTGTTTTTTATTGTGTGATGCACTTTAGGTTACGTTTTGCTTGCATGAAAGGTGCTATACAAATATAATCTGATTGATTGATTGGTCTGATTCAAAAGTACCAGTCCAATCCTGAATCAGACTTGCACATTCACACATTTGCATAGTATACACATAAAAAGAAAAGCACACTAACTAACACAAACTCTGCCCAGCTGGAGTGAAAGAGAATGGCAATTAAGACAGAGTGTGCCATAGTGATAACAGTCTGTCACTGTAGTAACTTGTCTTGTAAAGGATGAAGTAAACAACATCCAGTATGCATCCTCGAAACAAACACACTAACAACAACTATCCATGAAGCAATGTCACATGTCAATGTATAAATGTGCATAGTGAAAAGCTTCAATAACCACATCTATGTGAATGTTTTTGTTTGTTACGATGCTTGGACACCAATCTATAACTACACAGTATACAGCATATACAATATATAAGCCTATCATGTTGCATGCACGCTGTCACGTCTCATTTGCATTCCCAAAAAGTAGCTAAAAGGCACATTAGAGTGTTTTCGAATAGGGTGTCCTCTGAGTGTCTCTTTCCCCATTGCCAGCATCCCTCTCCATCAGGAGGTGACTCTATAAATAACCAATCCCTCAGACATCAGGCTGCCTGGCAGGCTCAATGGTAAGAAGAGTGGATGAAAGACAGTAGGAGTGTCACAGGACGTAACCTTAGTGATTAGAAAAGAGTCAAGAGCAGACAGGGAGGAAAGGTATAGAGAAACAAGATGGACAGAAGCCATCATGAGAAGAATATTCTTTTGTCTAATGTTGAATTTTCTATTTTCTAACATAAAGATGAATACATTTCATCAAATATCAGCAAGTCATCAACAGTTTCTGTAACATTTTTCAATGCCTGATGTTACAGGTTTTGTATCTGATATGTTATATTTGGATTTAGTGTATATATTGAGCTAAAAAGATTCTGTATTCCAAATACATTACTGAAACTAGACAGAGTGAATACTATACAGTATTACATTATACATTCATTAATATTATTAAACCATGCCATTAACTGCTAGAGTTCAGGACTCTAAGGATGTTTCATAACTAATAATTAGTTGTTATACAACAAGTAAAGAGTAAAAGGAAACATGTGGAGAGATTTCAATGGCAAAGACATAAAAAAGGAGAGCAAAAAGCATATTTACACACAGATAAGGGGGGTGAGGGGAGTTTCCTGAGACAGGAAGAACTGAAATAGCACACAGCTCGATCAGGCCTGAAGAAATGTTGCTGCTATTTTTGAATGTCTGTACTAACAGGAAGGAATGGAAGCAATCACTACAGTTCTTAGCTATACACTACCCTAACCTGTTAAAATAGTGTATTCAAGTGAGTTTGAAAGCTAAAAGACAAAGGCCAGAGAGCTCTGAAGTGTTGCATAAACAGGAATCCTTCCTTTACCATATTTCGACCATGATTATGGGTGTTTTGCCCTTGCATGGGTAGGTCTTCGTTTTTGGCTCTGCAGTGTTTATTGGTTGTGGAGGTGAAAAAATGATAGGCATTCCAAAAATGCCCTCTCCTCTACTGACAGGCCACTGACAGAAACAAAGTTTCACTTAACCATTGGCTTTATTGCTCTGTGATACAAAATAATTGCACTGATGTAATCAGAATTTTAAATGGCATTTAAAGTTTATTGACCATCGTTGAAAGTATTTTTTTTTTGTACAACACTCTATAAAAGAGCTGAATTCAGATGTACTTTTGATATTTTGCCACACGGTGGCTCCAGCTCCCACTGCATACAGACTGATGAGATGTGGAGCAGCACCTACACAAAGCACATTTCATCAACAGATGTTTACTACATGAGTACTACACTGTCAGAGGCCTGAAGTGGGAGGCTTGAAAAGAGCTACAGTCATTTCTGCCACTAAAAATCAGAGTGTGTTTAGGTTAGTTAACTTCTGTGTATACCCTTCCTTTGCTCTTATAGTTGTTACACTTTCCTATGCTATTAAGTTGAGTCAGTATCTGACTTGGCAATGGTGGTATTTAAACAATGGAATGGTAACAAAGGAATCTTCAGGACTATGATTCTATATCCTTTTGTTTTACTGTTTTCTACTGAATATGTGACTAAATGATTGAAACAGTAAATTAAGCTGCAATTCTTAAGTCATTAATAGTTACCACAAATCAAATTGAAGGTAATTCTTCAGTGCCCTTAGTTGTTCCTTTGATTATTGATGATCATTTCAAATTAAAGTACATGGAAAATGGCAAGACAAAACCTATAGAAAAGACTGAAGTTTTTGACTAACCTGCAACCTCTCCAGACTTTGCAGTACCCATCTCCGAGGCTTGATCTCCAAGGGTGGAGGCTGGTGGAGAGTCTCCATACCCTGGGGTGCTGGGCCGGCTAGGAGAGCCCGACTCTGGTTCACTGGTGGAGCCCCATCGGTCATCTCTTGCAGTTATTTCCTTGTCTTCAACAGATGCCCTACTTCCATCCTTTCTGTGGACCCGCTGGTGGACGATCATCTGGTGACGACTGCGAAACACCTTCCCGCACTCAAAGCACTCGTTGGACTTGGAGGGAGCTTGCGACTGCGTTGATCGCCGTCTGTCCTGGCGAGATGAAGGCCGGTACTCGGAGTCGCTGAGGCTCTCTGGTGTCCGGTCTCCTGAAGAAGTCTGGTTTCCCAAACCGGAGCTGCTGCGTCGCCCAGAGCTGCGTTTCTCTTGACCTTGCAGGACATAGCGGCTGCTCTCCTTCTCAAAAACCACAGCAGTTCCGGCAAGGGCCTCCTCTCCCATACTTCCTCCTCCATAGGAGGCCTTAAAACCCAGCTCCATTGGCTCCACAACCCTTCCTTTAGTAGCTAATTGCCAGGCCTGGTAGCTGCAAACTGGATCTAGCTCTGGGATCCTTTGACCTAGCATCTTCTTCTCAAACTCCTCCTCTTCGTCCAGTGTCTTTTCCTCAACAGGCTGGAGGTTTAAGTAGTCAAGGTAACGTCTCTTAGCAGCTGGTGAGTCTTCATCATCACTGGGTCTGCTCTGGAATTTCCTGCCAAAGCTGAGACTGTGGACTTTTTCATGGGCCCTCAGGCTCTCTCTGCTGTGGAACAGGTTCCCACATTTGGAACACATGTGATAGAGGGATGTAACAGAGCCAGTGGCAATATCAGGATCCTGGGCTACATCGTTGATGGTGGCTGGATGCTCAGCTAAATCTGGTTTTGAGCGTGACCTGGATTTGGTGTTGTGTGTTTTCATGTGCGATTTGAGAAACCAAGCTTCGCGGAAGCGTCGTCCACAAATGCGACAGCAGTGGTCCAGGATCCCTGCATGTTTCTTCATGTGTGACTTAAGAAACCAGGCCTGGGTAAAGACCTGGCCACAGGTCTCACAGGGGAAGGTCCCATCACTATGGGGTTGTAAGACATCAGGTTCGGCCACAGCCTCTTCCTTATAAGTGGTCTCCTCCTCTGTGTCTGCTGTTATGTGGACCTTTTCAATATGGCTTAGGAGCTGGTCTTCTCGCAGGGCCTCGTAGCCACACAGCCGGCAACAGTAAGGCCTCTGGCCAGGAAAAGACTTCTCTCTTTTCATGCTCCTCCCAGGCACTTTCCTCCGACTCTCCTCACCCACATCCCCATTGATCATCCGGTTACAGGCTGAGCTGCTCTTAGTTGGACTTGTACCTCCATCGAGACCCTCTGAAACACTCATCTCCTCCTCGGCCCCACCCTCTTCATCATCATTGGAGTGGTGGCTAGAGAGAGTGCCCAGTTTGTGGCTGCGAATGTGAACTTTGAGGTTGCCCTTCTGAGAAGCTCTGTGGTCACAGTAGGGGCATTTGTATGGGCGCACACCTGTGTGGCGCCTCATATGCTGCGACAAAGAGCTGAGGAACGGGAAGCTGCGACCACAGATGTTGCAGTCGTAAGCCCCAGGTATTTTGTCATCCTCACCCTCAATCTCATTTCCAGGCTTGACCTTGTCTCCAATTTCCTTCTGACCTCCCGCCTGGGTGTTCATTATCTCCACACTGTCTCTAGGATTCATTGTATGAACTGAACTACTCTGTCTATCTGGCCTTTTACAAGCTCACTAAAACTTGAAACTACTGCTATCTGTGGTTGCACATCTAGGGATGTCTAGTGTGCTTTTGTCAGCCAGTTAAAATACAATCTGCCTTCAATCATGCAGAGATCAAGCTGCTTACACAGCAGCCCATTTAGCACTATCCAGTTACTGGAGGCAACACCATCTATCCATCTTCATCTAGCACTGTCAGTGAATCAAACTATCTGCTTGCCACTGGCACCATAGATAGCAATGTATGTAGCTTAACATTTATTTAGACACGTGGTAAAATGTAAACTCTTTAAGTCCCACCATATAAATTAGAACTGAGATTTAACAGTCTCAGAGGAGGTTTTCACTCAATTCCAGGTCATCATTGTGTCAGTGGAAAGATGTTTTGAGAGGTCTTATCATCAGGGTAGCTAATCCACCACACTTCCTTTCTTCATTTTATTGGCTTCTCTTCATTCTCTTCAGTTTTTAAGCATATTGGCAGCTTCCAGGTTCCAGTCCGGCCAGCACATACTGCATATCGTTCACCTGAGAATGAAAAAGAGAAAAAGAGTGAGAGTATGAGTATGAGGGAGATGAAGTGGGGAGGAGGGTGAGAGAAGAGACAAAGAACTTGCAAGTAAAGCAAAAGTATTTCAAAGGCACTTTCAGTTTCCAGACACATCAGTTTTCATACACAGCTAAGCTACCTACAATATTTAGCTGGACTGAATATGTCATAAGGCAGATCTGCAGGTCGATGTTTGTTCAGTCATGTAGCTATGAATGAAAAAGTAGGTAAACTAAGACCTTCAGTTGGTGATCATAAGGCAAACCACCAATAGAAAATAAAACAAAATCCATGATATCTTTAGAAACACATACATTTACAGTATGTTTATTGGGTAAGATCGCAAACACTAACACACCAACAACTGATTTAAAGGGACAGTTCACAGCAAAATCCAAAATATATATTTATCCTCTGGCTTGTAGTGCTATTTATCAAACTAGATTCTTTTGGTGTGAGTTGCTCAGTTTTGGAGATATCAGCTGTAGAAATGTCTGCTTTTTCTCTAATACAATGGAACTATATTGCACTTGTCTTGTGATGCTCAAAGCGCCAATAAAAATACATAAATATAAAAAAACCCAACTCAACAGCACTGTCTCCAGAAATCATGGCCCGATAACTCAAGATAATCCACAGACCTCATTATGAGCAGTTTCATTTAGGAACTACAAGGGTGAACTGTCCCTTTAAACCAGTAGCTATAGCTATACTATAAGAGTCCCTAATAATATTTAAGTGGCACCACAATGCACATGCACACGTGTGTGTGTGTGTGTGTGTGTGTGTGTGTGTGCGCGCGCGTGCGTGTGTGCGCGTGTTGTGATTGTGCATGAGTTGTGCAGGGCTTGGAGGCTCTGACTCCACAATGGCTGAGTTGACACTTTACACAATCACAGTGGGGGGTGGGGGCTGTGTTCACATCAGCACGATCAGCAGTGCCACCATACTCCCTCCCGATACCGGCCTCACGCACCAGCCTCAACTGACACTGTCACATGACAGGGTTCTTAAGTACACAACAGGAAGTGGCTCTTCAGACAGTTTGCTTTGCTCCATTTCTCAAACCGGAGTTGAATGGGTTTAGAAAGAGTTAAACAGAAAAAGAAAGAGGGCGATAAGAGGCGCAAGACTTTCAAACAGTGTTGACTAATTTCAGACTTTGTGCATTTCCTTCAATATTTTCATGATTTGCATATTTTCTTCAACTGGTTTTGTGTTAGTTTTGAAACCTTAAAATCTTGCTGTAATATGTTTATACATATTTTGAACTTCTTTGTCATGACCTGTTGTTATTGCTATTTTTATGATAAACGAGACTCCTCTCTGTTGTAACTTTGTTAATCAAATTCACATTTTTGTACTGGAGCACAACTGGAACTTAACTGTAATTGCAGCAAACACTAGAGCCTCAAAGTGTGGACTATATGAAATGTGACTGACAGCATTATTACAGGCTTTTATATGAAGTGCCAGAGCCCATGAGCTGAGTTACTGCCAGGCTTTAATTATAAGTGGATAATTGATCATAATCATAAGAGGATACGGTGGTGGAGGAGGGAAGCACAAGAGCAATCATATATCTTACACTCTCGCACTGAAAATGACTACCCTGCGCCAGAGCCACCTATCTATCTAGAATTATTTATGCTATTGAAATCAGTGAGCCTCAATGGTTCACCATGCTTCCTCCTGGAGTGCTTAGTAAGCTAAGGATTCCAGCTAACAGGAACAGCACAGTTCCATCCAAAAGTGCGGCTGTGGCTGACACTATTTTGAAACAAAATGTATTTTCAGATCTTTTCACAGTCTATAGTATATAAGGCTTGATCAATTTTGATCTAAAAAGGCACAGGTGCTGAAGCAGCTGTTAAATAAATCATTAAGCTGCAAGAGTACAATATCCATCCACCCATCCATTATCCTATGCAGGGTCGCGGGGGGCTGGGGCCTATCGCAGCTGACATTGGGCGAGAGGCGGGGTACACCCTTGACAGGTCAGGTACAATATGATGAATTACACATTAAGAATTTAACATAGAAATTGTTTGGCAAAGTTGATAAAGTTCCCCCTAACTTAATATCTCACAAAACTCTGCAATTCTTTAAGGGGGTCTGGGGATTTTCTCCCTAAGCAAAAAAAAAGAAGAAGAAACTGAAGTTTCAAAAAAAGTGTAAATGGTGAATGGTATGTTCACAAATATTTGCTGCTTACTGCTTGCTTTAGAGTAAAACACACTTGGACACAGGAGAGCCTACATGCTGTTACAGCTATAGGCCAGGAAAAACGGAGAGGGTATTTTTTGCACAAACAAAATAATATATATTATAATATCCAAATTTACAAGAGGGAACAATTGATTAACAATAACACAGATAGCCTTTCATAAAATTTAAAGTTCTCCATAACTCAATAACTCACAAAACATTTGTAGGGAAATTGTATTGAACTGTGCTGCTTTTATATTGTAGTGTGTGTGAGCCTACAGCATGTGTGATTATTGTGTTTGTGTACCTCTGATTTAAGGTCAGTACAAATGTGTGTTTTGTATATTAAGGTCGTGTAATGATTATGCCTACTTTATGCAGTAGATTGCAGGAATGTTCTCAAGGTTGCCATGTTGTCCTCATAAAAGTTCACATTTGAAAACTTATCCTTTTCAGCCATGCTAATCAGTCAGACTGAACTATCTCTACAACTTCTTGATGGATTGCCATAAGATATTCTACATACATTCATGTTCCCCAGGGGATGAATACTGATGACTTTAGTGATCCCCTGACTTTTCTTCAAGTCTCACTAGCAGGCCAAAGTTTTCACTCTACTTGAGACATTTACAGCTCCCCCAGGATAAATCCTAATGATGTTGGTGACTGTTGCCACTAGGCTCACATTTGTGGTTTGGGTTTAATGCCTCAGCAACTACTAGCAGATTCAGTGTGCTGAAATTTGGTACAGACATCATATTGCTCCAACTTAGGGTCACAACTGTCCAATACTTTGGATTTGAAAAAAATAAGATAAACCAAAATAGTCATAAACTGGATGCACCACTTAAATAAGGCACAACTAAGATTGAGGGAATTACATGATGTGATAGACAATCAGGCGATAATGGACATAAACCAGCAAAAGAAGGAAAACAAAACCGTCAAACCACATCAATCCATCCACGCTGATTTTCAACTCCATCTGTTCAATCCTCCTCGGACTCTCCACATCCTAATGTTACTCGTTAATACTTGGGAGTTTCTTCCAGTTCTGGCGCTTAAAACAGAGGATAATAATCTCATTTTCTATTAAATGGCCTCGATGATTGGGGGTCCAGAGGGATGGATGGGGGGGTTGATCCTATTGCACAGTAAGCCTGTCATCCACCAGACAGTCACATGTGCAAATTGAAATGTAATGAGATTAGCCCCCAGAAGGGAAACAATGCAGGCTCCTCACCATACAGGCCAAAAAAAAAAATTACAAATTGGCTTAAGGAGGGAGAAACTGTCCAGGACAGACAGACAAGATTACCAATCAGCAAAGTCATCAAAAAAGAGAAGAGAGGCATCAAATCTCTGTTAAAGGCCAACATGGTACGATAAAAGGCTAAAATGTCTTCCTAACGCTAGCAAGAACCATCCACTTAGTAGATCTTAGCTGTCATTGACATCCTCCAGCTAATTAACCTCTCCCTCTCTCTCAGTCTCTCTCTCTCTCTCTCTCTCTCTCTGTCTCTCTCTCTCTCTCTCTCTGTGTCTTAAAACACACACACACACACACACAGAAACATTAACAAACTTAAATTTGGTGTTTTATGTCTTCTAGTTTAGTGTGTTTTAATGCTCCATTCTGTTGGAACATAAGGTGTTTTTTTTTAATTGCAGGAAAATGGTCACCTTTAAATACTTCTGACCAACCCTGGCGAGAGGTCTAACCCTAGCTGGGAACGTTATTGGTCTGACATTAGACATGCCATTAATGGACACTTTAGCTTCCATAGCATGAGTCACTGTGAGTGAGTGGAGACCAACACTCAGCTGATAATGACTGCTGTGTCAGATAAAACAAACTGTTCTCTCCCCCCCCCCTTTTCTTGTATGCTCGACGTCTGCTGTTCTGCTTTCTGAACGCTAAACCATAGTGGCTGAGGTCCGGCAAGAGGAGGAAATCCACTCTTATTTTCCCATCCGTTTGCAACCTTTGCAGATCAGCCAGGCTATTTCTGTTCCCAGGACTCCTGAGGTTCACATCTGGAGTGAATCTTGAAAAAAGACAGAGTGCCACACTGTGCAAACAGGCCAGCTGAGAACCTGCGTACAGCTGGAAGGTTTTCTGTTTTGTATTTGTTTTCACACATTTGTACTGTCAGAAAGCCAGATATTTACCTTCAATGTAAAATCAATACTACAATGATATGGTAAACAAAAACAAACAAACAAGCAGTACAATAAATAGGTCAGTTCTGTAGAAACTTTTGACTTTTTTTGAGGTTTTTATGACCCTCTTTATGACTTAATGACATTTTTTGTTGTGGTCATTATTACAATCTGCTCAGTTGCTCCCTCTAGAGGCAACTAATTTAGCTTGCAGAACATGTTTGGTGCAATAATTGAAAAAAAATGATTTAAATTTGGCTACAAAATCTAACTAATGCATTTTAACAAAGAGTTGCCATAATACAAAGGCTTAGCACAAGGTACTAAGCCTCACTGCTTCGTTCCTTTGTGATAGAAAACACTGTCATCCAGCCAGGAAGCACCTTCATCATAGCAATCATCTCAGAGGCAGCCATGACACAAATCTCCTGCACCCAAGGGTGCGGAGATTGGCTTTCATAACACACTGACTCACTCACACTGTCACCTTATCACCGATAATGACTGTAGGTCGTTCTCGTGTGGGACATCCTTCAGCCGTGATGGGATCTGTTTCCCTCCCACACAGCAGCACAGAGAAGAGCATTTGAGGTGAAGAAAAAATACACAGCAGGGGGAAAAAATAAAGAGTGGACCTCTTGTTTAAATGCACACACACTGGCTCATACATGCAGGGGAACTGAGGAATCAAGAAGCAAAACAGAGGGGGCTTTTAATGTTGTCCACACACATCTTTTCAAAGTGTATATGTGCACACTGTAGGCTTTTAACACTGTCATACAGGCAGCATTGAGAGCTTAAAAACCCATACAGAGGGCTGCTTACAGACACACACACACACACACAGACAGACACACACACACACTAACACATACACTGCTTCATGGAGCATAACATACAGAGCACTTTACAAAAAAACCTTGCTATCCTCCGTACAGTTGCTAATAAAGTGGAGACATTCAGTGCTCAGAGTGGGACAGAGGGGATGGTATGGAGTCTTACGTAAACACATGCACGCATGCACGCACGCACGCACGCACGCACAGTGCAAAGCCAGTGTATTCTCAGACCAATCAATAATCCATTATGAAACTGCTCTTCACATCACACCCTGCTCTAAACCGGCGGACAAAGAGGTCTGCTGCAAAGTCCACGATGAAGAGAGAGGGGGGGGGATGCACTCCCACAGACACCTACAGGCTGTTTGCAAAACACACGCCCGAGCATTACGACTTTTTTTAGGGCGACAAATGTGTCAGTTGTGGGACAAATATAAAAGTTAACTCTGTGGTTGACAGACAAGGTTCTGCTTCAACTGCTGTCAATTCAGTTACATCCCATATATCGTGTATATAAACTCAGTCTGCAGTCTGTGAACATTATTCCTGCATTGTTTAAGTAAATCTCGCCGGATTTACTTACAATACTCACATACTTGCATATAACCACATCTGTGTGTGTGTGTGTGTGCAAACTAGAATGGAAGAATCCTTTAGAGACTAAATGCAGATGGATGTGGTGCAGCTGAGTGTTTCAGTCAATAGATGTAGGTCTATTCTGAGTCCAAAAGTAGCAGCAGTTTGACCAGACTGGCAGCTCATAAGTTTGAGTCAAGGTTGGCTTTTTTCACTCTATTTTAACTCCAGTTTGGGCTCAGGTATGACTATGATTTTGGCCTGGTTTATCTCATTGATGCTCATTTTTCATCATGACAGGACAAAACAGGTATCCCCATCGTGAGGAAATTTGTCTTATCATTTGACTGATGTTTGGTAGTTTTGCTTGGGTTTGTTTGATGCGACCCCTGTCTAGTTTTATTCAGTATTGACTCCATTTTAGGTCTAATCTAGGACCAGTTTAGGTTCGAAATAAAACAAGTTTGGGCTGAGTTGTGTTATAGTTTTGGTCCTTCTAGTTGGAGTCTGGTCTGTCAGAGCAGGTCATGCTCATATGCAGGAAGAGCAGTGGGGGGCTTTGTGGTATTGTTAGGGTCTCCAATTCCTATCCTATCCCTAGTTCCATCCCCCCCCCCATCTCTTAAACCCAGCCAGAACAATGAGGGGGTCCACGCTGTCTGTCCCTTCTCAAACCCCCCCTTCTGATAAATAGGCTGAGAGGGGATCCTGCCTGCCTACTCTATTTGCGTGAGAAGGGCTTTTGGATTGAAAAGAGTCCACTGTGTGTGTGTGTGTGTGTGTGTGTGTGTGTGTGTGTGTGTGTGTGTGTGTGTGTGTGTGTGTGTGTGTG
>JBBPCS010000855.1:7482098-7501990 GCA_037974645.1 Hollardia meadi | reverse complement strand
AGCATGTTGTTTGATATGTCTCTTCCCATTAAAACTAATGCAAAACAGCCATTTAACAGCCTATTTGCAAAAAAAAATCTCCTGGGGTGCATGTCCCCGGACTCCTCTACATGGGTGGAGATCTCAACCCCCCAATGTTCAACCCAAACTTACGCCCTTGACTCAGACACACAAGAAACATGATGGAATGGATCCAGTGTTTTAGTATTACCAGCCAAAGTGTTCTTTAATGAGACAGGCACACATTTCAAACTAATCGTATAAATGTCCATCTTTAGTGTAGCACAAACAGTCAAGACAGCAGCGCAAAGACAGCTCGTTACTGAAACAACAGCCAAGAGTTTCAGTCTGTAATTTGACTGACTCACACAATGAACATCAATAAGCTAGAGCTGATAAAGTCTACTGCAGACAGTTGTCATTTCACACAGCAAGACTGATCTGAGAAGCCTGCGCCCTATACTCACTGCACCATCTGGGTCCCACAAAGAAAAAAGACAATCTCAACTTTTGTGGATTACTAAAGGGCATCGGATTACTGGAGACTGACCTGTCAGTCACCCCAAGATCACCATTATCACCATTATATTTTAATGTCTGAAAATCATCTTCAGAACTGTTCTAATAGCTTCATAATGTCAAATGCAAGTTACATACAATCCAACACGGCACTCAAAATGTGTCAGCATGGAGCTGTCAGGCCAGCGATCTACTGGAGGACCAAAAAAGATTTTGATGTCTCATCTCATTCCTTAATAGCTAAATTGACCATCAATGCATGTTTTTAAGTAATAAAAGTCCATGCTCGCAGTGTATTAGCTTTTTCTTGTGCATGAATACATAGAGTATGGCTATTTCAATTTTCATTTATTTGTTTTTGATACTTGCTGTGTGCCTTTTTTTCCCAACTTGTCTTTACCTTGAGGCAAATCCTGAAGAACACATCCTGTAAGAGTTGTCAAGGGGAGATATGAGATCATAACAGGGCAAGAGATATGCTTTTGACTCTTCCTCACCGCCTGCACACACACACACACACACACACACACACACACACACACACGCACGCACGCACGCACGCAAACTGGCAGGCAGGATGGGAGGGTTTCCACAGAAATCTCCTGATGGCTCTACTACAGAGAGAATGTGTGGGCTCCAACAGGCAGTTGTTTTTGCGAAATCACTCACACACCGCTCTTAAGTACAAGCACACAAGCCAACAACAAAAGTGAAAAAAAAACACATACTATAAAAAAGCATAACTCCAAACAAAGTAACCTGTGGGTAAAATCAAATTCCATCCCCTGGAAAAAGTGTTACTGTGCACAGCACACTATATTGAGTACTGAACCCTCCCTAGGTGTGCATATACAGTATGTGAATGTGTGATAGCACAGAAAATAAAAATCAGTGCCATATAGATTCACTATAAATCACCTTTGGGTACCACAGATACTATAAATCCCTATAGGATTTATCATTATGGGAAATTATTGTGACGACCATACAGCATAAGGTCACTAAAAAGCTACTACAAGTATTACTACTACAAAACCTAACTGAACTTCATAACCATTGACACACTATTAAGTCTCAACAATAAGTCTAGCCATATTATAGTGATAATAGTGCTTGGTAATATGGTGGAAATTATTTTCATTTTTTCCCAATATTGTTATGATATATGATTTGTTATAGTTTGCTTTCAATAATTAAATTTATAGACAACCACTCCTTCACTACTGAGCACATATAGACAATACAAAAAGTCTAACTGTCTTCAGGAAGACTGTAAAGCAACAAGGGAAAGATGCAATTAGACAAATTCTTTAGATTAGCACAAATTGAAAGTGTTTCAACTTGAGCAAAAAATATTTTATGGATGTGATATAAATGTATATAAAAGAAAGGAAAGATTAGAGAGACTGGGGAGAAAAATCAGAAACAATTGGAGTTTGTGAGTGAGTTCATTCAGGCCAAGGTGAACACACACGCAAATGTTCTCTGTGGGAATGTTATATAAAAGCTCGTTCTACACTTTGGGCAATATGCTTGTTCACTTTCTTTCCCAAAATTCCACCATCTGCATCTATTCGAGACAATGCTTGTGATTTCACCAGCCGCACGACGGTGCGTTTCAAAAGCGTCCTAGAAGCGGCTCTCCTCTCGGCTCCGCAGATAATGCATGCCTAGTCTATTTATGATGTTGCCGCGTCAATCTACACAGAGCAGATTGAGTCGGACAGAATGTCACACACAGAATCAGCATAGAGAATCCAGTCATTTCTCAAAATAAAACAGCCTGTGCAGACTCCCAATCGTATATCACACCAAAACAGACAAAAAAGTAACAATTTGACTACGTAGACTACTTACTAGCGGTAGTCTGATTAATCAGTTTGGCCAATTAATCTGTGCCAAAAGGACGTTTTACAAAGTATCGGTATTGGCCGAATTTGGCTCTGATAGTGTCCGATGGCTGTGCAGACTCTACCAGTCAACTTCTCAATTGGAATTATTGACTTTGAAGGAAAATAATAGCTCAAAAAATTTAAATCGCCTGTACCAGTTCCAAATGTACTTATTAATGACCTTGGATTGGATGTTGAGTTTCAGATTTATATCCGATATCACGTTTTTAGTCATTTTAAGACTTTGGTTTTTATACAGAAAACAAATTAGATGATACGAGTTAATTTGTGAGCTTTAAAGGATTTGGTAGTTGGATTTTGTTACCTTTGGACAGAGCCAGGCTAAGAGCTTCTCTCTGTTTTCAGCCTTTATGCTAAGCTAACAGGCTGTTGGGATATTCACTGTACAGATATGAGAGTGGCATCAATCTTCTCATCTAACTCTCCCAAAATGTCAAACTCTTCCACTTAATCAGATAAAACAAAAAAGTCCTTGCAATCCACTGTTATAAGTGGCCTTTAAATCCACTATTACTGTATGTCCTACAGACATACTTTGAGTCCCTGTGGGATTATTATAGCAAAATGAAAGCGATACAACTGGAAATAAAAAATACCACAATGATAAATAAGGACACTGTAAAGTCATTATTGACAATCGTAAGTCCCTAAGGAGTGTTCTAGGAGTGTGTTTGTCTGCGTGCATGTGTGTGTGTGTGTGTGCTGAAACATCTGCCCAGGATTTCATAGCCAAACATAACAAAAAAGAGCACCACACAGGAACTGGGGCTGCTAGATGAGAATAACAAACATTGTTGGTCTTTTATGGACTGGCCACAGAGTTTTTCTAGAGAGTGCACCAAAGCTACATGACACATTTCTTTCATACGCGGGCTGACAGGCATTACCGTGAGCGAGAGCTTATGTGGCTATGTGGTCGTGATAGATGGCTGTATAAAAAAAAAAAAAAAAAAAAGAGCTGGAGATCCCATCTGGGTCACGTCTTATCAGGCTGACTGATTCGCATTGATGAAATCATGCCAGCTTGTTAACCCACCCAGTGGGGAGAAAAAAAACTCCAAACTAATACGGAGGAAAACAAAGCAGCATCTGAAGAAAGAGGGAGAGAGATGCATGTCAAGGAGAATGAAAAAGGCAGTGCAAATAATGAGAGGGAGGGCAGCAGAAGGAAGATAAGTGGTAAATAGTGATGTAAAGTCACGGCAGGAGATAGATTGGGATAATAAGAGCTGACTGAGCGGGAGCTGTGAGAGATAGAGGCAGACAGGGAGCGAGAGAGAAAGAGAAATGCAGGCCATGCGCTGCACACTGCAGAAAATGTCCATCATAGAGGAATACTTTTTAGGAATTTGGACTTATCGCTCAATGAGAAGGTGGGTGCAGAAAACAAATGTGTCTTTCTGGTTATTTAGCTCTGTCTGGTGTTTTCTCAGTCAAACTTCCTTTAAGGAGGAGTGATCAAAGCACTCGCTGCTTGTTATGACACATATTCTTCGCAGTGTAACCACAGCACAGGAAACTGGCCAGGATCCACTCGCTTAACATCCATCCAATAGTCCTACAGAGACAATCTGCTAGTTTTGCACTCTTAACTCCCTCACCCACCCAATCAACCAGTGCAAACGCAGGTGTGTGCACAACAGTATGCACGGCGCCTATGTGTATTAAGTTTTTTGGTGGCTGTGTCTGGAAAACCGTGAGTTCTCAAGGAAATTTGAATTAGTCAAGGGAAAATATCAGCTGACAGACTAAGTGAATTACATCCAAGGCAAGATTGAAAATCATGTGCCGGAGGATTTTTAAATGCAGCGGAATATGGATATCTGCCTGCTAATGGGCTACGTTATGTCAGTAGGACATTAATGGTAACAAATTGCTGTCAAGTGAAAGTTTTCAAACTTTAAGTTTTTTATTTTTTATTTAAGCTTGAATCTTGAAAACAGTGTATGGTCAGAGTTACATGTATTTTCCTGAATGTGTATGGCAGACTACTTTTTTTGGTTTTACTTCCTGGAAGCACTTTTGAGGGCATTACAATAGAATTCAGATGAGGGTTAGGGCTTTGACTTTTTTTTTTACAGACATTCACGGTCCCCAGAGAATTATTCCTACTGGTGTTAGTGATCTCCTGACTCTCCCTCTATGAAGACAGAGCACAATTAAGCTCCACCCACCACAACAGGGAATATCTCTCTCCATTGACTTTGTATATACAGTATGTGAAGGTGCCTCCCTGTCATTTCTGTCTGCTAGTGATCATTAGAAAATGCCTAAAAGCTGTTGTGTAGTGGGATGCAGGGTAAAGAACCCTGAAGTAAGTGTTTTATAAGCTGCTGACTGAAGAAACTGAGCCTTTACGAAGACAAAAGTGGAGACAGGCTGGGAGATCCTGACACCCAGTGTACCGTTATGTGTGCAGCAAGCATTTTGATTAGTAATGATAAGTTTGTTCTTGGTGTTAAAAGTGTTATTTCTGCAGGCGGTATGTTCAAGGGGGCTTCCAAATGCAATATTAAACGTTCTAGTGATGGTTTGTGGAAGAGTAATTTGTTAAACTCCCCACATGACTTTGCTAGCTTGTAGCTTCGTAATAAATGTCTGTGGTGTAAGTTAGCTGAATCATTTCTTTCTGTGTTTTTCGCATTTCTGGAGCTTACTGGCTACGAAGTTGACTGAGAGAGACCTCACAGAAATCTGTCCTCATGAGAATATATGGCTGGTTCAAGTCAAAAAGTGACGGCTGTGCCTGATTCAGCGCAAAAGACGATAGAGAGAGAGACAGAGAGAGAGAGAGAGAGCATTTTGTACACCTTTATAGGTTAGCATTTCGGTTTTCAAAATATGTCACCTGGCAAGTGTCTAGTACCTAAGGTCGACATTTGTGGTTTTGGGTGAAAAGCTCCATCAGCGACTGAATGAACTGGCATGAAATTTGGTAGGTCTACAGATATTGATGTTCCCTTCAGGATGAACTATAATAACCTGAATGATCCCCACACTTTTCATTTGGCTCCATTGCCAAGTTAGAATTTCAATTTGTTCAATACATAGTTGCTAATAAGCAAATGTTAGCATGCTAAGACACTAAATCATCAACATCGGCATGTTATCATTATCTTTGTGACTGAGCATGCTATCATGCTTACATTAGCATTTCACACCAAAGCAACAGTGTGCTTAATTACAGCTTTACAGAGCATTAGCATGCTAATGTAGCTGGGGTGTAAATGCTTCTTTTTTTCTCCATTCATTTAGCTCTAACATTGTGTTTAAGGAGCTACAGAATTATATAATATATATATATAGTCTGCATATATATAGTCCTTATTATGACATGTCCTACAAAATAGTAGTAATAATAGTAAGCCTTGCCACACTGTTCAGGGAGGAGATAGCCTATATGTCTGAATTTGAATGCAGTTAAATGAGACGTCTTTTCCAAAAATACATTTTCAACGCAGTATATAGGCTACTGTTGTGCCTAATTTAGGAAATATGGCATAAGCTTTCATTAAAAGAATGAAACTGTGAGACGTAGTTGTAAATTTTAGATATTTGTGGTGAGAGTATTATTCATTTTCAAAACTTGTGCAAAACATCATAAGAGTATCAGCTCCACTCTACACTCCACTTAATTCTTTCAATTCAGAGGAGCAAACAAAGAGAAAACAAAGGTTGCATCAAGCAGTTGTGTTTGTGCAGCGCTCCCTTGAGAGATCAGACGCCTCCAATGGGAGTTACCTGCACCAGCAGGCAGCAAAACAGCCATTAAGGTAGCACAACCAGCCAATCGGCCACCACTTAAAACCAACAGGCCTGTTATAGAAGAAAAAAAGTGACAGAGGATTATGTACGCTGTCATTCTCTCCACATCGCACCAGTGGACAGCTTTACACAACACACCGTGCCAAGCCCAGACTCAAAGACTGCGGGATGGGTTACTAAAAATGGAGACAATTCAATCCTAGAGACACACACGCACACACAAAGAGAGAGAGTCTTCTGGTTCACGTGCATGTATTTGTATAAATAAGCAAATCAAATAGTGTCGTGGATAAGAAGTGAGAAAAACCAAAGCTTTAGCATACAAGGGAGAACAGAGACATGGTGAATGTTTTAGATTTGTGATGACAACATATATGGTTTGAAATGAAGAGAAAATGTTATGAAAGGATCAGGAGGAGTTCCGCTGTTAATACCAGTATCAATAGCAGCGATTATGAGCTGAACTTGTGTCATACAGTATACAATAGAGGTCGACTGATGAAAATGTTAAGGAGTGTTAAAATGAGATAAAAATAACCCTTTAGTGCAGATCAGAGAGGACCTACTCACTGGTGTGTATCTAATATAGTCGATTTATTGTAGAATTAAACAAAACCACACTTGTTTTACTGATTTCAATGAGCTATTTTAACTTGCTTCCACATCATTAATAGGATAACAGGTTTTAATATAGAGTCATTAGCATAAAGTCTGGAAATAGTGGGTAAAGTGGGTCTGTCCAAAGTTAACAAAATCAGCATTTTTGGAGGCTTTGCCAGACTAATTTGGAATTCCTTGAAAGGTTTCAAGTTGTAAAAAATAAAAAAAAATAAAAAAAAATTGTACAAAATTCTCTGCTGTTTCAATTAAAGAGTTGTCAGTACTGGCCTTCAAAAATCCTAATAAGTACATATCAGATCTGTCTGAATGTCTGTGTTGGTATCTAAAACCTCAGCATACCAACTGCCTGTGGGACTCCTGGCTCAAACCTTGTGAAACTCAATATGCCTTTACAAAAGGGCTGCCAATAATGACTATTGTCATTATTTGCCATTCATTTTTTAACAATAAATCGATTAATCATTTTGTCTATAATGTGTCAAAAAATGTGAAAAACTTGGGCTGGGACCAGCAAATCTTTTGGCTTGAAAATAAAACACTTAATCGATTATCAAAATAATTGGCAAATAATTTTCTTTCAATCGACTAATTTATTAATCAACTCATCGTGGTAGCTCCAATTTACAAGCAGTCAAATCACAATATGCACAGCAGCCAGCTACAGCCTTAATGAGCCACATGAGAAGATGGTTCAAAAAAGAAAAAAAATGTGTTTTGATAATATGTTTGTTTTGTTTTTTTCCTTTTTCCATTTTCCTGGCCAAGGTTAAGATGTGCCCCTCCTGCCTCTCTTTTTGAGTATGTTAGATAATGACTCCATGAAGGGGTCAGATTCTTCTATGTTGTTGTGTGTTTTTTAGGGAAGACAGGCTTTTGTGGCCATTCTTAAGACTATTAATTGAGTGATTTTGTGGACTTGGTCAGGTATAATCTGATGGGATTAGCAGCTATGTTCTTTAAATAGAGTTCTACAGCCAGGGATTAAATGATCACAGCCAGCCGCCTCAAGAGCAATAGATTTTTTTTTTTTTTTTAAATCTCTACCGTATGGTTTTAGTTTAAGGGAAAAAACATAGAAGCAGTCAGTCAGATGATCCAGTAGGTTGTGATGCTGCATATAGATGATTGCGCCTGCGTCCACAACTCAAAATCTATTGGAATATTGAAATGAAAGTTTAAATAGTGCGATTAAAGATTAAAGTGGTATATCTACTGTGCAGTAATCGCTGATTCCTTTCTAGTTCTCCAGTATTCTTGGGATGTGTTTAGCTGGGATGGTGCGTTTGAGGCTGGGGGTGGAGGAGGGCACTACCAGGGGCCCCTACCTTCCTCCCCTTGACTATCCTCCTCACATCTGGATACAATGTGGGAGCAGGGCACTGAGGCCAGGGGGATAGCTGAAGGGAGGGTGTGAGTGTGCTGAGGGATTCTTTACAGAACATCAAGAGCCGATGGAAAAAGGTGGTGGTGCTGCTGCTGGTGGTAGACGTGGGGCGGGAGGGTTGTGTGGGTTGTGGTGGTGGGGTAGAGGGGGGGGGGGGTTACTAAAAAGCTCCCTGTCTTTGGTCTCTTCTTCCCTGTGTAGTTGACTGCAAGGCCCCGAGCAACAGACAGTCAGAGAGGCAGCTGGGAACTGAGGTAGCAAACAGCAGCCCAGGAAACACAATGTGGGAGCACAAATCCAGACGAGGTAAAAATGTGCTGTTTCTGCTCTTAACTGGGTAAACACACTCCGGGTTTACACGGCCATATTCACTTTTAAATACAGTTGCTGAGTTTTAATGCGAAACAAAGGAGTTGATGGAACATGATTACGTATCGTATATGTTTGTATTCCTTCGCATTATTTTCCGTTGTAAAACCCTGGCGCCTACATTACCCACAACCAGGGTACAACAAGTTATTTTTAAAACTGTTCAAGGCCTTTTAAATACCACCTCAAATCTAATTTAATACCTGTTTCACCATCATAGCCAGAGTATGAAAGTGTGATGGAAAACAAGTAGGGATGATATGGCCAAGAATTATTTATTATTGTACTTTTTAGTACTTCACAGCAGTACAATAGTTCCAAGTGATATAATTAAATCAATGCTCCCTGGACCCAGTTAAGCAGCATGAAATGAAAATTAAATAAATTCAGCACCGATAAGAAAAAGAGCTAGTACTCCTCGAGCCCTGTAAACAGACTTTCATGTGTAAAACCAGCGCACCTTCCCTTTAATATCATGTGATCCATCCATCTTGTCAAACGGAAAGCCACTTAGGTGAAAAGCAAAAATAATCTCTACAATCAGGTTTTCCAACAGGAACAAAGCACAGGGTACAACAAGGGTCTCGCTTGATAGAGCACACTGTCACGTATATCACTCACAGTCATAACAACACTTGAGTGATTCAGAGGCGGGTATCTGCACTATATGTTTGTCTGTAAGAGGCTTTCTTTTTATTTATTTTTTTGCATGTATATGAGATAGAAAGAAAGAGGAATGAAAAAGTAAAGAGAAGGCTTTAGCTCATTTATCCTCTTTCCTTCCTCGCTGAATAAAAAGCCTCAGAGTGGATGATGGCTGCAACCTGCACTTGCATCCAGCTAACGTTCATCTTGCATGCATGCTTGGAGTTGAACAGTACCTCTGATCCACATGTAGACTTGGGGTGAGCTCATTAGCCCCTGGGCGACCCTCCTCCCCCTCACCTCTGTCCTCAGTGACCCTAGAGCCTGCTTGACCCACCCAGAGCTCCTCGGCTGCTACAACGCCTGTTGAATCCCTTCACTGCAAAGTCGCACATTAAGACTAACACACAAGCACAAACATTTGGCTGATAGTAAAGCTTTCACATTGCACAAACATGGCCACTTGTTCATATTTGTTCTTTCTTTCTAACACAGCAAAGAAAACTGCCCTCTATACTTCCACAAGAATGGGTCAGGATTTCTTCTTAAAGAGGACAAAACAATAGTGACAGGCAGGCACGTCAATAACGGCGTTGTACAAAAGCCCTTTTCATTTAAAAAGCAATCTAATCACTTTTATTCATTGTTCTTCGGGAGTATGAATTTCTTATAGTAATTGTTGTATTTGTAAGTTGCAATTTCATAATTGAGGAAAGGATTCAGGTCGTTCTCATCTATAATGATCAGAAAAGCAAACATTTCCGACAGGGTACAGTCCAAACTTCCGTCCGCATGTACCTCCCTCTCCAGCACACACACACGTGCGTGCACACAAACACTCACTAAATCGCATCGCGACAAGGTTAGGCTGACATCAGCGGCTAACGATCAGTTCCTCTGTGGGCTGAATGATTAGCTGCAGTAGCCTGGAGACATTTCCAGCTTGTTTCCCTGAGTTGGTCAGACATGCAACATCACTGGCCTTCAATCTGCACTAACTACATCCACTCTCTTTCATTTTGTGTACAAAAAAAAAGACTTACTTTACAGACTAATAGATGATGCTAACAATGTTGTAAACGTGAGGAATACTGTGAATACAGTCTAGGAAGCAGACAAATACAGTAAGTTGTATTGTAACTTATCATTATGAAATAAATATGTATTTAAAAGTACATACACAGTGTAATGGCTAAAGAAAAATGACACCATCCGTGTAGATTAGTTAGTTTAGATTCTTTTGTGGAAAAATGAAGGCTCCAATTTACAGCACCGAGGAAGCACGTCAGCCATTGTCAAACCAAAACAGGAAGCTTGCTCCTCCATCACTATCCCAAGGTAAGAGTGGAACAGATGAATAAACTGTGGAAACTCTACCCTGCGAAAAAAGAACAACCCGCGCCAACGGAGAAGGCGAAGAAGGGGAGTCGTAGAAACTGAAGACTGAGACCAAGGAGTTTCATGGTCCAGCTGGAATTCTTAGGGCTGCTTTAGCTTTGGACATTAACCAGGCTGCTAGCAGCAGCCAGCGCTGTCTTTGCAACCGAGATGCTCACAATAATACCACTTGGAAACGCTAGGGGGATGAAAGTTGTCTATTTCCACTTAAAGTTGTATTCAAAGTTGTTTTCATACTTAGATGGGGTAACAAGAGTGGTTTCTTGAGGGAGATTAGACAAAAAGTGATGATGATGCAAATATTTTCTAATACTTAAAAAGTAATTATCTATTAACATATTGTCTTTATTTAGTTTCCAACTGAAGTCCTTAATTGTTGTAATATTTCTTCCCCCTTCTCAGAAATCACTTAGCAGATCTTGGATCGTTCTGTTTGTGACGTATGGGTGACAACACTTCTCCTTTTTATTCTGAAACTGCTGCAAACAAAGCATGGCTACCTGTGCATCAGAGGAGTTTTTCTTACAAAAGACCCTAAATTTATAAAATCTGAGACCAACTTCTTCATTCCCATTCATTTATTAACTGGAAGAGAATGGTGAATGCTAAAAAGGAGCCTCTCTGCTTAGGAAACAGTTCACCCAACCCCCACTCACCCTTAATGCTCTCTGGGCTGCTGTGAGTTTGGATTAAGTTTGGGTGCTGTGTCCCCTCCCCACCGAGCCCAGCCATCACCCCTGCAAAACATACACACAGAGTTTGTGTGGCCCATCACATGTGAGGAAGGCCGCTGTGTAGCAGAGAGATAAACAGACTAGATAGACAAGGTAGAAAGAATGAAGAAGCCAGAAAAACGGATTTTTACAAATGACGAGGGAACTGCAAGCCTCTGATTAAACTGATCTGATTACATGTCCACGCTTCATCGCTTTGTTAGACACACTATAATAAAGCATCAGTCTCCCATCAATCAGAGTGCTTTACATTAGAAACATACTAAGAAATCTCTTTTCTGAAAGGGTGAATTAAGGCTAAAAGGTGTTTATGTAACAGTATTGACAGTATCCTTTTTAAATTCCCATTTTAATGCTATCTCATTAAGGTTTGAGTGTGTGTGCGTGTGTGTGTGTGCGTGTAGCAGTGGATCAATAATGGTAGTCTACTACAGTGACATCTGGGCTGGACAAAGAGTGCTGTTCCTTCCCCCGGCAGCTCCCCTTCTCTCTCTCTCAATCCCTGATCACAGCCACGTGTTTCTCTGGGCTATTTCTCCCAGCTAAGCTTATTTCTCTTCTTTAATCCTGCAGCAATCACAGCAACAATGCTGAGCCTCCGTTCTGTTCGTGGACGTGGGCAGAAATCTATTAACTATGATCACTATGTCAGCTCAACTTGATAAGAGCCGCTAATGAATCCGGCACATTCCTGCGTGACCCCGAGTGTTATTTCATCGGATCATCAATAATGTGTAGGATGGAAAATCAACATGAGTGGCGGTGATCGCGGCTTGTGACGTAGTGCACGAGCTTCCGTTTGAACTGAAGTGAGGATCTACTCTCTGTAAAACTACCCAAAACGCGTGGTTTAATAAAACTGATGAAATCTATGCACTGACGAGCTCTAAAGCTGCTTGTACCACTGTAGGCCCGGGCTGCTGTAAACGTCCTCAGTTAATACAAACAGAGCTGCACAGATAAATTGGGTCGATACCCAACCCTGATTATCAGATTACCAGCCACTCAGTGTGGTCCAACTCTGATTTAAGTGATGGTTTGTACAGCTGATGAAATTATTAATTGTTAGTACATCTAGTAATAAGTCTCGTGGTGCGAACTGTCAGTGTGGTTATTTGCTGACACACACGTACATGTGTGAGATGAACAACTGCACAAACACAATTATTATTACACACTTGCACCTTACTATTATTTCATAATTTAGAATAGATACCAACAGTTTGCCATCATTTACAAATAAAAAATAAAAATGTTTTACTACAGTTTATATTTAGAAAAGGCATTTTTTGTTAAACTACTTGCATTTACTAGAGCCAACTTTGAATCAACGGTGCCAACTTGAACTTAAACTCTTCAACAGCTGCTCATTTTCAGCAACAATCTCAAATATTGTGCTCATCAGTGGCAGTGATCTCAACATCAAATGATTTGATGATTTGTCACGTCATTCACTGTCACTGAAGAGCAGGTGCTTTTACTTCAGTGTCACCTACATTTCCACTCCCTTTTGATCATGTATAGTGCTAAATTTTAATTGATTGCATTAGGCTGTCAATGTTAAACAACTGTGCTAATACAATTTATACTGTAGCCTTTTGTAATGTATAATGAAAAAGCATGGAATCTAGTTTCAACTAATTAGTGTGGGTTGTTTCCACACCCACATTCAGCTGTTGTTACTTGGGGTAATGACAGGACGTGTGCAAATAACACTGCAATCCTTTTATTAGTAACCCTGTTAAAGGCACGGTGCGCCAAAACATCGTTTTAAAGCCATACTAAATAATTACAGCAAACAAAAATGTGTGAAGTTTTCTTTTCCACTTTGTTGACTTCCATTTCTGAATATCTCTTTATTTATGCAAATATATATATATATATATATATATTAAAGTTTGTCTTTTAGTAGATTTTTCAATAAAAGCATTTTGTACTTTCAGCGCAGCCGATGTTGTCATTATAAGATTTTGGTAAAAATATCCACATAATATGGCTTTTACTGGGGAGTTCTGGATTCTCAGAGGGGTTTTCCCCGTCTGCATCAAAGAACGTCTGGTGAAAAACTGAATCTTTGTCATGATGGTAAAGGTTGCTGCGGCAGATTACATCAACAATCGGCAGCTTTAATGAAAAAGTATCAAAAATGCACAACAGTTGAGCTCCACACAACATCACTACCACGTTCCTCTCCCACCCCCCGACCACCACGGGCGAAGGCTAAAATGGCCCTGTGCCTAAATCCCCCAGCCAGCACCTCCCCTACCCCCCACCAACTCTAACCCCTCTCCTATCTTAATCCTCCGATTACTACATCATTTTCTTTGGGTCTAATTTAGACAGCTATCAGGCTTCACACTTAACTACCTGGACAGTGTTGCTTGGCTTGGAAAAGACTCTATTGATCCATATGGGGAGGGATGATGCAAGTGTGACCCATATAAAGGGATTAACTACCCACCTGTTGCCAAAGTTTCAAGAAAAGGGCCAACCAAGAGTGTTTTTGGACATATCAATATACCAGAAATGTGTAGCATGACAGTTGCAGCAAATGTAAATTCCTTCTAAGTCAGCAGTATGTTTCCCATGGAGGGCTCATTTATAATTTAACCTGGTAGCTTGGTGTTTCTAGGCTAACACAGAGAGATTGCCCTTTCAGAGTGGAAACCCCCACCATGCTGCAGGGAATCAATGCCGTCACCACAGAACAGACACTAGACCGTGTATTAAAATAATGTGAGTGCCTGGACCACCAGCAAAGATAGGCTCACTTCATACATTTTTTTTTCATTTTCATTTTTTAGTCTCATGCCCAGCAGCTAAAATAGGTTTGCACTTCTTGTTTCCTCTCCCTAATCCAACCTCAATATGCCACCGAAAGTTATTTGAGCCAGTGAGGGCAGATACATCTTTGCTTTCATGTAGAAAGGATTGATACAATCTGAAGAATATCAGTTGAGAGACACAAACAGGACACGTAAGACTTCAATCTAACTGACTCGGTAGGTAAACATGTCTGTCTTGTGACTTGACGTCTTTACTTTTTTCACATTCACTCATACTTGAAAGCCAAGCAGTTTGGACAGAGATGAAGATCTACGACATTAAATATGCACAGGTACAACTGGAACTGTTCCGGGAATTCCTCAAGGTGCTGGAAACCACCAACAGAAGCCTTATGCTAACATGTGTCGTTATTACATTAAAAACCAGCATCCATCTAAAGGTCTCTACATAGGCGATCTAGACACTGAAACCTCTGCCATTTTCCAGAAGAGTACAGACACAGAGATGAAGCAGATAACAAAACAGAAAAAGTAAATAGAAACCTAGATGTAAAAATGTCTTGCATTAAGGCAGGCAGAAAGCTGGCATATCACTTTTTAAGCTGATATTGCAAACACGTTAGCAAACAGAGGCTCATTACATATGCACAGCAGTTATGGGTTTACCGTTAGCATTCATTTGGGGTCATGTTTTTGGCCACCTGATGAATTTACGTCCCACTTTTTGCTGTGAGGTCTACAACTCCTTGGGGAAAGTTCTTGTTCTTTACCTGATAAATGCTCCACTATGTTATTTGCTATATTTGTCTTGAGCAAGGCCTAAAAACTTAAGCAAAAATTGCTAGTTGCTAACTTTGTTAGCCTATTGCTGGCTTTGCCTTTCTGAAATTAAGTTCTGAGCAGGCAGTGTAGCATTTTAGAGCTTCTATGAGAGCATTAGCATGAGCACCTAAACCAAGACAGTAAATTTAGTAAATAGTAAATATCAAGTATCAAGTAAATTTGTGGGTCAAAAAAACCTAAATAATGAGCTTAAAGTTGCTAAAACTTGAAAAAGTTAAGCTGCCCCATATCTCACTCAGTGATATTTCCAGAAATATTCTTCTATGGCAGAGTCTTTATAGTGACCCCCTCTCAGTTGGTGAAGGTAAATGACTATGTCCGTGGTTAAAAGGCACAAGGCAGTAATGAGTAATGAAAACAGCCGTGTTAGTGCTGCCATTCAGTGAAGGGCCTGCTGCTGTGGAATGTGAGGCGCCATTCATTCACATGCGTTAAAAATGCATTTCTGCCACCACAAAGCCCTGCCTTGTCCTCATTGTTTTTCACCACACCAATAAAACACTTCCACAGTCTGTAGGGGAAAGACAAAAAAAAATAAAAATGAAATGACTAATTTCACTCCCACAGATAGAGGGAAGAAATGGGATGGAGGGGGTGAACTCCGCAAAAAACAGTCAGGTCTATAGAAGAGACAGCGTCATGGTAGAGTTGAAAGTTTGATCAAGATAAGCATGGGGATGGAAAAGTAAGCACACAAGCTGCTTACAAAAGACAAACAGTCCTATTGACAAAAGCTGAATGTATGAAGCATTTATTCAGTGTATGAAAAGAGACACAATGGTGAAAGGCAATCAAATACAACAAGCTTCTTCAAGTCGTGTGTGAGCTCTCGAGGGGGTCAATTCGTTAATATGAGGCATCAGCAACAGGATCTCCAAAAATAAAATAAAATTTTCCTGTACAGATTTTGAAGCTTGATTCGACATGAGTCACATCTGTAATAGTCGGCCGATAGCCACAGTGTGTCACATTTAAACATAGCTCATGTTCCACTTTTCCCTCTCTCACCATTGTTCCACAAGTGATGTCAGGCAAGACAGCGTTTGGACACTTGTGTGACATAACCATGTAAGAAAAACACTCCCTCATTGAAACCTTCAGGTGGATTTAAGCCTTCAGGTTTGAGGTTTTCCCTTGAACAGACATCTCAAAAAAAAAAAGAAAAAAAAAAAAGCATGACCTAAAGTCTGCCAGTACTGTCATTACACAGAATTTAATTAAAATGATCAGAAAAGCATTTCTTTACATTTTCCCTAAAAACTTCACTGACTAAATGTGTCCCTTCAAATCTATTCCTGGTACTGTTCATGGGTTGGAGAACAGGTGGTGCCCTTAAGAACTATTTATTATCTAACAGTCAATTTGGGGAAGTTAGATCATTTATTGTTGTTATGCTGTGTTTCAGGACATTGTATCCACGAGCATAACCACAGGGTAAGAGCTGCAGGCTGTAGAAGAAATGTTAAACATAATGTCTGAAATCTGACATGGGAGAGACAATGTAATCCTGTCTGCAAAAACAACGCTCCATCTTCCTCCCTCCCTCCCCCTCCTCTCTATGTCTTTCTGTATGAGTGTGTGACCTCACATGGGGAAAAAATACTCTATCTATAAACAACGAGAGAGGTAAAAGGAATACACCGTGAAAATTCAGTATCAAAGGAGAAGGTGTGTGTGTGTGTGGGGGGGGGGGGGTGTGCTGTCAAGTGCAGAAAACACACAGCTGATGATCCCCCTGAGTTTGTAACAGATTATTACTGGAATAATCTGAAGGAAAAACATGCAGAATTCAGAGCTTATATCACCAAACACAGACATTCATAGAGACCATACACTGAAGCACTACACACAAGTGACAAGAAGAATATCATAGCGTGTGCGCACGCGCGCGTGCTTATTCCAAGTCAAAATTACAGCTCCAGATACGACAACGCCTACATTTCTTTCTTTTTTTCGTCTTTATCATTTGTATTCCTCAGACTATAAACAACGTGGACGTGAGCCTGTTTTGACACACGTGCGCGTGCACGCGAGCACTATATTCTCTCTCTCTCTCCTGCTTTTACATAACTATCTCCCCTGACAACTACTCCAGCCTGCCCCTGAGGGATCACGATGACAAGCCTATGATTTACCTATAATAAGTATTTTTAATAGCGTGTATTGTGAGCTTGTCTTTACCTTTAAGGTTTTTTTTCCTCCTATTATCACTTAGCTATAATTTTCACTTCGGGACCCCTGCTGCTGGTTACTGGTTAAGATTATAGCTCTCTTGTGCTACTTTATAACACTGTTACATCGCCTGTAATATCACTATAAAATTCGTATAAGAACTTTATTTAGCCTCTTGTTTGCATAGCACCCTTCCTAGAACCTTCGGCAAGGTTCCACTCTCTTATCAAGCAAGCATTCCTTAAATTGTCCCTTATCTCCGTTGTAGCACATGTACTTTTGCTGCCCGTTTCTTAATCAGTCTACACTCTTATGAGAAACCAAAGAGTCGCTAATAGCCAAAGATTGCACTACTGGCAGCAGCAGCAGCGCACTCTCAAAATAACAAACAATGATAATGATATACAGTCACTTCCTTACCAGTTCAAACAGCGCTGGGCTCGAACACTCACACACAGAAAGAGGAGAAGAAGACCGGTGCAGCTCTGTAAAAGCAAATGTAAAGAGTCCAGATCCAACCGAGATAAGAGGAGACACACTGCGGGGCTGCCTTCAAGTGCAGCGGCTGACAATCGCGACCCGAGCTTCAACTCTGCAAAAAAAAAAAAAAAATCCTCAACAATTATTATTATCTCTGGCGAATTCCTGTCTCCTTGTGTTGTACAACAGTGCAGGTCCCTCTCTCTCTCTCTCGTCTCCTGTCGTTTTACTGATGCTGCCTTCAGGTGTTGTCGGAAATGTCGTGGCTCTCAAAGAGATAAAATTGGCAAACGTGGGGAATTCAGTGACGTGGGACATAATGAGGTCGCTTTTCCTGTTTTCCGGATAGGCTTTTTTCCCCCTATATCTGTGTTCATTAAATTGTCAAGCTAAGTGTCTTGAATTAGGGGTAAGGAACTTGTATTTTATGACGGGGTAGTCTAATCTATGTTGATAATAGTGGTGCAACAATTTGTCGATTGATTCGTCCGATGGACAGAAAATTTATTAGCAGGTTTTGGGAAGTTTTTGCTATTTTACTGCAATTTTAAAGTTCATTAAACAGTCCTATTGTTAACATTCATTTAAATAAAAAGGTAGGCCTAAATCAATATGATATACGCTACACGCCTTTATATATATACGGTTTTTTTGGTTTTTTTTAAACTTTTATCAAAAATGATAGGGACTAATGTCCGTTTTATTGATTTACTCATCTATAAGGAAGTGCACCGGGTATGCTCACATATATGGATGAAACATATGTGATCATCCCACCATCCAAGTGCCACAGTAGAGTGCAGCTGTCTATCCCAGTCTAAAATAATAAAAGGCCTATTTCTGTTCAATCTCGTGAGAGTCAATCGTGAAAACGGCGGAGCCTGTGGGGGCACCTGAACGCATCGCGAATGGGGGAAAAAAGCCTTGTGTGAAATACAGAGGACAAGATCGAGGGCGAAAAGGGAGTAGCAGAAAAGTTTGTCCCCGCGTTGTTGTTTTCCCTGTGACTAAACTTCAGTCCTCGCGCACGCACGCACTTCATTGTGTTTCATTTGTCTCCATCGCTTCCTATCAGCAGGATCAGCTGATGTGTTCATGTGTGTGTGTGTGTGTGTGTGTGTGTGTGTGTGAGTGTGTGTGTTTAGCCTGTTCAGGAGTGTCCAGAAAAGAGAGCAGGCGACGCTGAACAATTGTTCCCACCTCACCAGCCACCGTGCACGCGCAATCGGTGTCGTGCATGAAAACACATGTTAGTGCCACAGGCAGATCAGCGCTATCTGTGATTGGGCTGCGCAACATACTTTTGCCCACACACACCCGCATTTTTGGTCATTATCACCTGTAGGCCTACGTAATTGTCAGGAGAAACCAGAAAACTTCATTAATTCGGATTGTCTTGCGCTAAGCCCCCCCCCCCCCCTCTCTTCCCAGTCCCATTGTGTCCCTTTGCAGGCACACATCATTCAGGTGTAGATCATAATTTGAGGGGTGAAAAAAAAGTTACATCTACAGACCCCCCATCACACGCACGAAACACCCGACCCCTCCTCCATTCACTCCTCCCTTTCCACATGCCCCCCCCCCCACACACACACACACACAACACACACATGCAGATGAGTTGTGAGACCTTAAATTGGCGCAGATACATCCGAGATCTTCCAGTGGTTTCAGATCCTCATATTAATGACAAGAAGTGCTGTTCCGGCTGCAGGCACATGTGCCTTGCTCAGTGGCTGTTGTGTCATGTCTATTATGTAGGGCACGACTTCCTAACATGGACACCCCCCCCCCCTTACCCCTCCCTACCATCCACCTCCACCCTGTGTGTCTGTCTCCGTGTGAATAAAAGAGTCCTTCAAAAAAAAAGAAAGAAAGTGTTCTTCCATCTCCTGGATGTTTTCTGCTATGAGCTCTATCTCTCTCTCTCTTTGTGAAATTCAACTTTTATTCTCGCAACAAATCAGTTTGATGCTGCGGCGACAGATGTCCAAAGAAATCACTCGAGGAAGAGATGAGTGTGTATGGTGAGCTGGTGGAAAGTTTGCTTAACCTCAGGGATGTTGGGGGGAGGATACGAGTCCAGCCAAGCTCTGGTTAGTCCTTTTCATTGGAATTACTAACTTGTAACTTGACAGCTTTTATACCCCGAAGGTATGGTGACTCACAAATTGGAAAAGTTCTCATAAAACAGCTGTAATAAATTGTATATATGAAAACTGGATATTATAGAGTACCCCCCCCCCCCCCCCCCCCACCCCCC
>JBBPCS010000855.1:7458498-7472028 GCA_037974645.1 Hollardia meadi | reverse complement strand
TGTGTGTGTGTGTGTGTGTGTGTGTGTGTGTGTGTGTGTGTGTGTGTGTGTGTGTGTGTGTGTGTGTGTTAGGGGGGCACGCTACCATCCCAATTCACAACACCCTACCCACCCATAATCCTTTCTACAAAATAGAGTCTGAATCACACACACACACACACACACACACACACACACACACCCACACACACACACACACCCACACACACAGTTCCAGCCGGTAACAATAGCTCCAACACAGAAGCCATGTTCAAAACAGCTGACACGGAAAAGTGTTAGTTTATGACCTCATGCTAAAAGAACTGAGGGCATATGGAGTGTATGTTTGCCCGGGTTCCCACCTAAACATCCTCTATTAAAATCTACTGGCAAATCAAAGCTGCTTACATACACAGTAACCTGTTGAATCAAGCAACAACAACAACACATTTTCTTAAATCAATTTTAGGGTTAGGGGTAGCCAAGTTGCATGAATCGCAATACATCTGAGTGTTTTGCATTATTGTGAAGGCTTGAACAGGAAAGTTGAAAAACACAGGCCTCGTATAGGAAGGTGAGGGAGGAAATCATGGCAAGGCGTGCATTTTTTTTTTTTTTTTTTAGCAAGAGGGGGGATGGGTGGCTTTTTAGATTGTCCCTCCTCCCTCTTCCTCTGTCTTTTTTCTTTTTTTTCTGTTCCCTCTCATCTTTGTTCAAGTGCTGCCTGGCTAAAACAAGCCACCCCAGCACACTGAACCAAAGTCAAAATAAAAGAGATAACAGTGGAGAAAAAAAAGTTAAGTAAAGTTAAATAAATACAACATATTTATTTCACTAGTATTTCACATAATTAGAATATTTATACACATATACACTTCAATAGACTATCAAAAGCTAAACTTTTATTGCTTTTGTTTTTCTTATAATTTTTCTTTTTCTTTTCTTTTATTATATATTCTTTTATGAATAATAAATACAAAAAATAAAAATCAGGAAAACATTTATCATCGCCATCATCTCCCCTTTTCCGTCTCCCCTCCCCTCCATACTACAAGTGGCTCTGGTGTATCTCCTGGTTTAATGACCAATGATGACGCACAAACACAATTTCCAACTCCATCTATATGCTGCGGGTATGCAGGGACACACCAAGTTCCCTTACTGAAAATGCCTCTCTCTCTCTCTCTCTCTCTCTCTCTCTCTCTCTCTCTCTCTCCGTCTCCCTTACAAAGCCTTGCATTCGCTCATTTGTAAATCACTTGAAAGCATGACAAATGTGCATTGGAAGTTTCAGAGCGTCCCCCTTGAAAGCATTTGCATTTGTCTCTCATCCACACCCCTTCTCTGATACACAATCGTATTGTACTGACTGGACACATTGCTTGGCATGAGACGCACGCTTGTTGTAGCTCAATTGCTTTCAGCTTGAATATGTAGCACAGACACTGGTTCAGATAAGTGTAATGAAAAGGCAAATTTGCAGTGTGTGTAATCGTTATCTTGGTTTCCTCCATGTTTAAAAGGATGGCGGCAGGTCAGTCTGAGGTGTGCTTACGGCAGCTGAACCGAAAGGACTTTCGTAGTTGTGCAATGATTTGAGAGCAACGAGAATGTTGGACTGAAATCCAAAACAAAGGAGTCTTGTCCACAACACTAATTCCACAGGAGGCATTTCTGGTGTAGAGTGGGAATTACTGGGGATTTCAATCATGTGATGGGCCATCAAGCACTGGGTTACAGCATTTCCTTGTGTGTTCGGGTCTGAATGTAGTCTAAGCTGATGGGCAATGGCCAGGAATTTATATCGCCATTTCAGTGTGATAACAGATCATCTCATACATATACAAACATGTGGGGAAAGGAAAGGGAGGGGTACTATATTAATAGCACCATTTTTAAAAAGTATGGGTCACGACCCAACAGTGGGAAGATTTTGAATGGGCCACAAAGGGGTTACTCATAAAAAATTGTGTAACCAGCAGTCTCTCCTTATGATACTTACATTTTTAATTTTAAGTCTACAGTGAATAAAAAACAAATCAAGGTCATGAAATCTCTGAAGGTTCTCCAAAGATGCACCACAAAAGTAAATTCACGACAATCGAATATCAAGTGGTGGAAATGTTTTGGACGAATTGATTTGTTTTTGGTGTGACACTGATGGTGATGGCCGGTGCTTTAAATTGTAATGTCGCAATTTAAACGAAGAGGTTCAGCACACCACAAGTGTCTCACTGCCTTCAGTACATTTTCTCTTTCCAATGTCCTTGCTCACATTTTATTGTGTTTATTGTGATTGAACGTTGGTGCTGACATTGTCACAGATTTGTGAACTCTGAGACACATTGAATATCAACAATGCAAAATCTTACACTGATTTTTTATTTTTTTTTATCTCCTAGCTCAGTGGTGTCCTTTTGGTGCTTTTCTTTTTATGTGTATACTATGCAAATGTGTGAATGTGCAAGTCTGATTCAGGATTGGACTGGTACTTTTGAATCAGACCAATCAATCAATCAGATTATATTTGTATAGCACCTTTCATGCAAGCAAAACGTAACCCAAAGTGCATCACACAATAAAAAACACCCATCCACACCCAAAGCAATCAATGAAAACAGGACCTAAGGAAAGTAATTAAGTATCTTTACATAAGCACAGTTTTGAAGTACTTGTTGTTTACTTCCTTTTCATGTTACTTTGTAGTTGTACTGCAGGGAAAGATTGTATTTTTTATACATGTATTCATCAGCTATAGATGATGATTACTAGTTACCTTACAAAATAAGATTTTACATAAAATAAGTGGTTTGTAAATGTTTTTGGCCTCAGTGACCAGTTGGGGCCTTGTCAAGTTTCAGATGTTTTTGATGTGTTAGTAGTTCCACCAAAGAGATAGTTCCCCTCTGACCTTCTGACATGATATCATTTGAATCATTATTTGAGGCCCAAAAAGAGAGCATCAGCGCTGATGCAGTATTATGAATCTCATGTTATAAGGGACCGGTTTACTTTTACTTTTTACACTTCTAAATTTTGCTGATAATATAATAGAAAGACAGATCTAGCATTGACTGTGGTTTGGTCTCCATCTGCATAGACATTTTGACGACATCTACTAACCACTGGCTGGTAGACAAGCCTTGCAGATTTAATTATATGATTACAAATATGTAAACAGCCACTTTCAGAACAATGTCAGCTGTCAACGACTGGATGCACGACTGTCTGCCTGCAGACGACACATTTTTTTCAGATGCAAGATGGGATCTCGGTGCCAGCCGTTGCATCACAGACAAGTATGCTGAGCGGGTCGACCGATGGGACAAACTCCTAAAAAGGTTACCCTTTAAGATGTTGGTCACAGGTTGTCTTTCATCTCTACGTGTTTCATTGTTACTGGAATCAGAAGCCGTGTTCAACTCTTCAATGACTACCTGCAGTTTATTGTCAGGGGTCTTTAAAATTGTTCCTCTCACATAAAGTTATGGTTTACTATCAAAACTGCTGTTGTAAATACTTGACATACTTGGCATTGCCACACCATCACTGTGGGGTTTGCTTACCCATTTTAATATGCATTTGTTGCGTCACCTTTGACCACGCTGACACTGAGAATTATGGCTTGTGTAGTTTGTTATATGTTAAGATATATGCAACAATGTAAACAATAACAAAAAAGGACTGGCTACCTAACTAACTGGTTGGAACCCTGACGAAAGCGTAACACATTGCCCGTAGAGGAATCGTGTTGTACACTGCACGGAAAGCAGGTGCACGAGCTGAGCCTGCTATTCTCATGAGCCGTACAATAAAGTAGGGAAGTCTCTGCTGTAGCTTTCACTTCACTTTTCAGTGTTATCTCTGTTTTAATGAGATATTCAGGCTAAGGTTAATGGTTTATGTGTCTTTGAGAACAGCTTGCACGCTGAAAGGGAAATGAGAGGCCGGGATGATTTGGTCAGATCTATAGACTGTTTGAAGAGGACCAGTGCCTCTTACGCCATTCACCTGACGATTTAAACTGATGCCGCCATCAGCTCTTCAGTTAGTGACTCACCCATAAATACGCTGACATGAAAAATTAATGAGGTGTACTTTGTCAAAGGATCAATTATTTATCTCTGTGCAAGATTTCAACACCTCCATTAAGCGTTCTGGTCAGTCCCCTGCACAAATGTTATCTGTTCCACTTCAGCACAGCTCACACAGCGAAACGGATTTCACAACACATCAAAGTTTCCAGCACTTGTCCTCAGCTCCCTTTATTTCTGCACTTTGGTGTCTTTGTACCCCACGCACATAATACACATATACACACTTCTCCTCCCACACCCCCACCACCGCCGCCGCCACCCTTGTGTCTTTGTATGAGACCCCTGCCTCATCCCCATTGTCATGTTAATTACCTGTTTGCTCTGTTTTGCAGGAGCCCACCATCCATCAAAGCATCTCCCAGCTTTTCATCTCACACAGTGCATCTCCACCTGTAATTAGGTTTGGGGCTAGGGAGAAGATGGATTTTGTTAGCACCCTGCAGAGGAAAAAGAAGACATTAGGAAGTCTCCATGGCTGTTCTGGGACCAGCCTTTAATGGTGTCTAATTGATCTGAGCTGTCATGTGGCCATGCCTTCATGTGGTCGGAAGCTGATTATCCTTATGTGTCATCCTCAGTGCACAAGCATTAGCTCAGCACTCTGGCTTTTTTTACATTCTGATAAAGTGGGTGCATGTGTGTGCACATGTTAGCGTGTAGGCAAATATAACTACAATTTGTATGTACTCTGCATCTGTGTGGCTAGAAGAAGGGGGTGGGATCCTGTTTGTGCTTACGTGTATATGTGTATTGCTTTCGGGCAGACACAGACACTGTATAGCTGTGTGTACAAAGTGTGACTGTACGTGTATGTATGTATGTGTGTGTGTGTGTGTGTGTGTGTGTGGATTTTTACAAGTGTGTATGCATGTTTGTATTTATGTTGGCCGACGAGAGGCTGCGCTGCGGTCAGAATAATTTAACATCCAGATGTGTGGAGGCTTGAGGGAAATCGATACAGACGACGGCTTCCAAGCAGGTGATGAGCATACTGTCATAATGCAGTAAGGATGGCGAGGGATTAATATTTAACAGTAATCTGGGCTGAACAGATGGCCGTTGATAAAAAATGTTGAGGAGTGTGCGGATGAATTTGCATCAAGGCCGCGTAACCACAGTTAACAGCAATAAAATAAACTGAAATAATAATAAGGAAGAGATGATAATAACATATTTTGGTAACAGGAAAGGGAAGGGATGAAGACAAAATGTTGGGGAATAATGGGTGGGATAACAATTTTGTGTTTTACCTGCAGTGCTATTTATCTGTCTAGATCGTTTTGGTGTGAGTTGTTGTTGTTGTCTGCATTCCCCAGAATATAACGGAACTAGATGGCACTTCACAAAACGGTTACTCAGGATAATCCACAGACCTTTCACGTAGAAAGGAAACATGCATTTAGTCATGGACGAGAGGCTCCTGCTTGTGACATGGTGGAATTTAAACATTAGTGGTGTCCCCTTCTGCTGAGCTGTAATGTTAGCTAGCTTAGTCAGCTTATAGTTAGCTGGCCTCTCATCCATGAGTAGCTGCACATTTCCTTCTGCGCGGTGATATAGAGGAAAAAAAAACCTACATCCTAAATGAAACCGCTTACAACAAGGTCTGTGGATTATCTTGAGTAACCTGGTCATGATTTCTGGAAAGAGACATTGCTGCTTAGTCTTTCAAATGTATTGTTTTGGCATTTAAGCACCACAAGCAAAGTGTCATCTCGTTCCAATATATTGGAGAGAAGGCAGACACCTCTACAGCCGATAACTCCAACACTCAGCAACACACACCGAAACAATCTAGTTGGATAAATAGCATTACAGGTAAGGGGGAAAATATGTATTTTTTTTATTTTGGGGTGAACTGTCCCTTTAAGAGGGAAGAAAGAAATTATATTGTGAGTATTCGTACCTACGTATTTAACAATTACAATTAAGGCCTGTATTTTTCTGTGTTAGTACCACATGTGGTTTGGCTCCTTTTCATGACATTGTTGTAGTGAAGGGCACATAAGCTAAATCTACCTGCACCCTATTTGTACCTTGTAATGATTATATATGTGCTGTGTAATTTTTTTAATTAATTAATTAAAAATTAAAGTCCTGCCTTACACACGTGTGGTTTCCTGTCCTTCACTGGACCTATAGTTGTCCATTAAGTATTGTCTTGGTCCCCCATATTACACTGTAACTTGCAGGCTGCAATCTAAACCTTGTTAAGATTACAAAGCTCCTATCTATTACATGCGTCCCGTCATGATGGCATACGTACACAAATCTGTATGGAAGGAGCAGATGTAAAAATGATCGTCTGTATATGCGCTTACTTCCTGGTGTTATGTACTGTGGGGAAGTCCGTGCTGCTCTGCTGACCTTCAGCATGAAATGAAAAGTGTCTGATGCCTCTGGTGCGTTTGGAGGGGCTTTCTCTTTTCCGAAGATGGACAGCCATGCATTATTGATTACAAAACACTCCCGCAATGCTATTTCATCTTTCAAGCACAGCTGACCGTGAATCTTGTTTTGTTTGTTTTTTAAAAAAAAGCAGATTTAGTTTGAATTAATGTGTGCACCGGCGTTAACTGACTGCATGTTTTGCGTGTGTAATGTTTTCCTCCTTTGTGCCCCCCTCCCTTACCTTCTGTTCCCTATAACACCCAGTGGGAGGCTAAACGGTAGATATGCAGAAACAACTCCCTTATCTCTACATCCCTCTGCGCAGTATGCTGACAGAGAACCGCACAAGACAAAAGACAAAGGTAGACAAACCAACGTGGAACAATGGCAGGGTGAAAACACAATCTGTCACATTTAACAGCATATATCTGATTTTATACATGTTGTATGTTTACATATAACTGCCTGCATTTTATTTGCAAGTATATTCTAATACCATGCTTATTTTTCCCTCATTTGTCTCTCTCACCATGCTCTATAGAGCTGCCGCTAACAAGTATTTCCCCTCATCAATTAATCTGCAGATTATTTTCAAGATGAATCCATTAATCATTTAGTCTATAAAGTATAAAGTGACGTCTTCAAGTTGGAACCGGCAAATGTCTGACATTTTTTTGCTTTAAGTGGAAAAAAAAGATTAAACCATTAACAAAATAGTTGGCAACTAATTTTCTTGTGACCAACTAATTAATTAATTGACTAATGGTGGCAGCTCTAATGCTCCACTTGTGTTATTGTGCACAACCTGCATGCTGTTAACATCTCATTGTAATTCTTGTTAATTCTCGTGATGTATTCTAGTGTGTCAATGACTGACTGTGAGATGTTAAATATTAATTTGCTCACTTCTTATTTATATTCTGATTTTTTTCCCCCTGTCTCCTCTTTTGTAGCTGCAACAGTTCATATTCGTCAATCCTCAAAGAGGTTCGTTGTGGTTTGTGTGTGTTATGGCTTGGATTTTCACAATAAAACATAGAAATCCTTTTCCATGGTCAAAAGAGAGACCCAGCAGACCGGGGAGTGTTGCTGAGCTTGGCCTTACCTCCCCAGTCCCCCGTTGAGGATGGTCACAGGGGAGGACACCCATGGCGACCATGGCTGTCAGATGCTGTTTCCCATGATGCCGAAGAATGATTGGTTTCATGGATCCGGACGGTGCTTTCTGACAGCGCGGGGGGAGACTCTGCCACACCTGGGAGAAGAGACACTGGCAGGATGTGAAATGTAACTGAACAAGGTCATTCCAAAGGTCATTGTAAGACCTGTCACCCGTCTCCCCCGTCATTGAGGAATTTACAGCCCGGGGCCTTGTGCTACATATGAAGAATATTGCGTCTGAATTTATCCTTTGTTTGGAGACTGACTTGGGCTTTGTCTGCCTCCGCATGAAGTGATGGTGAATCAAGAAGGGAAGACGTGCACGCCAAAACAGCATGGACTCCTTTTCAATCAATGAATGCTTCTGTTCTAACCGCTAATAGTCTGATGTCATTAAATTGAAGTTTCTGATTGCAAAAAAAAAATAATAATAAAGGAATACTTTTTTAATTGCACAGTTTTTCACGAGATAACTCAGCTGCAAACAAACAAGAACTGCATTTTCAGGTCTGACTCATGTCTAGCCTGGTCTGTGGAAAAGCTAGTATCATTGATGTCACTGTTGTTAGTGAGGCTTGTTGGCATGAAGGACAAGACTAAAGGTGTGACTCTTTTCACAACACCAGTTTAGCGTGTCTCACACAAACGTGGGCTTCCTGACAATCCCACTCCCAGAGCCCGTGACAATTTGAATGATTGATCGCTCTCCTCTTGACTACGGTGAGAGGGAAGAGAGAAGACCACAGAGACAACAACAACAAAAAAAAAGGGAAGGGAGGAAAGAGGGGCGTTGACAATCCCACAAGGTCAGAGTGATGTCCAGTCTTTTGTTTTCAGTGGTGAGATCAGTGGGCCCGTGCAGCTGCCAGTGGACAGGCACAGTAACTGGCGGCCTGGCAGGAACAGATGTTCTTACACAATCAACATGCTCTTGGTTGGTTGCTTGTTCACTAAAAGTCGAGGGGCTGACTTCCCCTTTTTTGGAAACAAAGAAAGAGACAGCAAAGAGTCACGGCTTTCCACCTGTAGGCCCGTATCAGGGAAAAAATGTTGCTGAGGTAATCAGGCTGAGATACAGTATGATTTACATCCTGCTAAAGATACATGCACACAACAGATGGCATCTATTTCTGGGCAATTTTAATATGTTAAAGCTGCACATAATCTTGGTGTGTGCTTTCGTGTAAGTGAGATTTTTCAAGATTTGTAAGAGGTCACCTTGATATTTCTCACTACTTTAAGCATTACGCTATACAGTATAGGCACTAAAATACAATATATGACATGTGCTATGTTCAGCAAGTAGTACCCACTGTGTTCTGAATGAATATAGGTTTCAACCGATGTCATTTCATGGCGGAGAGCAAAGACTGAATGATAAGGCACATGTGCAGCTCATCTGAAAAGGATAAAAGCTGAGAGTAGACTCCTTTAATAACAGATCTGGGGTTGGGATGACCCCTGCCTCAAAATAAAAAATTCCATGACTTTTCCATTACCTTCTACTATTCCTGTGTCAGACTTCTTTATTGTAGTTTTATTGTTACTTATACTCTGTTTTTACACTTTTTACTGCCATACCTTGTTATTGCTTGCACCCTTTATTCCAATTATATTCTGTTTCTATATTTATGTGCCTTATATGCATCGCATCTTATTCTTGCTATGCCTTTGCTGTTTTACCTTTTCTTGCTATCTACATTCTGTTCTATTCCTTTTTATCCTCAAAATACAGTAGTGTGTGCCTTTTAAGATGGTTTGCAATCCGCCAATAAACAGAAGTCACCCACCCAGTGTAGTTTCTTATCCTCAGGTCATTATTGGTTATTGGTTGAAAAAACTACATGTGTGCATCCCTAGTTTCTAAGATCCACATCTAAAAACTATTCCAGGAATGTCATGACCAGATAGAACCTAGTTATCAAGATAATATAGAATCAATTAACCTACATAAATTAATTCACAGTGTTTTTGTTTCACTCTGGGCATTCATTCTCGCTCAATCTTCCTTACACAGCTCTGCTCCCTCATGGTCTGTATTCCATATATAGAGTGCCTATTTTTGTCAATTGAAAACAGAAATTCTCTTGACTTCCTGCCATTGTGCATGTATGTAGAGATGTTATCAATAGCAGCACCCGATTATAAACATGGACAGGCATTTGAAATAGTCTTTTAACATTAACCAGTCATGCTGCATGTGAGCTGTCTTTTGTGGTTTATTTCGGTTGCGATGTAAGGCCAGTTTCAATTGTTACGTAGGATATTCAGTTACACCATTTAGCTGCAAGTTGTTAACACTTTCACATCCAGAGGAGGGCTGAGAGAAATATGCACTCTTTCAGTCTTTCCTAAACAGGAACATCAGCACAGTCAGCTTGTTGGCGTCTCCTGGATTATTGGCCATAAATGACCAAAGCCATTCATAACTCATTGCCTCCCTCTGCTGGACAATAAAGCCATTTTACAACACGCCTACTGTGTTTGGCACTGAATTGTGATTGCAAAACTAACTTCATGATATTTGTATGTCTGATACTCCAAAAGGGCAAGATATATGCCATGGGTGAGTAACAGTCATTTCATTTAGGATCAATAATAATCCATTAATATCTCTACATATACATTATGTGTCAGTGGTAATCAATACTAAAGCTCATATACTTTGTGGTATTTTCTCTCCTATAGGACCACAAATGTCCAATTATCTTCCCGTTGGGAATAACAGTGTAGTCTGTTTTTTATACTCAGGATATTTAATTAAGAGAAATGGAGTGAAGAGAATGAATGTTTACTTTTCTCATACTTCCTGCTGGACATTTGTGATGTATGTCTTTTTCGATGGCAATCACTCTTTTTATCTGGTTTATTGATATTTATCTTTTTATTTATTGTGTGTGTGTGTGTGTGTGTGTGTGTGTGTGTGTGTGTGTGTGTGTGTAGTGGTAATAAGGGAAAGTGAAGATCATTAAAACTGTATCCATTGTCACATTGTCTCCTTTATCAATATGTCACATTTTTACATTTGTGAATATTTTGCATTGCTTTTTTGGAATAGCACTTGTTGTAGGCTATTGCAATTTTAAAAAAAATCTCTTTTTTTTATCATGTTCATATATAAACATGATTTACTTTCGACAGCTTATTTATTGCTATGCAAAATCATTTAGAAAATATATTTATACACTTAATTTATTTATCATTTAAAGTAAGGTCACTTACTTTAAATGAATGAAACCACATTATTTGAGAAAAACAAAAAAGTATAAAACGATGAACTGCCACTGACGATATGCCTATTCTATATTGAATATTGAAGTAATTAGTTAGGCTATTCATAATTATGGTAATAGTAATGACAGTATCGATCCCCTTTCAGTAAGTGGTTGTTTTTGTGTGTACCTGAGGGTGCATGTACAATGAGCCAGACGGTAGATGTCTCCCTACTCCGTGCAGCTGTGTGTCTTCATGGGTACGATGCTGTCTACAGATGACCGCGTCGCCATTTTGAAAAGCAAATCGTTCACAGCACACCCACCCCGAGTACTGGAACTATGCCGCGGGGCCGGCCTCGCAAACTGAGAGTTCAAAGCAACGACGAAACAGGTAACAAGTACCAAAATGCAACGAATAAAAAATACAGATTATCTGCTATCCAAATAACCTGGTATCGTTTAGACAAACACGTCAGTGTCTTTTATAATAACATTTCAATGTAGTGTATATAGTCCCCGGATATAGTATTGCGGGTGGGCTTTGCTTTGTGCAGCGAAGGAGTGATTGAGGCGGAATGATATTAATAACATCTCGGTGCCTCCTCTTATTGGCTTCCAGTCTAAATTGGTGTCCGTGAGAGGAAGAAGCACTGCATTATGTGGTGGTAGTCAATGTGCAGTTTTTACACTTAATCTTTGTTTATTAGTAATTCGTCATTAGCTTGATGTTGCTAACTAGCACGCTTCGCTTCCGTTAGCTTCGAGGCTAACACGCCAAAATGTTGGCCATTGTTATTTTATCTTGCGAGGCAGTATTGCGAGGCTGTGCAGCTGCCCACGAGTCAGTTGTGTATAGTCTCAATAAGTGCGCTAACGTTATTCACACTCGCGAATTGACATGACCGCGTGAAGTGTTGAAATGTGTTGTCTGAATGTATTCAGTTTACTGGCATGTTGCTGTCACCATCGAATTGTAATATTTAGGTAAGCTGAATTTTAATGACACGTTAGTTGGACAATTTAAATGGTACATTACCACAGGACAGACAAAACACTCACACTGGCGTCACATTGAAATTATACATTGGGTTAATTTCATCCAAATCAACCTCGTACTGTCCTGGTAAAACCCTGACTGTGACAGCTAAGATGAGCTTTTGTCATCAACAAAATTGATGAATGTCAGTATCAAAAACACCACAAAAGGTTAACAGAGAAACGTGATGGGAACTTGTTTACTTAAGACTGCAAATGCATTTGTAAATAGTTAAAAACTTTTTTAGCTTGCAAACCTCCATCATGTACAGTACCCCACTTTAGGGTTTTTTTTTGTTGTTGAATGTAGACTATTGGTAAAATACAGTAAGAGGCTGGGACTACTTTTAACTGAATTTTTTTTTTAAAAACATTAAATATGTGGAAAAAATACTCAAGTCTCAATTCAGAGCTATTGATATCCTTGATGATTATCAGTCCTCAATACCAGGTTAAAGTTCATCTGTTTGTACTAATGCATTATATGGACCAAGGCAACAATGAAAATAACAATAGAACAATACAACTCAAGGTGATGAAAAATAAAAACCTGTCAGAACAGAGACTTTCATGCATTCTTGGGATTTTATCTTGTAATTTATAGTGAATTTTACCAGTTCCACTTTATTGTGAAACTCCCTTAAGTACCTATAGCCCCACTTTGAGAAACACTGAATTAATCTGTGTACCAAGTAATAGTGTGTGTCCTCAGTATGCTACTATATCCACATCTACCATTACCCAGTCATTTTTGAGAGAGGATGGTCGTATGATGGGGTGTAGGGATCAACCAAAGTGTTTTTTTGTTTGTTTGTTTTTCAGTGCTGATATCAATTCAGATTCTAAGTAATTAGGGAGACCAATAACCGATATTTGGAAATGATTTACATTTGCAGTAAAAATAAAATTTTTAGTGTCAAAATTAAGAATAACTAGCAATGGAATAACTACAATTTATTGTCGTTATTCAAAAAACTACAACCCATTTTTGAGATATTTGTACTTGACTTGAGTGTTTTAATTTTGTGCTACTTTCAAGGGTGTAAATATAGACAGGGTAGACAGTAAATAGGCAGGAGCAATCTATAACAAAATGATATGCTTATATGCTTATTCTACATAAACTATAAAGAGTAGAAATAAACAATAAAAACTATTAAATTAAATTAATAATTGTCCGAATAGGTAATTCCTTGATGAAAATCTGACCTATAGAATAACCTATAGAAATTAATAATTGATATGGTTGCTACCAGGTGGATAGCCAGCTTATAAAGTATTATGGTATGCTAGCTAACAGCCTAGTAGATGGTAGGTAGGCTAATCCTAGCATTATGTGTCTGTGTGAGTATGCATGTGCGTCATAAATAGTAACTAGCATACACTAGGGCCCATCACAATAGCTTGCTCTTGGGCCCTTTGTAACTACCTTATGACTCTGGCTATTTTATACTTCCACTTTACTACATTTTGAAGGCAAATTGTACTTTTTACTAGGGATGCACGATATTGGATTTTTGATATTTTCAAATTCATTTAGGCCGATTGCAGATGCCGATATATACACATCTTTTCTTTAAGAGAATCCCAAATCTCTACTGTACTAGAATTAACCTATTACTCTTATTGTGATGGCCTAGCCTACTTGTTGT
>JBBPCS010000855.1:7436833-7458398 GCA_037974645.1 Hollardia meadi | reverse complement strand
CATCCTGATTGTTTCATTTCAAATCCATTGTGGCAGTGTACAGAGGCAAAATTACAAAAATTGTGTCACTGTCCAAAAACTTATGGACCTAACTATGTAAGTCATGGAGACTGATAGGCATCTGAAAGACACATTAACACGTTCCAATAAAAGCTATTCTTGTGAAATTCTTTTGTTTTGTGAACAGTCCTGTAGGGCAGAGCAAGAGGTTTTCGTTGCAGATTTGATGCTGAAGGGCTAAATAACACCCTTTTTTAGAAAATCTATTACACATAAATTGATTACAGTTAAAGTTTGTATCTATATGTACAGCAACATATCTACGGAATTCTGCAATACAAAAACACCACAATGTGCAAAAAGTGTAAAAATAGTGTAAAAGATTGGTGGATTTTGAAAGCGCTAAAGAAACCAAGTACAATTTGTTTTATTTTCATAATATATTTTGATATGCTTAAAAAAATATCATACCAAACTGTGAGCCGACTGTACAACGATTCACTGGTGTCTAGTATGCTAACAGTGTTGAGTGTGTGAGTGAGTCGAGCACAACCTGATATGGAAAAGCACCAAAGTTGTTAATTCTCTCTTAAGTGACAACAAATAAAATACCTGCATTGTGGTAATTTTGATGATCCTCTGTGATCATCTGTAGTATGTAAAACCTTAGTGATTCTACATATATTAACGTGTCTTTTTTTATTGCTTTGTATTTTGTTAATACCTTTTTTGTCTTATGTAAAGCACTTTAAATTTCCTTGTGCTATGCAAATAAACTTGCCTTGCCGAAGACCAATTCGACACTTTTGTGTTTACTCCCTGCACAGGCCCCTCACCTCTAGTTCCAGAAACTACAAGAAAAACATTGACCGCAGTGGGTTCACAAACAGCTGCCATCACTGCGGAAAGGCTTTCAAAAAGCCCAGCCAACTTGTTCGGCACATACGAATACACACAGGTGAGTGGAAAGCACAGAGAGGGGGATGACATGTTCAAGTTACACGGGTCTAATGTAATGGTGTTGGCAGTGTTGTTGTGCAGGTTCCACAAAACCTGCAGTGGCTGTTTTCTAAGGTGTGGGTGGGCACTGGCATCAGGTTGTACTGGGTGGGGGCTCAGCAGCCTGCTGTTCTAGCACCATAGTTCATGGGTGCAACATGAGATCTGGCAGTGTTGGCGGTGATGGCACAAACAGAAGAGTTGGCAGTTTTGTTTTAATTTGAGTTTTTCAATGGCCCCTAAATTTAATTTCAGGCAGTATTATAGAACCAAGTCTCACACTTGTCTTTCTAAACTGGACTTTCTCTGATTAAGTTTTCCTTGATAAACTCCATGACACAACACCACCAACTCCTGAACTCCAGTTTGCTGTGTTATCCGCCAGCTCCAAGGGACTGTACACCTCAGCTCAGTTCAACACTCAGCTGTCACGCAGAGACATTGTATGGGTATAATTTCGATGTGCTGTTTGAATTTCAGTATTATTGTGTGGATGTGCGCTTGTTCAGTCAGTCTGGGTTCAGGTAAGGTAGCCAGCAGCTTTCACCTACATGTTGTTTACTCATCATCAGCATGTTAATTTCTTTGGTTGGTTGGCTGGCTTGATGACTAATGGTGGATGGAGTTGATTCCTCTGTGCCTCAAATCTCAAACAGCTCTTAAGCTGATGAGGCGAAGAGTCGCTTTGGGAGACAGCACACACACACACACAGAGAGAGAGAAACACTCTCATTATGCTTTATTCTCTCACTATCTGATGTACAGAAGAGCGGGCAAAGTATAAGATTGTATTTGAGTCGTCTTTATTTAGGCCTTGAAATAATACTGGAGATTGTCTAAATATATAATGCAATGTATAATGTAAATGTTAAAATAAAGTATCCAAACATGACAATATGTATAAATTATAGTATTTGCAATATCTTGGTAAATTAGTTCTTTGTGGAATTTTGTTAAAATATTAAGAAGAAAGAAACAGCGGTAAATGCTTCTTCTAAAAAAAAATCACAATAACTTAATGGTCTCAAAATCCAATGCTGTAAACAGCCTCAACAGATGTTTGAAGTAGTGTGATTTCAAAAATGGAGAGTAGTTATGAAGTATATCTTAAAGAAGCTCCCAGTATTTACCCCGAGCCTTCACCATTTACCTTCTATTTTGAAGTTAATAATTTAGATTCTTGATATTACAGTGTTCCCAGCATCCTAATGGCGGCAATTTAACCTGTGTTTGACCTGATCTTGCCCTTTCCTTCAGGTGAGAGACCCTACAAGTGCACACATTGCGGCAAGGCTTTCAACCAGAAGGTGGTGCTGCAGACTCACATGGCGAGACACACAGGAGAGAAACCTCACCTCTGCATGTTCTGCCCTGCTTCCTTCTCCCAGAGGGGGAACCTGCACTCCCATGTTCAGAGAGTTCATTCTGAGGTAAGAGCACAGAACTACAGGTTTGAAAGTAACAATACCCAAACACTCATATTTACATCCTCAAATACTGTGTAGAAAATATTTAAGTATGATGTGTTGCCATCTGTTATTAGGTAGTTGTTCATTACAGCAATCGCAGAAGCTAACAAACCATAAACAGTGAAACAGTGTAAAAAACAGTGTTTAAAATGTTCCCTTCTACATCCAAATTTCTTGCAGGTTTTAATTGAAATGAAACAATTGGCTTCCTTACAGTATTCTCACAGTGTAGAGGTTTGAAAATAGTTAATTAGTAAGTTCTTTTAATTATTGTAGCTGCCAAAGTGCATGTTTTGTTAAACAAGTGAAACATTTTTCTAAATGAATGAGAATAGATTTGTTATACCCGTGCAAATCGTCAATTGAGGCGGGATAAATGAGATTATGCCCTCACATAAGACATGAAATTTCTTGAATTGAGTGATTAGCTTTGGAAAAGTGTGATTTTTCTGTCTTGACTGTACATTTAAAGGTTTGATATATGAAATTTTAAACATTATACTATTATAGCAGCAAACAGAGCAGAGAATGAACCCACAGTCCCTCTGTGTGTGTCCAAGCTCCTCTGTTCTTTGTTTTTGCAGCACGTGCATTTTAGTGCTTTGTGGCAAAACGTTGAAACAGACTCAACCGAACGTTACGTTGTGGTAGCCAATAACATAACAAGGAAATCAGACAGGCTGGTCAGCAGTATTGTTGCTCAAGCCGTTCACAACTTTCTCCAACTTTCTGTTATGCTGCCTGGTGCCTGGTGCTGACTTGGTGAATAATAGGGTTTATTTCAACCAAACCTGAGTTGATGATTGTTGGAACAGTGGAAAGACAAAACAAGAGATTTTTTTTGTTTTATTTTGTTTCTGTTGAGTTTGAATGAAGTGTTTTACGATGATTTGCAACATAAAATTGCTGTTTTTGTCGATGGAGTCTGGTGGCTTTGAGGGGAGCAGTATAATGGCTGTTTTTGGTTAAGGGGGAGGTGTGGCTGAGGTTCCCATTATTTTTGGCCTGAGATACTGATAGTGCGACATCAAAATTGTTGCTTACAACTAGCACTATAACACTTGATTCACTGACAAACAAATACAAAGTTTGTAGAAAGCAATTTTCTGTTTTCAGTTGTGAACAGAATAGCTGAACTTAATGAGTGAATGCCTTCAGTAAAAATGGCTAGTTATGCCTCCGCGCCCGATAGCTGTGGCCGCATTATGTTTTCGGGTTGTCCGTCCGTCCGTCCGTCCGTCCGTCCGTCCGTCTGTCTGTCCCATTCTTGTGAACGTGATATCTCAGGAACGCTTAAAGGGAATTTCTTCAAATTTGGCACAAATGTCCACTTGGACCCAATGATAAACTGATTGGATTGTGGTGGTCAGAGATCAATGGTCAAGATCACTGTTAGCCAAATTTTTAGTCTTAACTCAAGAATTCATATGTTAATTATGACAAAATTTCACACAAACTGTGCTGATTGTATAGATCTGCCGGGTTGAAGATGTGTGTGAAGAATCCATGTTTCTTTGCAGCAACATCCATATTTGAAGCATGGTAGCCCACCACAAGCTCTTTGAGTGTGTTGATATTGAGCTTTAGGTGATTCTCGGTCCACCATGTGACCAAGCTCTGTATCTGTCATTACATATATTATATGAGTCTGGACAGACATGGATGGAAACTGCAACTTGAGTGGTGCGCGGATGCATAATTCAAGTTTTTAATTGAAAGTATTGCTAATAGTCCACTGTTTGTTGTTTGCTTACAAAGATGCTCCATATCTTCATTAGTCAAAATGAGAGCTAGAAACCAAATAAAATAGGTGGCCTTTAGAGATTGACTGGTAAATGGTTTCAAGTTATGGACTTAGACTGCTGTTCATTACGTAAAGGGAATATCAAATACTTTAACTAGACTTTTCATGCTGTGTACCAGGTTGAGATTCAGTATCATTTCTTTTGTTCCGATTATTTGTCCAAGATATTTCGGTTGCTTTTTTGAACCTCTTCCATTTGCACACTAAATTCCCAGCCTTCCTGCTCACAGCTTGCTAGATTCACTGTGGCTGGATACCTTGCCACACTGTTGGAAATAGAATGAGATGAAATTGGATGAGAAGAGGCGTAATGTTTTCAAGCTTCCACAACCCAAGTCCATTTACACTAGATTCAACCCTACTTTTAATTATACCTCTTGAAATGAAACACAGGAAATGGATTCACACATTCAATGACTGGTTTTACCCTTTCTGTTGTGTTCCAGTCCACTTGAGAAAAATGGTTTGTACATGCAAGTGATATGTTACATAACCATTTTCTTTAAGAGGGTCAGTAGGTCTAAATGACACTTTTTCTTGCACTTTGTCTTTTTACCAAAACAGGTTTGAACAAATTGAATTGTGGATTTTTTTTTTCTCTCACTTGCACACATGATGCAAGTGTGCTAAAAGCCTCCAATGGGGCCAGTTAATTGAATTATTTCTGGAAAGCCAAACAGCAGGACAATTTGAATAATGCATCTAATTTGCACAAGTGTTCTTCAGCTTTCCTGTTCCACATAGTTTGTCCTTATGATTGCCCGACTTTATGAATAAATAATTGTCTGATGATATTTGCAACCAAATGCATGAGCTGATGCATATCCAGGAGCCACTGGAGTAAAACCTTGATGGTTAAATCTAATAAAGTGTAGGGTCATGTAGGGTGTATGCATGATCAGATAATAACACTTTCTGCACATAAACTGGCTTATAAAGCCTTTGCTCATCACAGATTTCGGGATTAAAGCTCAGAAAAAAAGTTACTTTATTTTTATGACAGGGTGGTATATACAGTGGTGTGAAAAAGTGTTTGCCCCCTTCCTGATTTCTTATTTTTTTGCATGTTTGTCACACACCAAACCTACATGGCCCTGTGTGAAAAAGTGCCATGATTCATAAAACTACAATTCACATTATTAATTTAAAGCCCCACTGTAAATTAATGGAATTTGAATATCATTATACCAGTCATTAATCACTAAGCCACACACAAAGTGATGTACAAATTACTAATTTGAGTGTTCAATTGTATGTACTGTAGTTGTGTATATATGTATATAGTAGTACCGGTACTTGAGTAACATACTCTTCAACTGGATATTGGACTTCCTCACAAACAGACCCTAGACAGTTCGGATTGGCAGTCACACCTCCTCCACTCTAGTGTTGAACACTGGAGCCCCCCAGGGCTGTGTGCTCAGCCCCCTCCTGTTCGCACTGTACACCCATGACCGCAATCCCAGACATGGAGGGAACTCTACTGTAAAGGAAGCAGAGGACACCACCATCATTGGCCGAATTACAAACAACGAGAGTTCATATAGGGAGGAAATCAACAGTCTTGCAGAGTGGTGCACAGAGAACAATCTGCTGCTCAATGTCAACAAAACCAAGAAACTGATTGTTGACTTTAGAAAAAAGGAGGCAAAGACACAAATTGCTGTCTACATCAATGGAGCTGATGAGGTGCCGATGATTTAGTTTCTGGGGAATTAACATCACATAGAACCTGTCATGGTCATCAGACATATCCACTCTGAAAACACAGAAACAACTGTACTTCTTAAAGGTCCCATATCTTGCCACTTGCACTTAAAAGTGTACCATTTATGTGTGTCTATTAACACTTATGTAATTGTGTTAACAAGAAAAAATATGTTGATTTGATATTCCGTCGTATCGCTGAGTGCCTCCGTTTGTTCCTGCCAAACATGATTTGATGAGCAAACGTTCTGATTGGCTAAGCACAGATACACGCTGCCGCTCTCTTACTCTCACTTGCCCACTCACTCACTCACTCACTCTGCTAGTAGCCTGCACACTGCAGCTAAAACAGCTAAAAACAAATCTCCAAAAATAAAATCCATCCATCTCTCTGCAACATTTTTCTCCTTTGGAAGGCTGTGCAGTGATCTGGATGAAGCACTGCAGCCAGGAATAAAACACTTTTCATGGCCAGTTCTCCGTCACATTACTACACTCTCCACACTTTTCTCAATCGCTTACCTGGGAACTGTGGGAAGAAGCGGACAATGAGGGGGTGGGCTTATGCAATGTTTTTAGCTCGTCGACTATTGGTTATCCTGTTTCCAAGTAGAAACCGGCTAAAATTCTTACTAGCTCATAAGCTGTGAGGCCATCTTGTGGTGAGGGGGGTAGAACGGCAGTAGTAAGCGACTAATTGTTTTTATTTTACACCTCCAAATTTATAAAAAACACAATAAAAATGCATTTTCATGATATAGGACCTTTAAGGAAACTTAAGCAGGCAAAATTCCCATGGCAAGTTCTTGTTAACTTCGATAGAGGAGCAATAGAAAGCATTCTGACGGGAAACATCACAAACTGGCATGGTTTGCAATTTTCTTCCTAAAGCCCTTTTCAGATAGGACGCGGTGTGCAACGGTGCGCGGACCCCTCCCCATTCATTGTGTATGTGTTTTCGCGGCGCAAGAGCAGGCCGAGAGCCGAGAAGTTCAACCAGATTCAACTTGGGCGCAGCACTCTGTGACGACACCTCGGCGCGTCCAATAGGAGGGAATCTGGCAGATCACAACAAACTACTTCCTGGCTTCCATTTCGGTCGCCTAGCAACTGGCGGCCAAGATGGGCGTGATTTGCGTGCTGTGCCATGGTCTGCCCGCGGCCTATCTGAAAGGGGCGTGCCATACCCAGCTGTACCCAGCGGGGAGCGCAGAAAACACTGCGTCCTATCTGAAAAGGGCTTAAGAGCGCACACTTACGTTTGAATGTTTCTAAAGGGAAAAAAAAAACACATTATTCCATCACAACCTTTCTACTTCCTTAATGTGTGACCCTACTTAACTTGGTGCTTTCAAATTCCTAAAGAAAAATACTGAATTAAATCTTTTTTTTAATATCAGTATTGTATATATGATATTATAATGTCATATCAAACTGTGATTATACCACTTGCTGTCATTTGAGTTGTCAATGTCTTTGAAACTATTTTTCCATTTCCTACCTCAGCATATTCTTCATCCCTCAATTTCAAGGATTCTGACATATATTAGTGTATATCTACATTGTTTTTTACATCATGGTATAATAAATCAGGAGTCATTAGGTGGTCATATCCACACGAGTTCCTTACTCATACATATGTTATTATATCATAATAAATGACTCCCTAAGGGGTGTAAGCACTCTTTAGCAATCCTTGAGCCTTTATTTGACTGGCCAGTTTATAAACAAAATACATGGACAAAGGGAACATACAGTATATTCATCAGTCTATGTCTGGCATCAAATATTTACAATGTGATGTTTTTCTTTCTGAAATACAATATTTTCAAGATTTTTGACTGCCTGGAGGGGAGCATTAACATCAAAACATACAAATAGCAGCCTGGGATAATAATGTTTACTGTTCTCCTACAGACTAAAGGTGTACCACTGTTCCCGTGCATGGACTGCAGCTGTGCTTTCAAGAAGCTGGGCAGTCTGAATGCCCACATTAGCAAGATGCACATCTCTGTGATTGAGGTGCCTGCCAGCACGCCGGTAAGGGAGCAGTATGCAGAAAACACAAGCTTAAGTTGTGACACTTCATCTGCCTAACATCCACTTTGAGTATATTCATTATTTTGACCCTCATGAAAGAATGACACATACTACAATTCTGGTCACAAAATTAGTTGCAATTTATTTTAGTATTGAAATCACTGGTTGTGTTTTATGTAACGTAGAGATTAAGGTTCTAACGCTTCTCAAGCAATGTTGATGGCTTGTGTCTGTGGAATAAATATATCTTATTTGGTTGACCTTTAATTTTCCCTGTCTTATTTAACTTAATTTTTCCTGTGTTAAGTGATAAGCCACTAGCTCAAAAGGGAGAAAAATATACTATTCATATGCTTATTCTCAGAAACAGAGACAGACACAGGGTACCACTTTAGCCCAACAGCTGATAAACAGAAGGCATCTAGTTTTATTTATTTATTAGTATTTTTGACCAATTTGTCTTTAGTTTCTTTATTCATTTTGGAAGGATCTTTAGGAGCCCCTGTCTTACTGCATTTTCTTTTTTTGCTTCTTTCCTCTAAATATGTGTTTTATATTTCTCTTTGTTGGTTGATAATGATGCTTTAAAACCTCTAAAATGTTCAGTTTCAGTTGCACTAAAAGAGCAGCCCCAAACTACTGTTTAACAGCATAGAAGTTATACGCTGTTAATCAATTTTCAGTCAAGCAAATTTGACCTGGCACACAGTCTAAAAGGCAGCATAGAGCCTTTCAATCTTGTCAATGACTGCCTCCCTTGTTTACAACATTGCTCATAAAATGTCAATATTATTTGCTAATTAGTAGGCGATTAATTATTGCTCATTATTATCAGATTATTGTGTTAAAGTGCTGCATGCCACATATCCACAGACAAAACAACCCTGTATTTGTAACCACAACCACTGTCAATATTGATATCATTGTTTGTTGGCATGATGCCAAAGTGTCAATGATTCATAGAGATGTAGACACTACTTTAGTTTAATAATGCCCAATGCTCTGTTCTATGTCCCAGTGAGCCCCTTAAAAAAATCTTATTATTGTCTGTCCTGATTATGTGAATGACATTTTGTCACATTGCTTCTCATCTCCGTTCTTTTCTCTTTTTTATTCCATTCCCCCTTTTCTTCTCTATTAGGAGACAGAGACGACAGGTCAGGCTCCTGGGGGGTCAGAGGGCGGCGAGGGGGTGACAGATGTCATCCAGCAACTTTTAGAGCTGTCTGAACAGGTCACCGGAGAGACATCCCAGCCCCAACCTCCAGAGCCAGCTATTGCCATGGAAACTGCCATCAACCAGGACATCCTGCAGGTGAGCGAAGGACATTCATCAGTAATTAGAGGTGTAGTATGAGATGATTATAAGTATTCAAAATCCACAGACTGACTGGGAACCACATGCCTCAATCCTAACCTACAGTATCTGATTCAAATGTTGCTCTTAAAGCAAGACTTTAAGCGAGCAAGACAAGGAGTGCATCACTTCAACTTCAAGCCCTCAGTGTTACATGCACAAGATATGAGGTTGAATTAAAAAAAATCATTATTTGGAAAATTCTCCATGTCTTTCTGTCTGTGTGAGGTGCTAGCAGTTCGGCACAGAAGTACACAAAGACACACACACACACACACACACACACAGAGGTTTGCGCAGCTATCCTTGTTAGGACATTGCAATGACTTCCATTCATTGTGTACACCCTAACCCTAACAATCACTAATTCCTGCTTAACCCTAACCACTTAACCTAACCTCAATTCATATCTTAGCCCCAACCCCAATCCGGACGTAGTAAATCACAGTTTGCCGACCGATCTTTGGTGCCCATGAGGACCACTGGTCCCGAGAAGGTTGGTGTGTATGCTAGAAAAGGTCCCCAATAGGTAACAAAAACGTGCACACACACACACACCCACCCACCAGTCTTTAGAACTCCAAAAGTTAATGGAAACATTTATGTGGAAATGATGGAGATTGGAGAACCCATAGTGGGAATATAGGTGGACACAGAAAGAGATGAAAAGAAAAAATATTTTCCATAAACTCTAAAAACTCCCTGCAATAACTTTTGTTTGAATCTAAATAATATGCTTTCCCTTGGTGACTGAATGGTAGGATTTTTCAGAAAGGTGGAATCATGATCCATTCAGATAGAAGGAGACAATATAATAAAGAAGCATTGAAGCATTTTTAAGCTGTGGTGTTTTCCGTTCCGTTTCTGTAGCAAGCTCTGGAGAACAGCGGGCTGAGTGTGGTCCAGCCGCAGGGTGACGCCACATCCAGAGAGTCACAGAACCAGACCAGTGAGGGTGCTGCTGTAGAAAGCAAGAAAGTACAAGGTCCTGAAAAACCAGCCAGGGAGAAGAAAAGGAGCATTTTCAAGAAGCCTATACAAATGCCAGGTAGGGGGGATATTACAGAATGTAAACCATGTTGCAGAAAAGATTACTCAATCACAAAATAATCTACCAATTATAATTAAGATAACTGATTTATCAGTTCAATTATTGACTAAGTGAAGAAACCAAATTTTTGTATCTTGAAAAATACAAATTCTAAAATGATGTATCTGTTTACTAGCTGCTGTTTAAGAATATCTGTCATTTATAAATTGTACTATTAATGATTCGTAATGGTCGATAAATTCATAATGAAAACAGCTCTCAGTTGCCGCACCAAGCCAATGACAGACAGAAACACTGGACAGCTGCTTCAATCTTCCTTGCTTTTCAGGCTCAATCAGGGAGGAGAATGGCGTTCGCTGGCATTGCTGCCCATATTGCTCCAAGGAGTTCAAGAAGCCCAGCGATCTTGTTCGCCACATCCGCATCCACACCCACGAGAAGCCTTTCAAGTGCAAACAGTGCTTCAGAGCTTTTGCTGTCAAGAGCACCCTCACAGCACACATGAAAACGCACACGGGTATCAAGGCGTTTGAGTGTCAGTGCTGTCTGAAGTGCTTCTCCACTTCTGGCAGCATGAAAGTACACATGCGTCTGCATACAGGTGAGAAGCAGGCCCACTTCGTGAAAAGGTTACACTTAAAGCCAAAGTAAAATGAACCATTGAACACATTTCACTTTATTGGCTTAATCCTAATGTCACATCATACACCTGTCAAAGAGTATACTGTGTGCACAACTTAAATGAGACAAATATAAACTTTCACCATAATGTTTTCAATGTCCTGGCACCCTTTATCATTTAATGATCAGCTATATGTTCTTAGAAATTATACAGCAAATTACTAAAGCTGGACCTGTGCAAATATAGTGGTGCTGCTACAACGAGAGCCCTCATTTGCATTGATGTGCTTGCAATCGCTGGACATGAAATGTCAGAATTAGTGTGAATAAACAAAACTGTGTAACAGTAATTATTATGTGCGTCTGTGCATTAGATTTTGTCTCTCTAATTGCTATGTACTGGCACTGTCTATGTTAGGTGTTTACTTAATTCTGGATATGTGTTAGTTCTAAGCTAAGGTTTTTGATAAATATGTTTTTTAACTGTATTTCCTACCAAGGTTTTTTGGTTATACAGTTTTATATCTTGTCACTTTTCCCCGTGTTGTAATTTGGTTTCATAGAAATATATATTGTCTCCTACTAACTGAAAGGCTTTGTAACCTTTTGTAGACAAAAATTAAATAAAATTATATGAGCTTGCTTACATTTTTGGTTTATGTGTGAGTTTCATATTATTTATTTGGATTGGCATAGGGACAGTAAATTGTGATATATTTTGTTTAATTTGTAGCTTCTTTTGTAGCTCTCTTTTTTGGATCAATGCACAAATGTCACAATCAGTCTAATTCTCTAAATACTAATTCTCCAAAAGCGCTATTTTTTTTCCCCACTTTTCCTAGGTGACCGTCCTTTCCCCTGCCCTCACTGTGACAAGATCTTTCGTACATCAGGCCACAGGAAAACACACATTGCTTCTCACTTCAAAAGCTTACAACAAAAGAAGCACAAGTTTCCCCGAAAAACCAACAAAGCCAAAGTGTCCAAGAGTAACCTACCTCTGCCTGATATCCCCCTGCAGGAGCCCATCCTCATCACTGACTTTGGTAAGAGCCTGTGTTGACAGATATATGTGTATACACATGTGATGTTGAATATGTGTTTACATTCATAAACACAGTGTTTCATTTGTCCATGGGATGAAGAGGGATTCATTGTTCATTGGCTTTCTTGTCGATGTTTCTTCATGTGTGTTGTGTGTTTCTGCGCAAAATGAAATGTCTTTTTCACATGGAAGTCCACATGTTGCTTATCCACATGTTACTTAACAGGCCTCATCCCATCCCAGAACCCTCGCTTGGCTTTCCAACAATACCTGGAGGTGGTGGGCAATGACCGGCCATACAAGTGCCAGTTCTGCAGTAAGGCCTACAAGAAATCGAGCCATCTGAAACAGCATGTCAGGTAAGGCTTCTTTATAACAATGCATGCCCAGTACATGATGTGAAAGAGTTTATGAGAGCCAGTACATTGTAAAGTAGTAGTAAATTACATTCATAGTGGACATCCATTCTCTCCAGAGGGTGGAACCTTTTCTATTATGAACACTTCACAACCATTATGCGTCATCCTCAGGGTAAATCGTTAACATTGCTCAGAAGGCATTAATTTTGAAGTAATTATTATTTTATTTTTTGTGAACATACCATTGGCTTTCATAAAATATAGTTTTTGAGAAGTGATTTGAAATATGTCACTGGAGCCTCAGGTCTTCAGGGAAAGAAGTTCCAGAGCTGAGGGGCCCTGACTGCGAAATTCCGGTCACTTTTATCCTTGAGCTGGAATTTAGGAACAGCCAGTGGAGCCCTACCTGAGCATCTGAGGCTGCGCTTTGTCACATAGGGGAGCAGCAATTCAGCAATATAGCTAGGGGCCTGCCAATAAAGTCCTTTAAATCATGATCATTAATATCTTAAGATCAACTCTAAAATTGACTGGAAACCGATAAAGAGAGGTCAGAACACACATTTTGTACCAACTGTTTTTGGCTAAACTTTGAATACAGTGAATTACAAAAATCAGTATTTGACAATAGGAAAGCTTATTTGGCCTTAAGATGACCACAAGAGAAGAAAGATCTGTTTTTTTTTTATAAACTCCTTATTTGAAGGAACTATGAATGGGCAATGTTGGCGACTTGTTTGTTGAGAGGTCACTGTCGTTTACACGCAGGCTTCCAGCCGTACTTTTTCATATTTGCAGACAAGCCAAGATTGTTCTCTGGAGTGGGGAGGGGCTTTGAAGGACAAAAAACAGTTATTTCAGATTTGTTGTCTTATAGCTGAAAAAAAGCTTTGGAACGTCTAACACTTGAATTCTGAGAGACAAGATAGTAGGTGGTGTTCAAATGCAGTCTTCTTCCGATGGTAATGAATGTTGTGTTTGTCAGTAATGTGACAAATTGCAAACAGCATTTCAGTATAGAGAGGTGAATCTAAATACTGGTGCTGCCATCCTTTCAGTGCCTCTCTATTCGTCTTCTTTGTTGGCAGGTTAAAGGCTCGTAGCTCAAACAGAGGATCCGTAGTGACAGTTCCTTTGATTCACTGAAGAATACATATATATAGATATACAGTATATATTGCAACAAGGCAAAAAATCATGCACAATAACTTTGTCACACTCTGTCCTGTTTTTTTTTTTCATTTTGTTTTTTCTCAGGAAATCAACAACATACAACTTTTTTTCACAACATAGTACTGCTGTATACTTTGTGTCCCACTTCAAACTAAATACCGAAACTGCAGTTTTATGCATAACTAGCTCAGTTTTGCAATCCCCAGGTCTCATACAGGAGAAAGGCCCTTCAAGTGTGTGCAGTGCAGTAGGGGTTTTGCCTCCTCAGGAGTTCTCAAGGCTCACATTAGGACCCACTCAGGCCTAAAGGCGTACAAGTGCCTGATGTGCGACACCACGTTCACCACCAGCGGCAGCCTGCGACGCCACATGACTACCCACAGTGACCTGCGACCTTACATGTGCCCCTACTGCCAGAAGACCTTCAAGTCATCACCCAACTGCAGGAAGCACATGAAGACACACAGGTTTGGGCTTTGTCAGGGTGTTTGGGGTTTTATTTTGTACACTTTTTTTGCCTTGTACTTAGGAGTATTACCTATGCAATGACAAGGAAACTGTATACAAACTGGAAAGTCCAAATAAAAATATAATAACACACACTATAGAAACACAAATGCATATCAATCCTTATTTTAAATTTAAGATTCTGCCTTTCTTGTTCTGCCACACCAGGTATGAATTGGCCCAGCAGCTGCAGCCCCAGTCAACAGAAGACCCCTTAGGTGGAGGGACTGTGGCTCATGATATGCAGGTGGAAATAGAGGGAGATTCCCTCCCGCAACCACCTGCTACCTCGGCAGAGCAGCAGAGCATGCTGGGACTTGGCCAGACGGAGGTGGTGAATGGAAGTCAACAAGTGACATTGGAGGCACCCCTGACTGACCAACAGCTTGTACAAGGAGAAGGTACGCAAGGGCGGGGGCCATGGTACATCATGGATGGATTACTGAGCAGGCCTACCAGGTACAGGCCCAGGGCCCCTGGATCAGAGCATCTGTATGAAGTGACTGGATTGTTTCTGTTGGAAAGTCAATCCAATGTCTTAAAAGTGATGCAAAGTCGCCACAAAGAGATACTGGCAGCTAATTTTGCTTTGAAATTTGATGTAGTTGGATGTTATGTAGTTGTAATCACCAAGTTGTTTGACATTTTTGTGTATAATATTGAAACGGAACACGACTTTTTATCTAAAATAGAAAGAATATGAAAAAAAAATGGTCCTGTTGCATCAGAAGATGTTGGGTGTGTTTGATTTTGTTGCAATGGAAACGAATCTCAAACCACTTCTGCAGCATTATCAACTTGCCTCAAACCACTTCTGCAGCATTATCAACTTGTCCGTAGTTTGTTCAATATACAGACACTCTTGATTAGTCAATATAATAACATGTATGTAATATGTATACATATATGTATATAATAACAGTTTCAGCACATTGAGCAGAGTAATAGCATAGCTAACCCTGAAATCCATCTCCAAAGAACAGTCTTTCAAAAACTTTTTGAAGTTTTGAACGTTTAGAATTGTATTTCCTAAAACACCAAACTACCCCGGTTTTAAAATGCACATCTTGTGTTCAGGTTCAGCACTCTTGACCTCAGCTATGTATATTTGATGCCATTTTAATAGTGTATAGACTGGAATTTACCCTGCATACAAAGGATATACAGTGTTAAAATTTAAAGGAGGAGACAAGTTTATAGAGTCTATTAATTTTATATCGTTCCCAAATGAGAGCTAGAGCTAGACTAACCTAGTCTAACCTATTTTTTTGCAATAATACAGTAAATAATGTTACCTATTGTAAGTTTGCATGTCTTAACATTAAGTACACCTAAAGTACATAGTACTTTTTTTTTAAACTTTTACTAGATGCAGAACAATGAAAATTCATTTTTATCAATACTTATCTTTACCAGACTAACCTGCTGTATTGCTGTGCATCTCTCTCTTTCTGGTGACAGACTCATATGTGACTACCCAACATGCTTTGCCTCAGAATATCAGCCAGTTTGAGACACCAGCACTCCCTCAGCCCGCCTTTGACCAGCAAAGTCTAACCCAAGGTACAAACACTAACACACATCAACATTTTATATCTCTATATTCACAAAAACATTTTTCGAACTATTATGTCCGTAATACATGAAAATACACTCCTGAGGGTGCATTTACTGTATATGTGACGAAGTACAATCCGAGTCGACTGTCATCTCTTAAAACGTAAGTTTTCTGATTGAAAAGTGAATAGATAATGAGCTGCAGCTACCCACTTACCGTTCCAGTAATTAGCCTGCAGTGTTTTCTGCTACAGCAGTTAATTGTGCACTGTGCAAATGTTGGCCTCAAGAAACCATGTTAGTAATGAAATGTTTGAGTTTAGATTATCATTAAAAAGAAATCAATCAAACAAAAACATCCATGAAAGAAAAAACCTCCTTTCAGCCGAACTAATCTGTCAAAAGAGACAGTAGCTTTTTTTTGTGGGGAAAAAAAAGCCAGACTCACTGCAGCTCTCACAACAAACAGAACAGTTAGTTTGGTCTTATTACAGGTACCATCTGTGAGAGCGTCTCGTACCTCTCTGTCTCAATTCTTATACTCTCCATTGTATAACTCTTCGTCCAGTGTAGTGCTCTCCAACTTAATTTTGCTACTTTACTCCCAACAACCTACTCACAAAGTTCCCACCTTGCCAACTGACTGTTAGCAGCCTGGATTCTTTGGAATCAGAATAGTGGACTTCGGCTGCTGGCAGAATCGCACACTGACAGCAAACATCTGCCAGGCAGATCTATCTTTTCCATTCCCTCAGGCAGCACTGTAACCATTTTATGTGTCCAGGACAAACCTGCAATTTCATCATTTTAGGGGCCATATGGCTTTGGAGTGTCTTCAAATTTTCAAGGGCAAAGAGTTCATGTTAAAGGTATTATATGTATGAGGAGAGCAGATAATCATATTTTTAGATTTAGAAATTGGTTTATTTCAGCCTTTTAAGAAAAAAACAACAAAACATATATAATAATAATAATAGTAATCTTTTGTACAATGTGAAAGCATTTGGCGAGCCAAGTTTTAAATAATAGCTTTAATTGGTTGAATACTGATTTTTAGATTTCAACTTTATAGAAAAGAAAAGTAGTTTTAGTATGTTCAACCCATAAATTAGATCACTTTAGACAAAAGTGTGAGACAAATGAATGTAAGGTAATGTAATATCTTTATTAATCGCCAGAAGTAAACACTTAAACACAAACCAACTCATATTCCTGGACTACAATGGTGTAGCTCACGAGCTCACATAGCCACTAAAAACACAACAATATATTATTAAATGATGCACCTTAAAACGGCAAAAAAGGCAGTTTATATTAAATGCAACCTTCAAGATTAAAAAAGACAATTACAATACATGTAAAAGCAAGAAAAATAAAACCTATATCTCAGGAAACAGGGAAGTGTCCCATGTCATTCAAATAATTTCACAGCTGTGGGCACAAAAGCTCTTTTAAATTGTTGTGGAGCATCGCGATCGCACTGAAATATGGTCTAAACTCCTGGTTCTATTTTACAAAACCATCTATAATGACTCAGGAGTCAACCCAACCAGCCTTATGAATCTGTAATCCTATCATCGGTAGTGATGCTGTTAGCCCCAACACACAACAGCATACAACAAGACCCTGGGCACCAAACTCTGGTAGAAAACATTTAAAGCTTCTTACTGACTTGAAGCCTTATTTTCCTGAGAATAAACAACTTTTTAAACACAGTATTGACAGTGTCTGAAAAGGTCAGTTTCATAGACCAAGCATGCTCTCTTCATCACGTCTGTTATTGAGAAGTAGGGATTTATGCTTGCCTGACAAATTTTCAACCATTTTTGGTTGCTGTTACAACACACAACAAAAACAATAGTTAGCTTTTTGTTCATACTCTATCCAGCATCTGTGCTACCTACTTTTAGCAGTTTTTGAGGATTTTTAGACAATTTACACATACATTTCTTACAATAATAGACTCAGTGCTGTACATCATCCAGCATATTTCTGCTGCAGGCTGCAATCCCTGCACTGTTTAGTAATTATTGTCAGCCATCAGTATTGCAATCAACAAATGCTAGTACCTGATCAGTAACTGAAGAGACTGATTATTCTCTGTTTGTTTTCATCAGGCTTCACCATTACTGAATCGAGCTACAATCAGCCCCAGTTCTCCACCGTCCAGCAGCTGCAGGATTCCAGCACCTTGGAGTCTCAGGCCCTGTCTTCCAGCTATCACCCCCCAAATCTGCTCCACGTTTCCAGTGCTGAGGTGGTCAGTGAAGGGCCTCCAGTTATCAGATTTAGAAAGCAGATTTTTAGAAAATATATTCACAGTGTCGGCATTGTTTTTAGTAATGATACTTAAGACTGTTGTCTGTCCAGTGGATTATTGATTTTTCTTGAACGTGCCACCACAGGCTGCCCATACAGAGGTCAAGGTGAACTTTATTATCTCCGAGGGGCAATCTTTTGCACAACCAGCAGTAATACAGTCGTCACACCCATCAGCACACAAACACTTTATACAAACCCAAGGAATTGCATAATGTTATTTAACATCCTAAAAGCAGCAGAAACCAATGAGTGCTTCAGTCTATTGGTTCTGCATCTCAGCAGATTATATCTGCGACTGGATAAAAGCTTCTTGAATTCAGTACATAATTAGATTCAATTTTGAAGCAGGTAGCTGCATGTTGCGGATTTGCATATTGATGGCACAAGAACAGATCATGAAATTGTAATGAAAGTACAATGCAGTGGAATAAAGATTGAGTTAATTTGCTAATTGGTACAAAGATTTGCTCCTTTAATGGCCTGCCTTAAATTGGGTAGCCTGTTGTGTTTTTCCTTAATTTTTTTGGTTCTCCTTATTTTCTATTTTTAATTTCAATCTTTCTAATAACCACCTTAAATATACCTGATTTGTAGAGCAAAGAATATTAAACATTACAAAAGGAGTGACATTTTGGGATATTATATTTTGGGAAATATGCATTTTTGTTTTCTTGCTAGTGTTAGATGAGAGAATTGATACCACTCTAATGTGTTAAACCTGCAGTGTGGAACTTTTGTCTCCCTCTTCTGGCAGTGAGAATAATTACACAAAAACAGTCCATGTGCTTATGACGGCATAGCCATCACCAAACTCCTATTGCTGTAGCCTACTCTAACAAATCTTTGCTGGCTGACAAAAATCGCATTCTTACAGGTAGTTAGGTTGCCGCAAACCGCCAGATTTAAAAACTCCGGTATGTAAAATTCAGAGAGATTTATCTGGCAGTGATTGGCTAAATCCGCATTATGTAAACTCTTTTGGCAAGGACTTGAATGTAACTGACATTCACTTACATGTAAAAGTCCCCACACTGCAGAGCTGAAGGTAGGAGGTAGTTAGCCTAGCTTAGCATAAACACTTGATGCAGGGGGAAGCTGCCTAGCCCTCTCAAATATTTAATAATGTACACACCAGCATCTCTTGGTAATTAAAGATCCCATATATACTTTCTTAATGTAATGAACACTCAGTTGCCAGTTTATTAGGTACATCTAGTTAAAACAGATGCAGTCTAATACATGAGGATGTTGCTCATTGAAATAAACAGGGTGGACATAATGCAGTACAGTTTAACAGCACCTCTCAAAATAAATCACCAGCTCTCAAAATAGAGAACTTATCTAAAACAGCCACAAGTTCCTCAAAGTTCTGGAAGAGAGAGGAAGTTTGATTTGATTAGACAGGAAGAAAGGTGGGATTTTTGAAGTTACCACACTTAAAACCATAAAAATTGTCCTTTTGGTGTTTCTGTTTGAGCACGGATTAAACAAACAAGAAACAAGGGGTGTATTGGCAAGCTTTAGAGGTACCGGTTGGTGTACTTTTGAACTTTGGAAAGCCAGGCTTGAGCCATCTGGCTCTAGCTTCATTGTGAACTTCTCCTCATATAACTAAGCAAATAAGAAATTCTTTTGAAGACATATTGGAGTCAAAGATAAGACACTTGATGTTCATAATGCCCTGGTATGTATCTCTATCTGTATTAAGGTGAGTGTATTTTGTTTGTCTTTTGTTTGTCCAGACAAACGGGCTTCTTCAGCAGAGCAGTCAGGGTGAGCTTCAGCTGACTACTGAAACACAGGACTACCAGGACGACAGTGAGGACAACAGCAAGAGAGCCTACAGGTTTAATTCTGACTCATTTCTTGTGTGTGTGTGTGTGTGTGTGTGTGTGTGTGTGTGTTGGTGTGCGTACGTGCATGCATGTGCATGTGCTTTAAGTGTTCTGGGTCTTCCTCCGCTAACTTTGCACACCTGCATTTGTCTGAGGTGATTTCTGCCTTTCAGACTGTCAGAATTGATGGAGGACATTAGAGAACTGTGATCCTTCTGTCTCTGCCAATTTTCAGTCTAGTATTTGGCTGGGTCATTCATTGGCATTCAGCCGATATCCCATTCCTGCTCATGTTGTCTTAGCTGAGTGATTTGAGTTGTACAGGACAGTGAATCTTTGCCAATCCTGATGTTGTTTATGCTCTGTTCATGTATCCTCTGTCCTCTCAAGTTATCAATCTGCTATATCCATGTTTCACAGCACGCATGGTATTAACCTTGCAATGAAAAATACCTGGCTGTCAGGCCAAAGAGTTCAATTTTTGTCTCATCCAACCAGAAAATGTTTTTCGCTGTGCTCCCAGAGTACTTTGAGTGACAGAAAACACCAGGTAACTCAGGAGTGGCTTCTGTCTGTTCATTTCATTATTTATGTCTGATTGCTCTGCAGCACTCAGGCCTGATGAGCCATGGTGCTACAGCGATCGTTTTTTGTTCGACAGGTTCTCTGTCTCTGGACATTTACTTGTGCTAGTCTCCTCTTTTCTTTTGGTATTTTATGGTCAAATTCCATCTTAAAGAAGAGTTATGAAAAGAGATGACTGGTTAATCCAACACAGATTTTAAAAAATGTGTTGGTTGCTCTTGGAAAATGGGGGAAAGTGCTTAACTTATTTAGTGATCATTAGTCAAGATGAATTAGAGTGTCATAGCAGGTCTAAAGAGGACCAAAAACTGAGACTTGGACCGGTATGCACAAATACTGCAAGAAGTTTTTACTTATGTTTTCATGTTATTTTGCTCTCAGTCTTGGACCACGGGACTGAGTAATTCTCTTTTTGTTTGTTGGTTTGCTGGCTTTTAGTTTTCCTTCATTGCAGTGTTTGCATTGTTTTTGTGGTGTATAAAACCCAAACAAATGTTCTCATTTGGACTCAAAGCAGATTATTGAGAGGCACCATCACAAACACTTAGCCAAGGGAAATAGAAGGCATTGTTTACAGTATTCTCAAGCACTGCCTTAAAAAAACACACACACACGCAGGAAGTGACGTGAAGTTACATCACTTGGGTTTCGGTGGTGTTTATGATGAGTCCTGGTAAAGAATGCAGTTTTGTTTGATTATGAAGCAAACACATACCTTGACACATATGGGTATCCCTTTGAGAGTAATGGCATTGGTACTGGTATTGCCATTTTTTAAACAATAAGCAGCCCTCATGAGAGCTGTGTTACTGTATCATCCATAGAAAAGTTGGAACCTGCTGAACAGCGAGACAGTCTACACCAGGGCTATTCAATTATATTGTTCAGGGGGCCACATTTTCAGAAAGCTAAGGGCCCGGGGGCCACACATTTCCCTGAGCTATTATTCTCATCATATGTACACTTGACACAACACACCACCACATTTTCAAAACTTTTATTTCACTACATTGCTAAACAAATGACTATTCTACAACACGTCAGCCATTTGGCATAGAATTTGGTCAATTCTGACACCTAGCTACACCACAGCATTTCCTGTAAACATTTATAACCATATTTATTGTTTTCCGT
>JBBPCS010000855.1:7408465-7436733 GCA_037974645.1 Hollardia meadi | reverse complement strand
CCCCCCCCCCCCCCCCCCCCCCCCCCCCCCCCCCCCCCCCCCCCCCCCCCCCCCCCCCCCCCCCATTCAGGCTGCACACGTGAGCGGCTTCAGGATCAATTTCAGCAAAAAAGTTCACACCGATGATGCTAACTGCACAAAGCATGCAGGGGGGAGGGCAACAGATTGTGTCGCTATCTACCAGCCAATGGAATGTGGGGGCGCTAATAGGGGACATGAGGGATTTAGCGTACATTAGAGTGTTATCGGAGGTGGAGGGGAAGGTGGGTTAAAGGGGTGACAAGATTTCCTCCTTTTCTTCCTCTTTTTTCCCCCACTTTAGTCCCATGTTCTTGAACATCTGCCCCCCGTGCTGTTGGAAGGGGTTGTAGAAAGGGACCTCAGCGTTTGGCTGGAGAAGAACTCCTGCTTCCCTGCAAAACACACAAGACATGTCCGATGAACATGTGTGGGTGGCAGTACTTCTGCTCTGGTTTAGCACTAAAGGACGACTCTGAACTTTTTGGCCATTGGTCACTTCACTCAGTAAGTGACCAATGGCCTTACCAGCACTTAAGTAACAGTGTAGGCAATAACTTCTCACAGATACATTTTAGTCATCATCATTATGAATCATCAGTGATTTAAAAACAGCTGACATGCTAACTAGTCACGTCCTGTCTTAAGAAAAATCTTAAAGGTTCTTGGGAAGAACATCATCATCATCAAGCCTCAAAGTCGTAGTCGCACAAACGTTACAAGAAGTTCTTTTACTGAATAATGAAACCAGGTCTTAGCATTGGAAAGTCAGAGCAGTCCTTTATTGTGAGAAATAAGCAGGTTAGTAGTAGTTTGTGGGCAATTTTCATTCCTGCAATGATGCATAGGCTTAGTTATGGAAGCTAATCAAAGAAAAAAAAAGTCAGGTATGATAAAGATTTAAAAAATACTTATAGTAAGTCAGCATTTTGAGAAAGTAAGTAAAAATGATGTGATGTCAATTCAAAATACTGAAATGAGTGAAAATTTGGAACCTCCGTTTCCCTCTTCTGGCAGTAAGAACAAGCACTGTCGACATGCTTATGACGCCATAGGCTCAGACACATTTCCTAGCTGTTGTAGTCTGTAGTTCATACTGAAGCCTTTTGCATTGCTACCATTGGGCTTTCATACATTGCTAATGTTGCACATGGGAGGCCATAGTTTTGCAAGCAGGTCTTAAATCTTTTTTAATTAATCTACAGAAACAAGCTTTCATCAGCGGAACCTCCTACTTTATTTATCCTTACGGTAAAGAGAAAAGAGAATTGTTTGAAATCAGGTTGCACCTCATGCACTGGCCGCAGGTAATTACATATTGCTTCACACATTCTGCAAATGTGTTTTCTGTGTGTTTTTTCCTGGCATTTTACTCTTTCAGAGGCAAAATCTCTCAGTTTCCTTTTTGTTTTTTGTCCCCAAGGTTTCCAATTAGACATCCTGTGTTTATCACAAAGCCGTCTCTGAGACTATATTGTACTATTTCCATCCCAGTTTCTCATTCGGATCAACAAGTAAGACGAGAAGAGAATTCTGGAAGGAAGAAAGATTATATAAATGAGACAAATCTTTATGGATTGCTCAAGAAGATAATCCATATTGTGGGAAGCTTTTTGCTCATAAAACGACGGCTGGGGACTGAGCTTTTGTTCTAATCTATTTCAGATGAAATTCATTATCTGTCATGAAAGAGGAAAAACTCAATACAGCAACGACACTGAATTTTAAATATGAAAATGAAACAGTGTGACACATTAATTAAAAGTTAACACGGCTTTATTCTCTTTCCCATTTGGAGCCCGTTTATGTGTGGAAAAAACAGAAGTGATAGTGTGTTGGCGCTGAGTCAACACTGATTTGTTGTATCAGAAAGATGTGAAACCAGCATCCCAGACGTTTGTCAAACCCCCGAGCTGTTTACTCTCTCTGAGGATGCAGCCCCGGGGAAATTTAGATTCGTCTCCACTCTCAGTAATTTCTAAACTAACTACTCTAAGGTACGGTGAGAGAGGCTGGCTAATTAAAACCTGACACGAGAGAACTGGCAGAGCAGGACAGCCACCGCCCACTCCTTTAATGACACGAAAACAAATCAAGTAATAAGAAGCTTCACTTAAATTGGAAAGTCAAGCCGTTGTGAATACGGCAGCCTTAAGTAAGTGCTAATGAACATGCTGAAGCTGGAAAGTTTGGTGACTGATGCAGGAGGTCATACTGAATGCTCAGTGTCAGAGTTTGAACACCTCAGTTCAATTAGTCCTGCCAGGAGCAGAGTACTTTTTTGACATTTCATGTTTGGAAGTGACCAAAGTAATCCATTTCTTCTTCAGCTTCAACATGTTAGAGGCACATTCGAGTGCAGATTGTCTGTTTTTTTTAAATAACCAACTCTTTTGTGTAATTAATTTTTGACCAAAACCTCATTGAGTCACTGTCGCTACATATACAAATATGTTCTTTTGACTGGCAACCCATTATTTCACCACTGATATGTCTGACTTACTTTGTGTTTACACTTTGACTTAGAGTGACATTTGCACTCTAGCTAACAGATGTAGTAGAAGCCAAAATTAGTAGTACCTTTGATGTTATCATTTGGCTAACAACAGGTAGGTCAGAGCCTGTTTTATGTATTCATGTTTTATTTTTTTACTAAAAGTAACAGTGAAACATTTTACTTTACCTCATGTATATTATTTATAAGCAGTCTATAGACAGTTATTAAATTAGTCATATATTGTAAATTAATGTAAGAACATTTTGTGGAGTCAACAAATATACCTCTAACTGGTGTGTATGGTTATGATTGTGTGAAGATATGTCTTCAACAGTTTCAAGCATAAACAGTTTTTAATCTGTTTATTAATGATTGGTGCATGCTTTATACTAAAGTAGAAAGAAAAGCATCCGCACACTCAATCTGTGCAAAAATCTTTTGGATATGGTGCATGCTTTATAAAATACTGTAAAATTGTTAAATGATTATATTTAATTTTTTGCATTAATTGTTTTTTTTTCATCTCGTAAAAACATCAGTGGTATATTTTTGGGCATTTTTTTGCTCTGTTTTGTTCTCCTCCTACTTGGGAAATATCTATGTCTTTAGCTCAATGCTTCCCTATGTCACCTGCTATTCACTAACTGTATCTGTCTTCCATTTGATACATGCTAAAAAAACGCTGCCCATCACTGCTGCAAACAACAGTCATCTGTGCGGAGACTGAACCTATACCGTAAAGTGCGATCAGTAAAAAATTAAACAGTGAGCTGAAAGATGCTAAAATGCTCCATAGAGCTGAGGGGAACTGCTGAGTTGGGCGACCATTTGTCACCACAAGAGACACCTTTCATATTACACATGTGACCACGGGTTATTTATCAATCAATAACAGTATAATAATAATAATAACATTATAAAATTGTTCAACCCGCCTGTAATTGACTTTTTATGTACATGTGTCCAATCACTTAGTAAATGTTTATTACACACAATAAATTGTAGTATGAAACTATAATGACACATTTTATTTAGTTGTTAATTATTCATATTTATAGACAAGTAAAAGGCAAAAAAAATGTAGAAATCCAGATTAAGACTTTCTACACTGCATTTGTTATGTGTTAATGACAAAACCACTGTTGAAGTTTGCAGTTGTCATCCCTGACATTTCTGTTATGACTCATAATTTAAGGACATTCAAAGCATTTAAAGTTTAATTTTAACAATACTGGCCACTGAATGATAGCTTTTTTCAGTAATTGTATATTGTGTGCCTAATGATCAGTTTTATATTCTGACAACAATTTCGTAGAGTGAGTCTTCCAAAGAACCGAAAGAGCCAGTCGTGCTTGGTAAGTGATTAATTGCATAATAATGTTATATATCATTGTCCATAAAAAAAATCCAATCCTTCTCTGTAAAGCAGGTACATGTGTTAGCTATAGCCCGCTGGACCATGATTATATCAACACTGGCATAAAGCTTGTAGCAAGCACGATGATCAATCTTGTCTCTAAAAGCCTCTTATTATTCTGCTGCTGCTGCTGCTGCAGTAGTAATGAGATTAGGGTGTCTTCTAAGCATATCAAATAAATGTGAAGTAAGTTAAGCTCAAGTATCCCTCCATTACGTATCATTTACTCACTCCGCTGCTGATATCATCACTGAGGCAGGAAAAAAGACAGTGACAATAAATCAACAAATCACAGTGTGTTCTATGTGATTTGACTTCCAGGAAAGTGAAAGTGTGGAGGAGCCACTGGGAAATAACTTGGAAAGTGTTTGACAAGCAGTTTTGTTTTTTTGTTTTTACCATTTTGAAGATCCTAGTCAGGGTGCCTTTGCCGTCCCCCGCACTGGCCTTCTTGGCTTTAGCAGACTGTGACTTCTGGTCACCCTGGAATAGGGAGAAAAGGAGTCAGTGTTTTAAAAGTCTTTGGGATATTTCTCAGGGGAATAAGACATAGCTGACCTTTCTACAGAGAGCCCCAGATTCATTTTTAATTCAGTGGAGGGGATGAAGTGTAAAGCAAAGTGCAAAGCGAGAAGAGAATATAATGTTTGGAGAGATGTGGATTGAAAACTAAGGATTGGTTACGGTGCAACCAAGTTTTGCCCTACTTGTTTTCTACTGTAGCATAGTTGTATTTTAATCCTGGCTCCCATCCAAGTAGCCTACTCTGTGTGAATCATGCATGCGTTAGAAGACCTACAAAGCAGCAAAGGCAAAGTTTTCTGCTCACAAAAGAAGAGGGAATTTCAGTTGACTTTCTGAAAAGATGCATGAATCTCACCTTAAGCAGCATTAATGCTAACCAGTTCTCGAGAAGTCTGTTTTCTGTTGTGTCTTAATGACATTCAGTAAACTGATTTAGTCACTGTCTGACAGTGGAGGCATTGAACCGAATATAATATATTGAACAGCTTATGTGGTAATAAATCTTCATCCTTTCATGTGAAAAAAAAGATACGCTGTTCATGCAAAATAGAAAGCGTACTATATGATCTTGTGTAAGGTTTAATCCCTTAGAAAAAACACTTAGGGACAGTATGAAAATTATTAGAGAGGCTGAACCTAATGTTTCACTTTATAAAGATACCAAGCTCCTTCCTGGCATCATTAATGTTGTCTCTGAACCCTCCGTTGACTTTTTTATATTATTTATAAATTTATAAACCACAGCCAGTGAAGACCCAACATGCCCCCTGTGTCCATCTCCAGCAAACCTGAAGCACATCCTTGTCTGCTGCAACACAAGCCTTACACAAGGCCGCTCACACCTGGTGCCACAACCAGGTATTGAAAGGGCAAGCATGCTGGAGAGAAGATGGATAGCCTTCAGAGTCCTGCCTCACTTTGTCTGTGAAGGCGCGAAGCAGCCCCAGCCTGTAGTTCAACACCAGAGGCCGGGCAACTGGGAACGGCACTGGACTGGAAGTTACTGGCAGACCTAGGACAGAGGCTATGCTTCTCATCTGAGATTGCCACGACCAACTTTAGACCAAACTCACTTTGCACCGTCTACATTATGGACCTTATAGTGCCCTGGGAGGAAGCTGTGGGCGAGGCCTTCGAACGTAAGACACTTAGTACATTGAGCTGGCAGCCGACACTGAACAACATGGATAGGTAGCTAAGGTTCGCCCAGTGGAAGTGGGTTGCAGAGGCTTCGGAGGCATGTCATCTACCAGGCTGCTAAAGGACGCAGGAACCCAGGGCCAGGCCCAACATCAAGCCATCAAAGCCCTCTTTAATGCTGCTGAAAGGGCAAGCCAGTGGCTCTGGATTTAAAAAAAAAGGAGCGACGACACCTGGGCTTCAAAATAACATCAAAACTTAGATGACGTCAAGTGGGGTGAGCATGGGATTGTAGGCCTCATTGCTGAACCCTCTGGAGGTACAGTGAGCTCATCAGGGAAACACTGAGAAAGGAGGGCGGCCACTCAAAAACCCTGAGACGTCATCGTCGTCCGTTATCAAAGATAAGGACAAGACAACAAGTAAAAGATCGTCTTACCCGCCTAAAAAGTCAGACTTTCCTGCCTTCCGCCAAAAGAAAAAATATACACCCCCCTGTCCCTGTTTTTAAACCCCTCTCCCACCCAAATAATTTTCATACAGTCCCTTAGAAGAGTATACTTCGTTTGAGTCATATTGCCTTTTACCCCAGCAACCACTCTGCTGCTTCATGAGCACACACTCGCACACACACATGCATGAGGACCTTAAATTAAGTGCTGATAAAGTCATCAAATGAAGCAGAAGGCAGCCTCACTGCATCCAGCCACAGAGGAACTTTTGAAATGAAACAAGGATAATGAAGAGCAGAATAAGGCTTACGCACATGATATGGATAAGTCTGGCTGCAAAGCTACAAACTGGGAATGATGTATTTGAAAATGGACTTATGTTGGATGGAAATGAGGGCGTTATCACTGATGTGTGGACAGATTACAGCTGCTAAAGTGGTTGATGGAGACCAAATGGAAATAGTGCCACAGGCGTCACTCCCGAAGGCTGTTTTAGATGATGACCTCATGGGCCCCCTCGGTTTAATAAGGCATGATACCTGTGTTTTTGCAGTTTTTTAAACCACCTACCAGGCCCATCTTGGCTGCTAGTTCTCTCCACTGGACGAGTAGAAAAACAAAGAGACAAGGACAAGAAGTAAAAGGGAGTGGAGACAAATAGGAATGTGTGTCTTACTCAGCGCAAAGGCATGATGGGAAGGAGAGGAGGCAGATAGGAGGGTCCATCCAGGGGGGAAAGTCACAGGGTCACAGAGGGGCAGGAGCAGAGGAGGAAGGGGAGCAGGGGGGAAAAGGAGAGAGGAGCAAGGCAGATGCTCACATCAGAAAGAGCAAAAATTTAGTGACAATGGGCAGCAACAAAGACATACAGCATGTAAAAAAATACAATGGATAAAACACCAGTCCAAAGCTGGAAATGCATTGTATTCAAGCATTCTGCAAAAATGTCACACTTCCTCCAAAGTTTGCAGATTTGCAGTGAACAGGGTTCAAATGAAATGGCCCCAAATCAAATAAGGTTTGGTGACTGACATCCGCTTCAAATACGATGATAATTAGTGCATTTTTTGAATTTATTCATTTTCATATTGATTATTACTAAAGTGGTTTTAATGGTTCCGGTTATTTGAACGCTGTTTCTTTCTGCCTTGAGAAAAAAAAGAAGGCTCGTAACTTAATATGTTTTTTTAACAAATATTTGAAGTTTCATCATGCCATCAAGGAAGCTCAGTCATATACTACAGGTAAAATCACTGACTGTTGTTCTCAAATGTTTATATGTATTGTCAGTATTGAAAAAAAAAAATAAGTAAGTGACTAAATATCATATTGACAATCAGTTTTAGGACCAAAAGTTTGAGTTTAGGACCAAAAGTTTTTCTTAATCGACTATTTTTGTATTGAATGTGTGAGTGTAGATTTCAAAGTAGCAATATAAAACAGACTCACCCTAGACTTGGGAGGGGCAGGGGACACCTGAAGAGGAGTTAATCACAGAGAGTTAGGAGGTTTTAGTTTGCGTGAAACAAGAGAAAGCAGAAGACCAAAGAACATGGTGGACACACTGGATGACGTGGAGGGTGGACACACTGCTGATGTAAGACACCTTTTCCCATACTGTAAGTACTGCAGAGATATATTGTGTGATTTATATTACTCACGATCGTGCGGAAGAAATGGACCACAGCATTTTCTGCACCACGCTTACGTGGGGAAGTTGCAGAAGCTTTCTGAGGGCCTGGAGAGAGAGCACCTCGAAAAGATCCCTAGGGGTAGGAGAGGAGAGGAGAGGAGAGGAGAGGAGAATATACCTACATGTCAAATAGTTGTATGCTAATGCACAAAACAAAAAAATACTTGCCCGTAAACTTGAGAGTTAGATATGGAAACACTGTTTCACATTTACTTTCTCAAAAATCTTTTATAATAAATGTAGGTGTAATAGTGTATCTGTTGAAGTAAGGCAATCAAGGAGAACTTATAAAACTTACCTTTAGAACAATGGGAACAAAAACACCAAAACTACAAAAATGATTTAGTTTAAATGGAATTGTTGACAATTTACAAAAACAATCTACTTCCCATGTTAGCTGATGAGAGAAAGTGGCAGCTCAAATCATTTGGTAAATGGGTTTACTTACCTGAAATATAAATAATTCATTTTGCATTGAATTTTGAATGAATCTGTGGGTTATACAATGACTTCATAATGCATGTGGGTCAACTATTACTCAAGACAGTGGATGCTATTGTTGGCACAGATGATGATTTAATATCTTTATCACATAATGCTGCAATATGCCAATTGTTAACAGTTTTTTTTAACAGATATACTCTGTGATATATATATATAAGGATGCTTTTGGACATGAAGTATAACTGTTGTCTGTTGTCTCTTTCCAATATAATGAACCGGTTACTCAGGATAATCCACAGACCATGTTGTGAGAAGTTTCATGTAGGAACCAATTTCTTTCGACCAAACTACACCCACCAAACACCAATCACCGCGTGACGGAAGCGTTACAGCTCTGATGAGGAGGACACCATTAAAGGTGCAATGTGAAGACTGTTGAAGAGGTATCCAAACAAATAGGCGGCAGCATATCACCAAAGAAACCACCAACTGCTGCTCACTATTCTCTTTGCTGTAGCTATTTTTGGCTTTAATAGTTAGCGTAATTAGCTGTGCAGCTAGTGGCCCTATTAGCTGACTAGAGACTGCCAGAGGAGTCTTGGTGTTTACACTGTGGGCAACGTAACCGGGTTCAGCAGCAGACTAGGTCCAAACACAGCCTCCGAGACAGCAGAGGCCAGTTTTACAACAGGGTATACAGTAGCGGGGAAAACATATGGAGCTGGAATATTTTCACATCTTACTCAGAAAACTGAGGATTTATTTCAGCCAAACAAGGCTGATTGGGATTTTGGTTTATTTTGTTTATGTTGAGTTTGAAAGAAATGTGTTTTGCGATGAATTACAAGGCAATTGAGCTTATATTGGCTTGGTAAAAAAAAAAGAGAAACTTGAATTTCCAAGATGTACAGTTGTATTTTCTGTATAATAAGAAAAATAGATGAAATAATATATAGGTTGAGAAAAAAGTTCCTACATGAAACGGCCCACAACAAGGTCTGTGGATCATCTTGAGTAGCCAGGTCATGATTTATGGAAGGAGACATTGCTGTTGAATTTTTGACTATCACAAGTGCCATCTAATTCTATTATATTCGAGAGAAGGCAGACATCTCTACAGCTGATAATCCAAAACTCTGCAACTCATGCCAAAGCAATCTAGATGTCATAAGTCGTTAAAAACAAATTAAAATGGAACAAATGTGCAGTCAGTATTTTCTTGTCAATTGCTTGATCTTAACAAAGGAGATTAATTAGCATCCCAAAGTACAAATCAATGCAGCCAACTTCTTCAAAGTCAGACTTCACAAAGAGTGCGTCAACATGAGGGCTGAATAAGGTCGATATGGTCTGCCATTTAGGCCTGAGTAAAAACACTGCTGCATTTAAAAATCCTCTATTAACTTTTGCAAACAGCACAGACACAATGAAAATGGAACGTATAATTCTTTTAATTATTAACGCCATCAACAACCTGAAACCCACAGGAGAAAAAACTCATTTCCACCCACTCAACATGTTCACTCTTTTCAGTTGATGTTACCTCGTTCATTCCTTTCTCTCACCTCATTAATGTGAGAGGAAAATGTCTGTTTGTGTGTGTGTGGGTGTGTGTGTGTGTGTGCTGTTGATGATTCACATCCATTTTCTCACATCAAACAACCTTAAGGCCACTAAAAGAGGGGAAACTTTCAGTACCGCCACCATTTATGCAATATGATAGACACGTTGTGAGATATGGCACCTTTGTTGTCTCTCATGAGTTTTGTGAAATCTGACAGACCAACAACTAGGAGTGTAAGAAAAAAAAGCAAGGGTTCACCTCCACCCAAATGGGTATCTAGATGGGCAATTATGGCTTTCATAATGGGAATTTTGTCTGTGATATCCAGCAAATGTATAGTGTGTATACAAATTACTATTTCAACTACCTTGAATGGGAGTAAATCCAGCCTTTCTGCTGTTTACAGTCAGCAAATATATTCCAGCTCTGCAGCTGCCCCAGTGCTTCAATAGTGGCCCCTTAATGATGTCCTCGTGCATAAGTGTGTGTCTCTCTGTGTGTCTTCTTGTCCATTTCTGTCATGATGGAAATGATGGAAAATGGAGGCAAACATAAAAGGGAGGGGATAAAATAGAGCAACCTCGGTGGCCACTATCCCGCCTTTGTTTGGCGAAGGGAGAAGAGAAAAGGAAGAGATTGGAGAGGAAATAGGAGATCAAATAATGCTGTATGGATTCTGTTGGTAGAGTCTCTATTTCAGCCAGTTGTCCGTTTGATGTGAGTCTCTCCTCTGTGTTTTTTTCTCTGTTTGTTCTCTGCAAGATGACGTCAAGTAAGTTCAGCTGCCCCAAAATGTCAAGTGAATACTACACATTTGCAATCAACACTGCAAATCAGATTTCCATTAGCTCCTGGCATGCATGATGGAGACCAGCACATCTTGAGCAGTGATGGTGAGGCATTCTGCCAGGTGTGACCTGCTATTAAAAGAGCTTTCTGTTACCAAATTGAAAGCTGTTTTCTGGTAAATTATGACAATCTTTTGCCAAGTCGCTCAGGTTTTCGCATGTCTTCCCTTCAGTAGTGTCTTTGAAAAGAGGGAGGCCGCAATCATTGATCCCTGTTTTTTTGTCAAAATATCAAAAAGCAATATTTACAGACATCAGCAGCCCACAGTGCAGCAGGCTCAGAGAACCATACTGACACTGAGATGACAGACAGCAGTAAGTGTCTGTTGTGTTAAAGCAGAAACTTGTAAAGGGTACCTCCTACTGTCTGCTGTAGTTACCTTGGGCTGTAATTATTTTTGGGCCATTAGCTCAGTTAGCTGTGGAGCTGGTAGCCCAACAGCTGACTGAAGTCTGCCCATGAACGTGACCTCAGATCAACGAAGGAGTCCCTGTGGGCAGCGAGGCTCAGCTCAACCAGTCTCCGCAGTTCACCCAGGCGAACGTGACCGAACACCAGACTGGGACTGGACACTGCCTCAGAGACCAGCGGAGGTCAGCTTGACAACAAGGGATACATATGGAGGTGATTTACTGCGGCTCCTACGAGGACTATGACTCTGGGAACGACAGGACACAGCAGGCGGGGACAGAAGAGAGGTCAGGCAGCAGAAATCGAGTCGGCCATCAGCAGCGGGCGAAAACAACGTGTAGAGATGAAGTATTTATTTCGACCGAACCAGAGGTGATTGTGGAAATAAAAACCAAGATGGTTTTGGTGAGTTTTATTTTGTTTATGTCTCGTTTGAATGAAGTGTGTTTTACGATAATTAACAAGGTCTTAGTGGTAAAATATTGAAACTTGAATTCAGAAGGTGTACAAGGGGGCTTAGCAGGTAATTTTCAGTTATCGGTATCAATTGAAAAACAGACATATTGTGCACCCCTAAATAATATAGGAGACAACACGTAACAAATGTCATTTAAAAAAGTCTTTACTGATACCCAATAGAGTATATTATTAATGTAATATTTTGTGATCACACTTGATATTTACAGACTGGGAATATTGTCCTAATAAATAAATAAATAAGGTTGGACAGGGTCAGGTTGCTGCTGTTGCATGTTGGGTCACTGGAGCTCTAAAAAGAAAGCACTAAATGTAACGGAACCTTAATTAATTTCATAAATTAAACCTGCTTACTTGCTACTTCATGCCAATGTGGCTGCCGTGATAAAGGTCTATTAACACAAAGGAGTTGATGGGTATGCCATTAGGTTTTGCAGGTAATTAAGCAAAAAGCAAATAATTAAATTAATTAAAATGTTTGATGGCGTGCACATTAAAAGTAGGGGATCACTGAAGTGATTACAGTTCATCCTGTGGGAAACAAGTGTACCAAATTTAATGACAACGCATCCAGCGGTTTTTGAAGCATTTCACTCAAAACCACAAATATTGAACTAATAGTGTTGCTACAGAAAAAAAAAAAAATCACGAGTCATCAGGATATATTTCAGTAGCTGGGCCATAGTGGTCGAGAGACTGACTGACCAACATTGCCATCCCTTACAGCCACGCGGCTATAGCTAAAAATCAGACTACCAGCAACACAAAACTGACAAATGAATGTTGTATCCAGTGTGTTTAATTCATCTTAAATGTTTTAATAAGTGACCCAGAATAGCAGTTTCCCCTGCTTCTAGTATTAATGCTAAGCTCAGTTAACTATCTCCTGGTTTGTAATGAACACATTTGATATGATAGTGGTATATATTTTCTCATTTAACTCTCAATAAGAGTGAATAAGAGTACACATGCAGTATATTCCACACATAATATAAACTGGGTGATATGAGGGTTCAGGACAGAGCTACATGACCTGTAGTTTATCAATAAGAGAAGATTCATGATCACATCTGCCTCCTCTGAGGTGCATGTCTCTGGCCAAGAACCTGTGTCATTATTGATGATGCTTAATAATTAATCATGAGCAGAGGAGAAGACCATTATCTTCATGGATAAATATCAACTTCAACCTCTAGCTTGCTTCATTTCACCCTGAATATCTCAGACTTGCATTTAATATTTAGAGAGCTTAAGAACTGCATTGAAATATCTGCAGCTCATTTTCTAGAAATCAGGTATTTACCCTGCAGCACTGGGTGGAGACAGCACTTTCACAATTTCTTCGCAATTAGCCTATCTGCCCTCAAGTGTCAGACTGTGCATCCTTGGAAAACAGAAGAAAGGAATAATAATCTGTTGGGTTTTTTTTGCATTCTATTCATGAACAGAGGGAGAGTGGACCCAATCGATGTGGCTGTCAAACACAGCGGTTTGTCTGGCAGAAGAGATACACAAACATGGCAGCTGCAGCTCTCTGGTCCCCTCAGAGGGCAGTCGGCTCCTGTGCCTCCCAAGATCAGATACCAAATAAAAAGGAGGCTAATTAAACAATTATCTGTGCTGTCAGATAGAACTGATGAAGAAGAAAAAAACCAATTACTTAGGCACCGTCTGTAAATTACCGGTATTAGGGGGATGTGGTATTTTTCTTTTGTAAAATTTTTTGGGTTTGCCATAATTTTTAGCAATTGCTAATTCCTCATATTATTAATAAGAAATAACTTTTGAATTAGACCATCTTAAATTCTTTGAAATATTGTGGGAAGGGATGTATATGATTTTTCAAAGAATTTAAGATGTACTCCATATCAGTAGAGAAATCCTGTTTGTTTTCATTGTGCAGTAGTATCCAGTGGGTTCCTAGCTGTGGTTGTTTCTTGGTCGTTCTAACCAAAGGATGAATACAACACACATTTTTACATCTTAAATAGAAACTGAAATGAGTAAGTACCGACTGAATTTCTGAGCTGAACTCCCGAGTCCTTTTGCTGGAGAAGTAATCCTCTTGTAAATGCAAGTGCAAAGTCTTTAGGCAAGCTTTAAATCACTCAAATGTGGCAATACTTCTCTCCGATCTGAGCATTAATGAACGAATTTCAATTCACACGTCTTCAGGAAACAAGAACAATCAGCTCGGGCTGATCACAAAGCTCTGCATGTTTAGTAGACAAACTGCGGGTGAAAGAATGAAAAGGTGTTTTAATCTCTTTAATCTTTGGGCTCACACAAACAAGTCAAGCCAGTCATCCATTACTTACACTTCACAGCGGAGATAAGCAGTAGCTCTGCTTTCCATTAAACGTTCTCTGATAGCTCCTTTGCAGTATACTGTATCTGTGCGATTGATTGATTGATTGAACTCTGGAATATATATATTGTCAAGTCTTTTAAAAGCATTTTAAAGGCAGAGACTGCAGACAAACCTAAGCACACTGAATAAATGCTCAAAGTTACGCTGGTTTTCTTCGTTGCTTGGGGCCAAACTTGTTAGCAGAGCAGTTAAAACAATTCATGTCATACTTCTACAACATGAAGAACCGAAATGGAGACATGGAGCCAAACACAAATTAAAACAAAACAATGAGAGTGCAGAAGGTGTTGTTAAAGAGTTTTAATCAAGCAATAATCCAAAAAGCTTAGAACAGGATCAAGTTAGGAACAGGTCAACGGTCACAGCACTTCACAACAGATACAAACGCTTACAAGTATCCACTGCAAAGTTGAAGGCGTTACAAATCAGGGATCAGCACCGATCCACTGCTGGTTTAACTCTCCGACTGGGTCAAAGACGTGAACCTGAGGTGAGCGAACTGATGTGAGGGGGCCGCACACTCCTCCCCCCTCTTCATCCAAGACACTGGGGTTAGAGTACAGTATCACACGAGTTTTGGTTTTGACTGTGAGCCGTTAAAGCCTGTTAAAGCCTGATTCAAATGAGGCGTTATCACTCCCGCAATGCATTATATGATTCTGTCTGCCATTCAACAAATTAATATGCAAATTAAGACGTACAAATACTCTCTGTTCCTTATGAGTCATCATTTCTGCTTGAATAGATCATTTTCATGCAAACTTAATTTTCCCTCAAATTAACAGATCATTATCCCTGTAATTAGAGATGATCACAAACCCTACTGTCATTCAAATGCAGATTTGCTGCAGTCGTTTCATGTCCTGAGACTGGAGTTTTTGGTGTCATCTCACAACTTTGTGAAACAACTTTTGCGTACGGTCTTAATATTTTCTAAAAGCCCAGACCAGAGCTTTGGAGCAACAATTATGCAAATAAAAAAAGGGACATAAATAGCCCGCGGGATGAGTTTGTAAATGGCTCCACACATGCCAAATATTAAACAATATCGTATAAATGAAATAAGCATGCAAACTCAAGATTCAACAGAAAACACAATGACACAATCTTTCCCCACTAATACTGCAGCCTAGAAGTCAAAGTATGCATTAAGAACATCTAGAGGGAATCTGTGCACATAGACAGGCAGAGTAGATCAGAAAATAAGTGACAAATGTATTGATGATGAACTCTTGCTGGAAAAATAAGTGTTTGCAGCAGAAAGTTAGTGCAGGTTGATTCTTTCGCCAGAGGCAACAGAAGTGGGGCTATCTCTGTTATTCGCCTGAGATGACACATCTTTTGAAGGCAAACCCTTGGTGAATACATAAATATATATTTCTACAACTTTGTTTTTAGTAAACTTTTCATTAAGTATGGAGAGCGAGGTACAATTTCATGGCATAAAAAATAAGAAAAATCTAACAAATACTGCAGGAAATTAGTCGCTAGCCGAATGCTGAATGAAAGCTTCACAATTTGTTGTGTTGACATTTTCCCTGAACATTTCAACGTTTTACAAAACAATATCTGATCAGCAGAACAGGCTAACGCAAAGATTTGTAACATACAGTATATATAGAATCATTTTGACTAACGAAACACCTCATCATAGTTGACGTAAGGCGCGGGGGAAATGCATATTTTCATGGCGTAGATTGATTTCTTTTGCTGTTAGCTTGCTAAAGCACTCCGATTGGCTCTCTACAAGGGTTAGCTGGACAAACCAATTGCAGTATTGTCGACTTTTTAAAAGAGCAGTCAAAAAGAGCACGCCCGATAACACACATGGAGCAACAGTTCGATTTCCTCTTTCTGAAAGCAACAAGAAGCTTTTAGCTTTAGCTTCAGCATGCTGCAGTAGTGTTGTCAGGATAACCAAGATTTTTAATGCTTGTTCAACGCTGCTGTGAACTCAATACTTGCTCCTCCAGAGGGCATCACTGAGTGTGTGTCCCACGGACTGAAGAGGGCTGGAACCAACAGGGCTGCAGTGCTAGCAGCAGTGCTAAGCAGCCCATCACATGGATCCCAGTCCGTCTAAACTGATGGTGCCAGCAGCACAAATGGACCTTTCCTTTTCACAACAAATATGGACAGTTTTTGAACAGTATGCCTGATCAGTAAGGTTTTTATATGCTTACATAATGGTTAAAATGATTGTATCCTGACAACACTACAATACAAAGCAATGAAAAGCAATACAGGCTCTAATTTATCATCCGTCTGCAAGATAAGATAAACCTGTTCTTACTTTATAGAATGCTGATTTTTGTATATATTCCTAAGCAGGCGGTGATAATATACTCCTTCTCTAATATATGCGTACTATATATTAATATACATCTTATATCGCTTTGATCATTTATAGCATAATGTGATCATCAACTTTGAAAGTGACTTAGCAGAGTGCTCTAACGTGCAAACAGCAGTGAAACACCACCTGCGGCTGACTTGTCACAGGACCCCAGAGACAGAGAAATCAAAGAGACTCTCTACAAAAAAGCCACGTGAACCTAATGCCTCTGCAAAAATCCACAATCCTGTACCAGTATTACATCTAAATGATGTATCTCATCATTTCATCTCATCCCACGCATCATCATCATCATCATCATTTAGGGAAGTACCTGTATTGAAACACGGCTGTTCTGAACTCCAGTTTGACAAATGTTCTAATAAACACACTGTGTAATGGCAGCAACAAGTGAACAATTCCACTAAATCACATTTACAACAGATATATTAGATTTAACTGAAGAGAGAAATGCTACTATTGTCAGTACCATTCAAATAAAAGACAAACAGAACAGAGAAATACATCCTTAAATGATTCAAAATCACAGCCTCTTTGCAGTAAAAAAAAAAAAAAATTAAAATAAAACAAACCCCACCCAAAGTCATTATCCAGTGATGATTTGTAACCTGTTAGCCAGTTAAATGTGAATCAATGTCAGACTTCGGTTCACCATAAAAACAATAGTAAAACTAACACAAATCTATATGACAAATATGTTGCAACAAATTCTTACAGGAGAAATCAGAAGTAAAAAGTGGCCGTGGGAGTGAATCAGCAGAATGAACCGAGATACATGGAAGGGTCGAGGGTCACCTCAACTCTCCCTGCTTCCTCACCTTACTCTTCCTCTTCTTGTCTCCTCCAAAGAACTTTCCAATCTGGTCCAGGAGGCCGGGGTTCTTCTTCCTGCGGCCCAGCCCGAAGGCAGCCTGTGCAGAGCTGCTTGCAGATGCCATGGTTGTGCTAGTGGTTGGTTGTATATTTGTCAGACGTGGGGGAAAAGAGAAAAGAGAGGGAGGGAGGAGAAAAAAAAAAGCTAGCCTATTCTAGGTCCTGTTCGGGGCACTCCAACCCGCAATCTGAAGCCGCTCCGCTGTGCTCCTGGATGGTCTGCAACTCGTCCGATTCGGAGGGTCGGTCTTTGAAGGTGTTGTCCTCTCGGCCCGGGGCATCTCGGGAGAAAAGGCGGACCAGGTGGGGGCGTGGCGTGGCGGCGTCAGAGTCAGCTGTGCTGGCGGGGGTCCAGGGCTGGTGGGGGCCCTCAGCGCCCGTGGAGTCAGTCACCACCGGCTTCTGCGAGATGCAGCCATTGTTCTGGTTCGCATCTGCCTCACCCAGGCCTGCGCAGAAACAACAAGGGTCATCTATGGGCTTGGGCCTGCATGGCACACAACAAACCAGAGCAGCACAATAGGCCCTTTTGACCAGACCGTACCCATTCCTGCTGCAGCAGACACCAGCAGAGCTAACATTTCACAACTGAACTTGAATGAACCTTACCTGCTTTACAGGAAGATAGAAATGTGTGTTAAATAAATTCCCAAGTAATCTTTTGTCTCAGTGTCACCATCACCTGGTGCAGATTTTTGAGCCAAAAGCAGGTGTGTCTGCAATTCCCAGCTTAATTTGATGAGAGAACAGTTACAGTTAATAGTGGGTTCATAGCAGAGAAGCTACTTAAAAATGACAAAGGAAATAAATAGAAATCTGCATTACATTTTAAGGCAGCACAACCGTTGCAACACAGTCAACCTCTGCATGTTTCAGCATATTAGTTCCAGAGATGGAAATACAGCTGCATCCACTTATACAGTTATCCATTAAGTTAGCCAGCTCCCACAGCAGAGGACATCCAGTGCATTCCTGCCTCCCTAACAATATACACACTGTACTGGCAGAAGTGGTGTAGCGCTACACCAGAGAATCTGCATGCTAATATTGGCTGAAACAGTGGCCTGTTGTCAGAGCTGCATAGTTATTACAGAAAAACAAAGGGCCCAGTGTCACTAAAATAACTCCTATAAGTATGGATTTTCAACCCGATGCACGGTGACACTTATCTGATCTGGGCCCGAGCTACAAGGCCGCTGTCTCTGGGTGCAAAGCAAATGCTAACTCCATGTTGTACGCTCTGTAGAAGTTCAATTCTACAACTCCTAAAATGAAACATCTGTAGCAGCAACATCAGCATAACAATCTCACATTATCTGGTGCGATGAGTTCTTCGGCCTCATTTCCTTCTGGCAGACTTGCAAGTAATGTATCAAATGTAAATGGAGATGTAGTGTAGATGCAAACATGACTCCGTTTGTGGAGAATGACTCACTGCTCCAAATATAAGGTGTCAAAACACAGTTTATCATCATAGACGTTTATCCAGTAGTGAGACTGAGGGATGATTACATGTACATGTTGCCTACCAGATGCATACTTGCATTACATGCATTTCTCACAAGAGAAAATCATAACTTTTAAATGCATAGGCATTGTCAGAATTCATACATTTTAATTGCTAATTAAAAGCAATTTTCTAATGTTAATCTAATCAGTTGCTTCACTATAAAATTAGAGCTCTTTTTTTCCCTTCGTGGAGCTCTTGTTGTCAGGACAACAAAAATAATTTTTAAACACCTTCTGTAATAAGATATGGCTGTAAAAAGACTTTTTAATAAAAATGATCTAATAATATTAATCTCCTGCTACTGGGGGGATTTCTTTGGCAAGTCCATAATCCCATGACCAGAATGGCTGCCGCAGCCTGGCCACAAACATACAGTACACACTCTCTCATTTCCTCATGATTTCATTCTTGCAGTCTAAGAGGCCATTCTGAGACACTAAAAGTCATTATTGTAAACTAATACAATTCTTGCAGGGTTAATGGCTACTTTAAGGCAGATGACACACCCCATTCAAACACTTCACATAATGATTATTTCTAAAAAGCGTAAGCACAATGTAAAGAAATAATGTTAAAGAATAAAATGAGCAAAAATAAGATGTCAAGTGAGGTTTTCATCAGAGGAAGAAGCTGGGATTGAAGCAACTATGTGTAAAAAAAAAGAAAAAAATTATAATAGCCCCTTTCAACCTATTCTGATGGCAAAAAATGAAACAATCTGAACAAGTTGGTGCAGTCAGTGTGTTGCTCTCCGCCTCATTTGTATGCATGTCCTTCAGTCATGAGCTACCTAGCATTAAACATCAATGCAACCTAAGATGATGACCCATATATTTACTGCAGTAAAAGGTCTGTGCGCTCTCCCCTGAGTTTTGAAAACTCTTGATTTAATAGCAGTTTCTCTTTCACAGAGTTTTTGCAAACTGTCAGCAGGTTGCAGTGTTTTTTTTTCTTTTACTTCACTGGTCTGAAAAAATTTACTGTGGTTTCAAAAACAAACAAACAACAACCTCCAGGGAGTTCATTAGCAGACAGCATGACCTGCCAGTCACTGGAGGAAAAGCTGCCTCGTGATCTCGGCAGCCACCAACAGTTAGGCTCATTATAGTCACTCTACATGTTCAATGTGTTTTTATGGATTTGTGACACTTCTACAGGGACTGCAGCAGAATAAGCAAATCAATCCAGCTCATTTGTTTAACTTGTAAATGTGTATATGGAGCTATAGGGGGGAAATACTGCATAATACTGCCTGCATAGTCACCGTAAAAAAGGTTATATGCTGATGAGTAACATATTTATTAGCTGACTCACTGCACACTGTTCATTAAAGGTGCATTAAGTCAGAACTTTAGCGTCCAAATGCTCAAACTGACCATAATACACTTGTGGTGGGCTGATGGGATTGTTGCTGATGACTCGTTGTGTACTGAGTCAGGTGCTGACATTTCTGCCTAATCAGAAGTCACTCTGCAGACCATAGTGTTTTGTGGGAAAACAGAAATCCTCCCCCACACACTTTTAACTGCCTGATGAGGAAGTGCGGTGGACAAGCAAGTGAGTTGAAACGCATTGTTTTCAAAAACCAAACACACAGCGGTGTCATTATTGTTCCAGGGTTTATCATTCTCTGCTTAGATTACATGGATTACTCATCTGTATAGTAAAGATAAGACTGTTATTTGTGTCCATTATCATCCCCCGTGCACGGCATCTGATAATGATCAGTCTTGTTGATATTCTCTGGGAGCCAATAGAGGTCCATTAAATAATAAAACTATGTAATGATCCTTTAATTGCTGATTGTGAGGGCGATCTGTGAATCAAACCTCCATCATGAAAATGTATAGCCTTTAAACTGAGTAAAAACAGCGTGTTTTGTCTGTAAATGTATATGATTATCAAGTTGCTTTAGATACATTTACACGAGCAAAATATGATAGAAAACAAGAGGAACAAGAGGAGCTATTCTACTAAGTATGTTCCCAGTTCACAGTCCCTGAAATCTATATGAATTTTTCATGGGTATGTTTTATGGGGAGAGGCAGGAAATTGGGACAGTATCCTGGTGTAGGACTTCTTGCAAGAGCGCCCAGGGAACTGCAATTAATGTGAAAGGACAAGCCCAGCAAGCTGGATAATGAAGCTGGGAGGACAAGATGTTCTTGCTGGTTTGTTTGTTGGTGTTCTTTTTGCCTGATGGAGATCCAAATGCCCTCACAGAACTGCATTTTGTAGTTTACACAAATTTTCTATGATATATGCACTGAAAATTCCTGCTCCTGTTACAAGGATGTCTTCTGTACAACCTGCACTATTAAGTTCAGCTTTCTGGAATATCAACCTGACAAAGCTGACTCAGGTCGAATCCTCTGAAGCCACCTAGTTTCAGTGGATGGGCCACTGACAGCTGTGTGACAGCCTGCACTCCTCGGTGTGCTGACTTTTCAAATTAAGGCTGAGTCTTATTTTACTGTTGGCTAAGATGCTGTGAAACAGAAGTCAAGGAGACGGGGGGATGTGATGCTGCATGTTTCTTTTTCTCCTGTGTAGTCCTTCAATATATTATCATATGTGAAAGAAGCGCAATTTGTAAAAAACACCAAGGGCTAATTATCCAGCAGTCTGATGGATAATTAGCCCTTGGTGTTTTTACCAAGATAAGGATAGTTTCTCAGGCTCGGTTCAGCAGATGGATCCTTAAGTCACCAGAGGAGACAACAGTAAGGTAAGAATCTGCTGTCAAATCACTCTGTACGCAGTGGCCTCATTCAAAAAGTTTTCAGCTTCTCATAATGTATCCAAGACATTGTCCTTGTCTGAGGGTGACCCGATGATAGCCTGGTACCTCAACTTGATTAATTCACCATGACAACTCGGCATTGTCCCTATGACAACTATAGCGCCAAGATGGCCTGATAACTCTGGTGAAATTATACAGGGACAATTGATGTGATCTGACGCCTCAGATTCTCAGATTATTGTGCCCCAAACAATTTCACCACATCTCTTTCCTGCCTCATCTAGCTTAAATAGATAGGTAAAGAAAACAGCCTGTCTGATCTGTTCAGAAATTCAGCGCCCTGCAAGGGGGCAAAGATCTGCATCTAGAAGGGAGGAGATATGCAGGGAGTGGGCCTCAATCACCTCATTTTTCCTCCTCTTCCTCATTGTGAAGAGGATGTGTAGCCTAGCTCCTGGGACAACAACAAGGACTGTGGTGGGACTGAGGCACGGGAAGCATTCCTCTGAAAAAGCACCCATCGCTATGTGGAGTAGGACCAAACCTCCCACCCAGGGCTAAAAATCCTTCTGCCGCTGCATTCATGGTGGATCTGAAGCACCCACAAGCCTCGAGAAAAAAGCCTCTCTGTCTTTGAAACCCCATCTGGTATTCAGGACTTCAGTCCTCCAGAGATTTTTCTGTACGAGATAAGAGCCACAGCAAAACCACTCCCTTCTTATAACCCGAGCCATGCTCATGACCTTTGAACCTCTCTTTGAGCAGCTTAAATGGAGAAGGATGTGATATAAAGGAACGAATGCACACCACTGTTCCAGAAGACACGATTTAGCTAAACAATTTTTGGCATGTCAAATCAAAACCAAAAAACACCCTGAATTTCCCAAATTGCAAGCATTAAATGAAGCATTAGCTACACTTGGCTTGGCTTCCTTGCTATGAGTGTTGCAAGCTCCATTATACTGTAGCAGTTCCAGAGCAACTGTATTTATCCAAGCAGCTGTGAGGCTAACCTCGCAGCGCTTCCAAATATAATGCAAGCCCAAGCCTGTGATCGCCAACAGCTCCTCACATCGGTTTACTGTTTACTGACAAAGATCAACTATCTTTTCTTTTTCTCTATTTTTTCCACACCTCTTTCTATACCATTTGTTTTCTTGACAGGAGTGAATCAATAGCGCTATTTGATTCGTGATATTGCAGGGGTTTTCCCACATAGAGAAATTTTGGTTTTAGTCACCCCCCAAAGGAAAACCATTAGTACCAAAGAGGTGAATGTGTTAAATAACAATTTATCAAACAACTGTTGAACAAGCAGAAAATTAAACCTTTTTTCATGATACCCTTATAACCCATATCGCTCAGCCCTAATTGTACGCAGAACAATAATGCTTACTGTTATGCACAATGACCCCCCCAAAGCCTATTGGCCATAAATTCAAAAACATAAAAGAAAAATATTCTGGCCTCTGCCGCGGTTCTTAAGGTAACACAAGTTAGTCCAACCATTCATTATGGTCACAGGAAATGGCAACAGTGTTTTATTCTGTTTTGGGGCTGCAAATATCTGTTAATCTGCCAAAAATTTTAAATCTATAAAATTTCAGGAAAACACTGAAAAATATCCATCACATATACCTAGAGCCTAAGATGACAACTTCAAATGGCTTGCTATGTCTGATGACCAGTCCAAAATCCAAAGATATTTCATTTACAATGATATAAAACAGACAAATGCAGTCAAATCTCACGTTTTAAAGGTTGGAATCATCACATTTTCATCAAATCTTTGTCTTCAAGCCTTCAACCCCAATATTCCTTCAACTTGCTGGAATTTGTGACCTCTGGAGTAGGCAGTAATATATTATATTGTGCTTTGAAGTTCATTATATTTGACAACAAAGTTTGTGGAGGATGAGGTTTTCATTGGCAGCCGGTATGAATGGCTGTCTCTAGTAGGACAGTGGGACAGCTCAGAATAAGAATAGAGCTTGATGGCATCAGCGATGTTTCCTCGCTCATGGAGAGGCTAAAAAACATTAATACATACAAACACACTTCAGCAGGGCCATGGACATGACTAATGTTCTGAAGTTGAAGCCAGCTGGGTGCTTGCATCAAAAGCTTCAACTGAGACATTAACCTTTGATTTCTTCTGTGTGACCACTAGCACAAGAAAGTTCTTATCCGAAGAGCTTAAGGTCCCAACACAGAAACATTCTGCTCTGCCAAGTATGCAAGACCTGAGAATCGTTCGAGAAAATCAGGATGGCAAACACTGTATGTGTAAGTGCAGCATGGATTTAAGCCTGCATAGCTGGGAGCAGTGTTTTCACACAGTAGGAGACACAAAAGGTTTATATTGTGCCAAAGCCTGCATGTCAATAAAGCACTCATATGTGACGGCTTCATTTAGGAGGTGGAGGATGGATTGAGGTCTGATCACAAGCAGACAGCTTTATGATGGGTGCGCCTAAAAAGGACTGAGGAGATGTCGACCCCATTAACTCAATTGTCATTTCAAGATTCATGCTTTGATGCTATCATATACAATACTGCGTAGGCCCAACTTTACAGCTGTGTGATCCGCTCAAATCACACGGAAAAGCTAACTGTGAATGTGTTAACTGAGATCCAATTTCACAGGCAAGATTTGGCGGTGGTCAAGGCCACACATGACGGCATACGTGTGCGTAGTGAAGTATGAATGAAAATGCATCCCTGATTGCTATGAAGGACAACTTGGTCAACTGTGCATACAAATCTTTCATGCACAGACGAAGGCTCTGTTGGTTTTCTGATGCCAAACAGACAAGGATTTTTTAAAAATTGGACCCAAGGCGAGCTACCAAATACATAGTGGTCTTCGCCAGCTGTGTTAGGTGAGCATGAATGTGGATCTTTCTCTGTTTGATTTTATCCATGGGACCACTCTGACAGATGCCAAATCTGAGCAGCGAAGCAAAATCTGATGACAAGCAGTCAATTGAGACAAAATCTATTGCCAGGCATAAACTGTATTCCATCTCAGCTGGATAGACACAGTCTGGATGTTTCTGAATTAAACATACAGTGTCTAAACACGGCCACAGATTTGTCACTCATCCACAGCTACGCTTCCACTTTAAGTCGAGTTTGTTGTTTTCCTTAGAGGGGAATGGACTCCAGCTCATCTTGTCGAACATATGGGATGCAGTGGCTAGGGTAGTACTTTTGTACCCTCGGTTGCCTATCATCCCCTCCCCTTGGAGTCTTGTAGCCACGGACCCAGCTGCTAACACGCATAAGCACTCAGTGATTGTCCTGCCAGATGGTCGAGGCCAGATGACGTGGCCTACTGAACTCATGGTAACGCAGAGGCACAATCTCTATGAACATGACGCCACACAAACACACAGAATGCACAGATACACGGTGTGTGTCTTTATGAAATCGGGAAAAGCTGCAGACATGAGCGACTAAACATGCCTCCATAAACAGAAACGCATGTGGTGGGTTGTAAGAAAAAATTGTAGTGAATTCATCCATCTGAGAGACAAAGAAAAGATCAGAGATCAGAGGCGAGAACGCAAGGTGAGAGGGGACAGAAAGGGAGAATCTGAACAATGGTGTCAAACCCAAGAACACTGGTCCAGTGATGGATGCTGCCGTTTAACAATCAGAGCTTTTGAGTTGGAAGGAGAGGAGGTGCTTCATGTTGGCAGTGCCAGGGCCCGTACCAGCTAGTGTCAGCCTCCGCCACAGAGACAAATGACTGAGCCACTGCACTTTTACATGTGTACGACTGAGAAATGCACGGCAGAGGTACACACTCATATATACAGTATATTCTCAATGCTTTACTCAGCAGTACTTACAAGATCTTAGCGACAATATACTGAACACATAATCGCCATTCCAGTGTAGATGCTTTAAAGAAGGCAAACGAATAGTGGCAGGAAGTAAAGAGGATTCAGTAAGTAATGTTTTACTGCTTGATAGTGACAGTCTACACTGTGACTGAAAGCTTACATGTTTTAAATAAGATATGTCATTTCTACAAGTAATACCAGTGAATTTAAAATACAAAAATTAGCATTGAAGGCTAACAAGCTTACTTTATAAATATGAACTTGACGTGTATGATCCCTATTGGTATTATGTATATCAACATGTGCTATTTGTATCATTTAAAAACTTGTTTAAACGCACAGAGAATCATCACCTGACCTCACATTTAGCTTTAGCTTTATGGAGCGTTTTAGCAGCTTTTAGGTCATTGTTTTGGTTTTATGGCTCTTTATATCACTCTAACCGCTCTTGTCAGCATTATGTAATTCATCAAGCAGTTGTTTTCTGTGAAAAAACAAAAACAACCAAAAACCATAATAAACCAACTGTGCACTACCTGTTTAACGCTGCACAGCAGACAGACACAGTTAGCGACTAGAGATGTGCGAGTCATGAGTTAATTGTTCGATTCGAACAACTCTTTTTACTGACTCAGGAGTCACAAGTCATTATCGCCATTAACTCGTTCACTGACTCGCCGCTGCTTGCCACTAGCTAGTGCGAACTGAGGACACAAATGTGCAACTCTTAACCACTTTGGCGCGTTTTTCAACTCAGTACTCACTCTTCCAGCCCTGAGTTCGCCTTCTGGCCTGCCCTGAGCTGAATCACTCACTCACTCAGTGTTACTCGCTCTCCCAGCCCGGAGCCTATGCGAGTGAGTGAGTGTGAGCGATGACTTGATACTCAGCTGTAAACTCGAGTTAAGCTGCTCTGAAACAGCCTGAGCAAGCCCGCAGAAAAGCGCCGCCAGCTTTGAAGGCAATTTGACTTAGTGGCCAAAACGTGTAATTACAACTTCCCGGTCCAGCAGGCAGGGGCCCACAATCAAGGGAAAAGAAGCGGCTGTAAAACGGTGGGATTTTTTTGGGGGGCGACACCACCCTCGCGAAATGACTTGCTTCACTATCAGAATTTGATCCATTCGGTCCAATAACATTTCAAAAGTCTAGCAGAGCCGCAGGTTTAAACATTTTATCCCATTTAAGTTAGCCGAGCGCTAAACCGGAAGTTAGCCAGCTAGAGTCGCTCGACCGTCTCGTGCGCATGCTCTATTGGCGCTGGGGCTGGTGGCTGCTGTGGCGGGTTCTGGGTGACTGACTTGATGACTCAAGTGACTCGAAAACCAGACTCACCATACAAACTCGATTCAGTAAAAGGAGTCGAACCTCCCATTTCTATTAGCGACTAGCATAGTGGAGCATTTAGCTGCTCAAGAACCAGATACAGTCAGTCACAGGCTGGAATTAATTTCTACTGCAGCATTTACTGGAGGTACCTTATGTAAAAAGACAAGCAAACAACAGTTAGAGAAGTATAGTAGATATTTATATTGTTGACATACTGTATATGTCTACAGGTCTAAACTGCTGCTGTAGTGACTTTACTTAGGAAGAGTAAAACTGGTATGACATGGAAGAACAGCAGTTAGTTACCAAGCATCACATATGGGAAACTGATTTTAACTACCTGTAAATCCAGTTGAATTGCTTTTGTGTTCTCCATCACCTTTGACTACATGTTCTAATTTGCATTTAACCATTTTATGCTGAACATGAATTAGGTATTATTTTGGTTTTATGAAGGTGTAACAGTCCAGTTAAAATGTTTAGCTGTACAATTTTAAAGACAACCAGCTCATCTATGGGACTTTTTGTCTCGAGCCAAAGGATATTTGTGTTAGATCAAGCCAAAATAAAATAAAAGTTTACTCCTTTAAATTTAATCAACTGAGAAAAATATTACATTCAGTGTGTACAAACAACCAACAGCAAAGCCAGCAGAGTAAGGAAGAAAATACAATTGTTCCTGAAAAAAGCAGAGGGAGCTGTGTGGGCCGCATGAAGGGCATGTCGGTAAATAAAAAACCTGCTGTGCACATCACACACAATGCTGCGTTAATGTCATCATCCACCTCTTCATTCTTAGAAAATAAACCAGATATTAAATATTCACAAGACCTCAGGGTAAAATCTAATTTCAAAAGAGCATGTTTTGATTCTGTTTTCATTACGGGTTGATCTGTGTTTTCAGAGGCTTCTGTACAGGGTTAGTAATGAGTGAACAGAGAGGGGAGGGGGTCTCAGATCCTCCCCCTGCTCCCTCTCGGCCAGTAGAACTGCAGAGCACTCTGACTAACCCCAGCAGCCACGGACTAAATCAATGCAATCTGAAGCAGCCTGTTTCCACCCTTAAAATTTCAAGGGTAGCCAGTGGTTCCCTAAAGCAATTACAGGGGAAGCACATAATATATGAAATAAGTGATAACTGTCTCACGCTCATATCATTCAATTTCACTGATAGAAGCTCAAGTGTGACCTTGACAAGGACAGAATCTGAAATAAAAACTGATCTGCAGAGAAAAGTCTTAAGCTATGTCCATAGCTCTCAGTTTATTTCATCAAATAGTGTTATGTTGAGCCTCTTTTGATATAGAAAAAGCAATTATCTTTGGCGAGTGTAACTTTGTGCAGAAAATGTTGGGAAATCTGATAAAACAAACGAAAAAGAATATCCTATGTTATTTGGTGCTGTAGTTGTACACCAAATGCTCCTAAATCATTGTCATAATGCAGATTGTGGTGTAAATCCAAGATAAATATGAATTTAAGTTAGGCTAAATTTACAATCGCTAAGATTCTCATTCAAAGGCAATTTTTAATACTATTTATGAACATAATTTTTCAGAAATAGCCATTCAATATACAGTATTTGTATTCTGTAATTGTCTCTCGATATGATACTTTTCATTTTAGCTAGCGGAGTCAACGTTTATCGGGTTGAAAATGTGTTAATCAACAGTGTTTAATTTAGTTCGATATAGTTTAGTTCGAAGGAGTTTGAATTTAGAAGTTAGATAGCTGCTGCGTAACTGCGG
>JBBPCS010000855.1:7389375-7408365 GCA_037974645.1 Hollardia meadi | reverse complement strand
TCTCTCTCTCTCTCTCTCACCACCGGTCAAGGCAGAAGACCGCCCACCTAGAGTCAGGGTCTGCTCCGAGGTTTGTAAAAGGCAGTTTTTCCTCGCCACTGTCACCAAGTGCTCATGGGGGAATGTTGGGTCTCTGTAAATTAATAATAAATAATTAAATCAATCAGTAATAAAAGAGTGTGGTCTAGACCTACTCTACATGTAAAGTGTCATGAGATTAACTTTTGTTGTGAATTGGTGCTATATAAATAAAATTTGACTTGACTTCACTTATGGAACGCAGTTTGTGAAAGTACATCTGTTTGAATACAATAGATCATTATTTGCACCTTTTAGGTCTTTGGTCATTGTTGTAAAGAAAAAAAAAACTTTTTTAATGTGCTGATAATAAAATGCAACAGTTCACTTTACACTATGTCCTCCTCATCAGCCTTCTGTCCTTGCTTTTTTAGACAATTTTCATTCAAATTGCTGAAATAACTTGGACAGGAATCAAAAAGTGACAACACTGAACTTTTTTAGGTTTTTAGGAAGCTGATTTTTTTTTTATGAGAAAAGAGAATGAAACTCAAATAAGGCAATTATAAGACTGCCGAAAGAGATTGCTTTGTGGTACATTGCATATTTTACAGTCAATGCGGATAATTGCTCGCAAGGCATGCTGTGTCAAAACTGTCTGACTAAGAAAATGACATGGGCCCCCGGCATTCAAATTGTAGCCATTGTGGCGGCATAAACAGCCTATATATATGTTTTGTTTTGTTTTTTGTCCTTTAACATTCCTTGGGAGGTGGTATGCCGAGGGCTGACGTGAATGGTACAGCCCAGCCCAGCCCCTGCTATAACGTGAGGGGAGAAATCCAGACGCAGAGAAATAAGCTACAGAGTGGATCAGCGCAGTCGGTGCGCAGATGCATCAGGTGCGCACAAGGAGAGGCTCAAAGACGCGCAGCGGCAATACTGGTGAAAGCTGAGCAGAGAACTAGGTAGCTCTGGAAGATTTAACATGAATAACTAATGTGACGTATAAGGATAAAGTGAGGGATTTGCCGAAACCTTGAAGTAAAAAGATACAAGAAAGCAGAAACAGTCAACAAGAGCGCTAATGGACAACACTTGCTCTTAAAACTGTGTCATGAAGCAGCAGCAGCGGGAGACAAAGCTCCCATAGGTCGTTTTGGCAAAGCTTCAAGTTATCTAAAGGGGAAAAAAGAAGACATGAACTTATCAGAGAGCGTTTGGCTCTTGGAAGAGCCGTGGAACCTGAGCAGAGCGGAGGAAGAGGAGCAGAAACTTTTATTCGGGATCGGCACGGATAATTTCATCACGCTGCTGGTTTTCGGGCTCATCTTTACGCTCGGCGTGCTGGGCAACTCCATGGTGATCACCGTGCTGGCCCGGAGCAAGCCAGGGAAGCCACGGAGCACCACCAACATATTCATCCTCAACCTGAGCATCGCAGACCTCTCCTACCTGCTCTTCTGCATCCCTTTCCAGTCCACCATCTACATGATGCCGACGTGGGTCCTGGGCGCCTTCATTTGCAAATTCATCCACTATTTCTTCACCGTGTCCATGCTGGTGAGCATCTTCACCCTGTCTGCCATGTCCGTGGACCGATACATTGCCATCGTGCATTCCAGAAAGTCCTCCTCTATCCGGGTGGCCAAGCATGCTTTGATCGGAGTGGTGGTGATTTGGATACTCTCTCTGGCCATGGCTGCGCCTGTCATGTATTACCAGAACATTTTTCACAGAGAGAATCACACCTTTTGCTGGGAATGGTGGCCCCATCAAAACCAGAAGAAAGTCTATGTCGTGTGCACGTTTGTTTTTGGCTATGTGTTGCCACTGCTACTGATTACATTCTGTTATGCAAAGGTAAGTAACTATCCACGTGGGTCATTTAATAACTGAAAAATGGTTAAACTATCCAAAATATATGTTTTCTCTATTTCCTTGCTTGCAGGTTTTAAACCACTTGCACAAAAAACTAAGAAATATGTCCAAAAAGTCAGAGGCATCAAAGAAAAAGGTATGTATTACTGTCTTTTTTCTTTAGTTTTGGGAGTGGAATGAAGGCCATATGTTAGCAAACTTGTCCGGCTGCAATCAGTAACACACACTGAATAAACACTGTACAGATAGAGGGGTGCTTTGCTACTTGTTGAATTGTGGCAGAATTGCAGGATTAAGTTCCAGGTCTTAAAATAATGAAAAACATGACTGTGAAATGTGAAAATTTAAGTTCATAGTATGTAAATAATATCACAAAAAAACCACCCATTCCCAAATACATTTTCCGTTACAAGCAGGGGTGTAGCACAAAATTCTGAACTCCGTGCATAAGCGTTCTCTATGGGCCCCTCCCCAAATCCACAGCTCTTCATTCTAGTATCTTTGTGGGCCCTCCTCTAATGAGGCTCCGGTATATTCCATCTGAACCCTTGATTAGTGAGTATTATTATCTGCCCTGATGATGATAATCTTGCTAATGATAGTGATTATGATGGTAAATGACGTCATCCTTTCCATAACTTTTAAGACAAGGGTCACAAAAGTTGCCTCGCTGCAATACCCTCCATCTATCTGGATCAGTGCATTTCACGGTCCACAACACTGCAGTGTTCTTGGCCTCTAGGAAGATACCACAGCTACACTGACCCGCAGTCCTGCACACATTACTGAGTGAGGGACCAGTGCGTCTGTAGCACATGCTGCACCATTTCCTCCAATTTAACAGGCAGTCAGTGGAAACCATTTCCTCCATCTCTGTTCTTCCTTAGGGCCAAAGTGATGAATATTAATGTTATAATGCTTACTGTTAACTGGCAGTTATTCTTAGTGGAGGTAATTTAGCTTCAGTTATCTGCTGTCGCCCGCTTGATTGCTGGTCTGTCTGTCTGTCCATTGTTGGACTGTTGCCAGTAGGTGGATTGGATACACATACTTTTTTACGGTAACAACTTGTTTCCTGAAAAAAAAGTAATTTAACAAATCCGAAATAGTGCTTTGAAATGGGTTACAAATAAACTGCAATGTGAAAGGTACAATCCAAAGGTGCCAATTCCTTCTAGTATGAAATCAAGGTGAAGTTGCTGCCATGCAAAATTCATTTTCAAGGGGAAACACATTTTGACACCTGTCCACACAGGTCTCACGATGACTCAACTCCCACCTGGCTCTGTTGGGTATAATGGGTTAAACAGTCTTATGTCATTGCTGGTCACTGTTACCTGATAATACTAGAGTGTTAGCTAACTTTCACCAAAGCCAGAAATATGAATTTCACCTGCATGGCGATTTAACGTAAATGACAAGACTTTCAGGAAGTCACAGCTCCGCTGCTGTTTCTGCATAGATGCAAACCATACAATTAGCAATAACGGGTTAATTAGTAAACTTTAATGTGCTTTCAAATAACAAGTATAATGTATGATGTCATTACGCAGCTAAACTGTCCCAGACAATAAAGAATGCTGGTGACCAGGTGAATAATCCAGGGAGGCAAGATACCAGTAAAATAATCTCCTGTATCATTTCACACAGTGAAATGGAGCAGCAAATTGAAAGAGTTGAACCGTCATAAATCATCATAAATGCAGCAGTAGAGAGCTCTGCATGTTCATGAGAGCCGCCCTCCCTCTCCTTGTCGCTCACTGTCTGAAACCACCTTCAGATGTGCTGGTAGGCAGATATTTTCAACCGTTGGACAGAGCCAGGCTAGCTGTTCCCCTCTGTTTCTAGTCTTTATGCTAAGCTATGCTAACCATCTCCTGGATGTAGCTTAATATTTTCTGTACAGACATGAGAGGTGAGGGAGTAAATCTCCCGAAATATGAAACTATTCAAGCCCAAACTAGGTTAGAAGGGAAAACCTTTTTTTCTGAATCAGAGTCGTGTTATCAGGCTGGTCAGGATATATCATACAAGCAAGGGGTCCTTTACACAGAAGACGAAAATCATATGAGACAAATAATCAAACAGCAGTGGACCTCCAGTGTCCTTGGTGGAAATCAGAGGGAATTATTTGAAATAAGTGTTTAATCAATAGTTTGTGTGGTTCACAGCAGCTCATCACCAGGCCTGTGAAATATAACCACAGTGGCAGCTGGGAAGAGCAAGGTTACTCCCACTGCAGTTGTGAAATATATCTAGACAAACTTTTTTTGTTTGTTTTTTTATCGCCCTCAGGCACCCACAGCAGGAATCTGACAGCCTCCCAAAGTCAAACGAGACAAAAAGGCAAATTTAAAAGAGAAAGAAAAAGGGGCAGTAAATCTTCCTTAATCTTTCTGCAATGACTTTGTGAAAATATGTGACAAACCTGTTTTAAATAAAAGTCTTTCCCCCTCCGGTTTTATGTTGTGTTATGTTATGTGTAAGAGTTCATAGCTGCTTCTTCATATTCTTTATATTCTGGAATGCCAGAGTGTTAGAGTTCATTTTACTTGGCAAGCAATTCTGTTTTTAATGGATTCTCAGTGGTGAACCAGAGGTTAAAAATTAGCATTGTAGACTTAGAAGTTATCTCATATCGGCATCCAGACGGAACACACAGATGGTTATGGATAATTACAAAAACAAATTTGGCCAAGTCATCTTGAAATTGTTTAACAGCATCTGTAAAGTAAACTGGAGACAAGCTAAAAGTTATTTAGCAGTACTGCTTTAAAGTCCCAAAAGTGCAACTCAAACCCACCAGAGGGTCCGACTCCAGATGTCAAGTATGGGGACCACATGTCTGTAAGTAAATGGGACTCACTAAAATCTCGGTATTTTACCCAGATGGGCGTAGTTTTGCAGGACGTAGCAGTGCACACTTCAGCGAGCTCCGTGACAGTTTCAGCCCAAGTCTGTTATTTAGGCCTATACAAATAGCAGAAATTTAGTACAGCAACAAAAAGCACTATATGAATTGCAGATGACATTACATCAAGATAACTGTTTTTGCCTTTTATTGTGTTTTTTGTTGACAGAGAAATGTCTTGTGTCCCAAAATCCAGCTTTGATGTTCATTGCTTGAATACATTCGGCTACTAAACTGTGGCTCTCCAAAATGAATCGTGACAGCTTTTTATCAGTTATTTAATGCATTCAGTGAGCAACTAACAGCTTTCAACAAAACAGGGTTACAAATAGGGGCAGTGTGGCTGGAGAAGAGAGACTGATGGTCATGAATTTTATTAGTTTTGTCTTCCTGTGGTGATGCTGCTATTTATATTAGTATAACTAAAGGCTCTCAGGGGGTCGAGTTAAAGATATGAATGTGTTATGGAGGCTGTCCAAACAAAGCATGGTTACCATTGCTCAACTAAAACTGTGGGAACCTTTCTCTTCCTGGCTTCTGTGTGTGTGTGTGTGTGTGTGTGTGTGTGCGTGCGTGTGTGTGCGTGTGTGTGCGTGCGTGAGTGCATGCGCGCGTGCGTATACATGTATTATGGTCGGGCTGATATCTCAGGCAAATATTGACACTTCAAATTGGATATGGTTCAGTCTGTGATGTTTATTTCCCATATGATCAATAACCAGATTACAACTATTGTAATCATATGCCATATTGACTTTTTTTCTTTTTTGTTTATTCTATTAAAATCTGCATTCCTTTCTTTTAATTGAGTCTTTTTTTGTCCACTTGGGGTCAGTGCAACAAACATTTATATGTCATTGACTTATTAAGTTATAAATGTGAACCACTGACATATTTACAGATGGATGATGCGCCTCCACTTTTGTACAAAAATGAAGCCAAAACATCCTGGATACAAGTGCTGCCATCTTGTGTTGGTGACATCATTTGGAGCCAGAGTCATAGTGGTAATAATCAAACGATGGAGCCACAAGTTCCAGTCTTTACAATCAATCATGACGTTTCACCCTGTTTTTTATAGCATCAAATAACTAATTAAAACCAAACTTATCAGAAAAATGAACACTTAAACATACATCAGCCTGATAAAAACTACCTAAAATGACAGAAACTATCTTCTGGGAAAAGTTATTCAATGTGTACTTTGAGTTTTTAGTTTGGCCCATGTCCTATCTGATAACATGGAAGGAGCAGGATTTATGACCTATAGGGCAGCCAGCCACCAGGGGGTGATCAATATGTTTTGGCTTCACTTTTGGGGAGCTCTCATGTCGTCCATCTTTATTTTACAGTCAATGATGTAAGCATGCCAGACAACAGTTGCCTAATAACACATCCTGCCGACACAGAGCAACATCAGCATTCATTTGGAGTTGTGTTTATGGCCACCGTGTGAATATATTCACTCTCCTTCTAGCTCTTGCTTGGTCTGCATCAACTCCTGAGGCAAATATCTGAATCTTAAATGATCCACTATCTTCACTAGCTAGCTAGTCGCTAACTTTGTCTGGTTTTTGGAGATAGGCAGATAGCTTACAGTGGGTTTATCAGAGCGTTTTCACTGAAAACATCTGCATACTGCTGCTACAAATGACACTGATGAGAGAAGTGAGGCTGAATCATGCAGTAACATTGCAAGCTGTAGGACCAAAACAATTAGCTAGTACAATCCTGCTAAAACTCTTAAAATCTTATTTGGGTGTGTCACCCTATCATATTACATTTGATCCACCGTTAAGAGAAATATAATATAAATAACATAAAAATATTGATTATTGAAGCTTTAAGAATAGAAGAAGAAATATGAAAATAACCTTGCATTTAATCAAGCATTAAATATTACCACCAACTGAAGCAGAAAACTCTGGAGAGTTCGAGACTAGCTACATTTCGAACATCTTTTTGTACTGCAAAACCACATAACATCTTCAAAACTTGTTGGCTCCATCATTATAAGCCCGTGTTGTGTCGACAAGTACACACAGAAATGTACCTTTCTTGTGTAAAAATTGATATAATAGCGCAGCCATAAAAGATTTCGTAGTGGAATATTTCACTATTTCTCTGTTGAATTGTGATATTCAGCAAAGTGTTGGAACAAGTAGATACAGAATTCATGTGGTGCATTGTCAAACAGTGTGAAAGTAATGTTTTTTCTATGCTCCTCAAGGAGTAATAGCAGTAGTGGTAGTAGGACTAATGGAAACATTAGATTTCAACTGGTCATAGATTCTGATAACTATGGGAACGGTAATACAGCAGCTTCAATTCAGCTTCAACGTCAGCAACAACCGGTATCAGTCAATTTTCAGATGCATGTTTATAATTTTGGGATATGAATGCATGTATCAATGTATTAATTTTTGTACTATGCTGTGTTTATTATTCTTTCTCTGTTGCACATTTTTGCTTGACGTCACTTTATACTTACATCAACTATGTAATTTCTGATCGTTACACGCTCAAATGGCTTGACTGGACATGTTTTGGCATGTTCTAGGCCCTATTCCTTGAACAAAATGACAGAAAAAGCATTTTTACTTTCATGCCAGGCTTCTCAGGATATATTTATTTATTTATCTGTTTTCTATGATGTGAATAATTAGCTCTGGAATAAATCCACTTGCTACCTAGAAATACTGTGGAGGTGCTCAGCAAATCAGGCAGTATGTAATTAGATTTTATTATGACACTTTCCAGCTGTAGCTTTTGGCTTTGCTGATAGTCATGCCCAAAGTAATAACACCCACCGCTTCGAGACATCCCATAAAATTGATTTGCCATAATTGCCACGCTAAATTGTCACATTTTATATCTAACGTACCTGGTCATCATTTTCAGCACATCGACTTTAATTGTATCTTATTTTTGTCTCTTAGGGTCTATAGGTGGCAGTTGAAAGAGAGAATGGGTGACCTGCTGTATATAACAGCAGAACAGAATGACCTCAATTTGTGCAGCGCGGCTTCTGTCTTATTCTGCCATGGTCCAGTCACTAAAATCATCATAAATGCAGCAGTAGAGAGCTCTGCATGTTCATGAGAGCCGCCCTCCCTCTCCTTGTCGCTCACTGTCTGAAACCACCTTCAGATGTGCTGGTAGGCAGATATTTTCAACCGTTGGACAGAGCCAGGCTAGCTGTTCCCCTCTGTTTCTAGTCTTTATGCTAAGCTATGCTAACCATCTCCTGGATGTAGCTTAATATTTTCTGTACAGACATGAGAGGTGAGGGAGTAAATCTCCCGAAATATGAAACTATTCAAGCCCAAACTAGGTTAGAAGGGAAAACCTTTTTTTCTGAATCAGAGTCGTGTTATCAGGCTGGTCAGGATATATCATACAAGCAAGGGGTCCTTTACACAGAAGACGAAAATCATATGAGACAAATAATCAAACAGCAGTGGACCTCCAGTGTCCTTGGTGGAAATCAGAGGGAATTATTTGAAATAAGTGTTTAATCAATAGTTTGTGTGGTTCACAGCAGCTCATCACCAGGCCTGTGAAATATAACCACAGTGGCAGCTGGGAAGAGCAAGGTTACTCCCACTGCAGTTGTGAAATATATCTAGACAAACTTTTTTTGTTTGTGTGTTTATCGCCCTCAGGCACCCACAGCAGGAATCTGACAGCCTCTATTGACACTCTATGTCACTATTGACATCTTACATAAACACTTTTTTTTTCTTCTCGATTTTATTGTTGAACGTATAAAGACCCAAGATTCAACAAGCCTTATGGATGAGAAGCGTCAATACCTACAGAATCTTTGTTATATGGATTCAACAGATATTCTATTGTTTTCTTTCCACCCACAAGTGTGCCTCATCATCTATGTGCTGTAATTATAAATAAAATCATTTAAAAATGTATTCAGATGGATCTGCTGAGTAAAATCTTAAATGGATAATGTGAATCATGTGGTGTGGTGTAGTTTAATGTAATACAATTAAGGCCTGAATGAGTATGCAATTGGATGCCAATGGATTTACTGTATCTGCTTGTTTAAGAAACAACTGCACTATATAAAGCTGCACTAATCAATTAACAATGGATCAAATTACTATATGCAATGTGAATGGGGTCACTCATAGTAACAAATCCATAGTGAATTATTGCAGTTTTGAGCTCAAGTCTGCAGTTTCCCACAGCTCTAAGGAGCCCTTTTGGATCTATTAGCTCATTGTTTTGGTTTTTCAGCATAAAGCAGAGCGAGCACACCTGCTGCTTAGCTAGGCAGCAAATACCCCCCAGGTACAGAACAGAGCAGGCATCAATGACAACAAAAATGACATTGATTAAGTCAGACACAACATTAAAAGGAGGAGTTGGGGTGGAGGTGGGTTGCAGAGCGGCTTGCAGAGGAAGCAGGAAGTGTAGGCAGGTCAAAGCAGCTTAAATAGTGCGCCCTGTATGAGATTTGCCAATTGAATGCATAGAAGAGAATCAGCTGAGCCATCAGCTGACGTAGTCTGGCTTCAGATCAGCAGATTTAGCTGAGATTGTGAGCTGAGTTTGACTTCCGTGGCCTGCCAGAACTGACGCAATGCTCGATTAATACAGCTTCTTTAATGAAAAATTTTAGAAGACTGGCATGTTACCCAACTTAGCCCTTACATAAAGAAAAAATGGCCTCTCAAAACATTTATGCATTTTTAGTAGATTGTTAGCGCCATGCTAACACATCAGCATGCATAGGCTTCATAATGATCAATACCAGTAACTCAAAGTAGTTGATGTACTGAACCCAGGTTCATTTCAGGATTTTATGTATTCATCGTAAACCTTACAGTCTCACTTCACCTGATAAGTTCACTCATGAACATGATAAACGTAATCACAGAATTTTCCAGTGAAATGAACACAAAACTGAAATCATTAACTACAGGCGTAGCAAGGTAAATTTGTCCTTTGATGGGATATGGCAAAGTTTTGCTGTATCGTATCACAAGATGGAATAAAGACTAATAACAGAAGAAAGTTCTCCAATGCCTCTCAAAACCTTACTTTATCCTCAATAAGACTTTAATGTTGCATTAATGTTGCCACTGTTGTCCCTGAGGGCACTTACTGAATCCTACTCCTCTCTGTTCCTAATTTGTGGCTTCCAGACTGCTCAGACGGTCCTGGTGGTGGTGGTGGTGTTCTGCCTCTCTTGGCTCCCGCATCATGTCGTTCACCTGTGGGTGGAGTTCGGGACCTTCCCGCTAAACCAGGCCTCCTTCGTGTTGCGGGTCGCCGCCCATTGCCTGGCGTATAGCAACTCGTCTGTCAACCCGGTCATCTACGCCTTCCTGTCAGAGAACTTCAGGAAGGCTTACAAGCAGGTGTTCAAATGCCAGATCGGAACCAGTGACTCCCCGCTCAACGACATCAAGGAGATGCGCAGCAAAGTGGACACGCCGCCCTCGACAAACTGCACCGAAGTTTGACTGACGAGGTGTGGATGCTGACAAGAAAATGAATTATGGTGACTGTTACACTGAAACTCTATGTAAAGTCATAGTGGCAGAGCCATCAGACTTGAGAGGGTGAGTGGATCTTTTGATAGTTAAGTATGGTTGCTTTGATATTGCAGCAGCTGTACTGTTCCACATAAGCGCTGTTCATTATACCTGAACTAGAGGAGAATAAGCCACTGTGGCTGCAGGATATTGTTAGTCCATCTTTGTTCAGTCTCAACCTGTGGTGTCTCAAACTCAGGAAAATGAACTTCTCTCTAAAATGAAACTCATTTAGATTGTAGACATTATTGATATATTGTGGTATATTTCTAGGCCAATACATGGGGGATATGAGGGAATTCAGATTTCAAAAGTAATTAAACTCAGTAATGCTCTGTTTCTTTGACACTTAGCGGGTTGGTTTGTTTGCTGTCTTACCAGGATTTAGATGGTGGGATGTGAGACAAGTGGAGAAACTTGTGCGGGACATGTTAGCTTGGTTAGCTTAATGCAGAGATTGGAGCTGTGTGGAGGTAGTTAGCCTCTATAGAAAGAGAAGAAATGTGGCTCCTGGTAACAGCAAAACTGTCATCAATGTAAATGTTGTAAATTCAGACAATTGACATGTTGTAAATTAGACATAGCAATGTTGAATATACATGCTGTAAATTACATTTAACTGGCTTAATTGCTAATGTTGTCTACTTCAGAGTTGCAAGGTGTGTGAACGGTGTTTACAGTGGCTGGTTTCACAAAGACAGATTTGGCCCATAGATGTATCAAGGAACTTGATACCTGCCTTTTCAGTCTAATGAGTGTTGCTGTGCTGGTGCATACGCCAAAAAAGGTTTATCTTCCCAGGTTTACTTCCTGGTTATGCGGCCCACTGAATATGCGCAGTAGTGTTTCTCCTGCTGACCCCACCCAGGAGATCCTGCTCAGTCCATACAGACTTTACATTGTGATGATGTCAGAGATTTTTAAATTTCTTCGCTTTTCTCAGCTTGAGGAAAGTTTTACAAATATAAAACCTCCATAGATCAAGCTTTCATGATTAGAACGAGTCATAATTTTTTGCATTTTGAGGTGCTTTTTGGGCCGCAGGGTCACTGGGCACTTTTCAAAGCAAGGCTGAGTGGCGCTGTCCAAATGATTAATGGGCTGAACAGTCAACTGTGTCAAACTGCTCAGCTCCTCTCACTGCACTTGTTTGCCCACATGGAGAAACGACGGTAAGACATGAGCTTACGTAGGTGCAGCTAACATTGTAAAATGGTGGTTTTGGTTAAGTTAGCCACATAAAATACTTCAAAAAAAATGGTTGGGTTTAGGAATAGAACATGGTTTCAGCTAAAATAATCATGTTAATTACATCAATAAAATAACATACAGTATATAACTGTCAGTACCATTAACCAAAGGAAGTGTAGCAAGGTCGGGGTGGATTGGTGGGAATCACAGGGCTTTCACTTGGGAGACCAGGTTTGCTCCCAAAATTATTTTAACACCAAACATAATTTCTTTCTCTTTTTCGCCATTCTCACATATCATACTAATAAGGTTGAGTTAACGTGTTGTATAGCTTCTATATTGGCTTGGCAGCTGCAGCTACCTTTATTTCAAAAACACTGTTTGAGTCTTGACACAGTGGCCATAACCTTTAGTGTGCAATAGAAGCCTTAGCTGCTACTAGCCGACATGAGGCATTCAAGCATGAAGCAATTAAGTCAATATGCACAGACAGTGTTTCATACATAATGCTAATGCTCTACTCTGTGCTAGTCAAGGTCATTATGGCAAAATTAAGGCTTAACACTACAGACAATAGCTTTGTGAAACTGACCTCTGGAGTGCAGCATGCAGTCACTGTGGCTAAACTAGCTGCTGATCGTCCACAAACAGCTTACATACCTCCAAACCATAGGCTGGTACTTTGTAACAACAACTTGTTTTCCTCTCTCCCCACATGTTAAATACAGAAGATGGTGTGGGTGTGGGGTTTTGGAATTGTTAAAAGACATGTCAGAGCTGTGTTAAGTCAGGAAAAGAATGTAAAGAGTAACTGATTACATTTTCAAGTAACATGCCAAACATTGCTGAAAAGGGGTCACCATTATAGTTAAGAAAAGAACCTACCATTATCATGTCACTCTGTATGATGCCTGTATTTTAAATAGATTAAACACTGAAGCAGATATTAACATATATCTGTAAAAACCTCACTATATTTGGTTGTTATGCTATGTTAACACTTTTCAGTTTGAGTTGTGTTGTACTAATCTGAGCCAGGCTGATGGACATAGAAAGCTCCACGCTTGTTTTGCACCCTTTCTGGTAGCTATCTTTCTAACCACGAAAACAACCTCAGAAGAGATCCTGTGGAAATAAAGAAGTTTGATGTTGTATGCCACATGTAATGGCATAAAACAACATGAGACCTTTAACTATGACTTACAGTATCTCACAGTATTTTATGTACATCTCGGAAAGTGAAGGAATGTGTTACATCCTTTTTATCTGACGAGTTAAGTTCAGTGTGCAATTTCAGTCTGACATCCGGCAACCTATGGAGGGCAGCGGGCCTGCTGCAGGTGATTGTCATTAACTTCACCCAGAGGGGAGGAACTCATCAGTGTAATCAGTGGACACTTATCCTCCCTGTCAGCGAGGATGTCAGATGTGAGAGTCAAGGATGGTTCCCAGAGGGCAGAGGAGTTCAGTTGATGACTCTACAGCGCTGACTGTACTGATGGTGATTCTCATTCATGCCCACACAGGGCTGAGGAGTTGGGTTTTTTTCTCTTTAAATGGGACATTTGGATGGAAATCTAATCCATGAGGAGCAGGGGACATGACTATTTCTGGGTGACATGGTGGATATTTGGAAATGTGAAAGAATGGACTTGGTGGCAGATGATAAAGATGTGGAATATAAAGAGCACATGAACAAAAGAATGTTTTTCATTAGAAAATGCGATGCTTGATTATGTAGTACTTTAGATTACAGCCCACAAATTACAGTGTAATTTAGCACATGGTATTGATATAATACTATACCACATACATGTGGAGACAAACATGTGGTACACCTTTGTGTTTGAGTTGAGTACATTTAAGTCATTACTGGTACAAGGCAGGAAAATGGCTAAAGGAGTTGGTATTCCAATTAAATGTTAGGACATAATTTATTTTAAAATTACACATCTACAAAACATATTTTGGGAAATTACAATGTAAAAAGTTTACAGTTGTAGAGTACTTAAAACTGATGTTAGCAAAGAACTGAGACCAGTTTTTAGGTCCTTAAAAGCAATCATAAATTAACATAAATTATCAACAGTAAATAAAAGTTATAAAAGTTAGTCATGTTATGTCGAAAACATCCATATATTGCGAGATATCTACTGAATTTAGTATGCTAACCAGCTAGTCCTGGACCATCCTGTCTTGTAATACCACTTTGTACCTCAAGAGGCGATAGTCTGATAGTATAGCTCAGGCCTCCCCCATAGTTTCTGCTGGAAGATGTGTGCATGTAGCGAGTTCACTGCGTTCCACAAACTCTCTTGGCTTTTTCAGTCTAATAGATAAACAAAATAAACTCACAAAATGTCAAGAAAGGACGTATTCCTACACCTATATTTTCCTCATTAAACAGAAAAATAAAACTTTACATCTGAATTCAGGTTTGTTTGTTTTTTTTAACCAAACTAAGTCCAGCTTAATTGCCTTAACTCATCGTAAAACACACTTCATTCAAACTCAACAGAAACAAATTAAACTGACCAAAACTGCCTTGGTTAGTCTTTCCATTGTTCCAACAATCATCAAATCTGGTTTGGTAAAAATAAACCCTTAATTCACTGACTGTACACTCTGTTTTTCCCTGCTGCCTCTATGATGTCCAAACTCCCTCTCGCTCTTCATGCCTCTTCTGTCCCTGCCTGAACTTGCCGTGTCTTTGTCGTCCCCGGAGTCACAATCTTGGTCGGGGTTACTGTAAATCACCTCAGTAATCCTTGTCTTCAAACTGGCCTTTGTTGGTCTTGGAGGCTGTGTCTATGTTTTTGCCAATTTAAAAAAAAAATGACGAAATGACCACTACTTTATGGTGACAGTACACCACCATCAGGTAACAGCATTTTCTCACATATGTGAAAAATTCCACAGTGTAACTCTGTGGTATGCAGGGTTGGAAGCAGTTTCTTGGAACTACTTTACCAAGTCAATCACAAAGTAAATATTGTGTAGGCAGGCTGTAATGTGTGGCATTAGCCTACTTTTTCTGACATTACACGGTACCCTCTAACATCACTTAAATAAACACTGTTAAACAGAAAACTAATTACAATATGCCCATCTCAATGTAAAAACGTATCTCGAAATTTAAACAGTAAGAATTTAAAGCATTTGCTTGTTTGTTTGAAGATCTGAGACTCTGAACTGAATTTGGTGTCCTGTATGAACAGAACAGACTGTAATTTGCCTTTTATTTTGCAAAGGCACCTTTCTCAGCATTTCAGAGGAAAGCTACAGGATTTCTTTTTGAACATTACATTAAAAAGAGCTGCTGAAACCAAACACAAACACACAGTGAGCATGCCTTTGAGTGAGGACTACAGGGTATTGATAGGATTTTATTGATACCATTATCTTATTGATGTTGCTCTCCAAAAAAGACATAAGATGAAAAGATGAGAAAATATTAAACAGTTAAGGGGTTAAGCACTTCTCATTCATCCCACAGACAGTGTCAGACAAGCAGCAGCCATAGAATCACCGGCAATAACTCAGCAGAAGACAGACATCCAAGTTCAACTCATTCTTCATCACCAGACAAGAGAAAACAACACAAGAAAAAAACAGCAGAATATCACGGGGCACAGATTTACAGCCACAATCCACTTCACCACAGTGGATTGCAGTTAGCTTAGGTATGCTTGGTAGCCACAGCCAATAGCTTGCATAGCATGAAATGCTAACTGCTAGGTGAGTTTGAGCTGAGAACCAGAGATAATTTTATATTGCTCATGGTTGTTAATATTTTCAACATACAGAGATGGCCAGCCCTTAATTAAAACTGATGCTTACCGTGTCCTGAGTTAATAAGTTCAGACTTATTTTTATAACCACAGTGAGTTGACTTAATGAGGTTGAGACAGTTTTATTAACCAGTCAAATACGCTGCACTGCTTCAGATTTATAGAATAGGCCTACTCTTTTTCTGTTTCATAAGGTTGTTGGTTGTTTTTTTGTTTTTTTTTTTACATATGTTTAATTAAGCTGCATTTTCACTACATTTAATGAAGTGAGGCCACAGTTTGAATGGTTTCCCCTGTCGGCCATAACTGGAGAGTACAAAATTTAAACCCACAGTTACTTAACTTCAATTATAATTGAATACGCCAGCTATTTTAGATTCAATTAATGTTACATTAATACCAATAGCACAAGCATTTGTCCAGAAACGTATCAATATTTCGGTACTGTCCAGTCAATTTAGTACCGATTCTCGATACCCATCCCTAATGAGGACATACAATAAAGGTGCTTGATCGAAGTGTAGGTTTCTTGAGGGATTCACATTTTGTTTTTCATTTTTTAACTCATTCATTAGATGATACTATTTGTACAGCTTTTCTGTGTTTTATTGAAGTTGTCCTGGAGTGTCTTAACAACCTTGTTTGCTGTATTATTCAGCTGTGCTGTTTAAATCAAACCAGAATAGGAAAAAAAGGGATTATTTTCTTGTCTGTTTAAACTTTCTGTGTTTGAAATGCAACATGTGAGAAACAGTGAAGGCTCTCTGAAGTGCTTGATGCGTGGATTCATATTTTGAAATATATCCAAGCTTGTGATTGTGTGTTTATGCAGTGTATATTACATTATTATATTAAACTTTGTTGTATTTCCTTGAAGAGATCTTTTTATTCCATAAAAAAACCCTGCTGTGCATTATTTCAAATTCCTCAGTGCTTTCTCACAAATGAGAATCTCTTTTAAAAAGGCCTTCACTTCTATAAAAGGAGCTTTTATTTGGTTTCTGTTAAAGAAAACAAAACAAGAATCCTCAAACCCATCACTGTCACAGTTGTGACCAAAAGAAGGAAAATTCCAGTATTGGTTCCCACCAGTTGGGCTCCCCTCAGAGTTTGACTTTGCTGATTATAGTGGAGTACATTTCCTGCATGAAAGCAACTCAATGATCCCTACAGGAGGTCTGAGGAAACAGCATGTCTTCCCATTATGTTGTGTGCTGTAAATATCGAGCAAGAAGGAGCATACAGGTACAGCAGATGACAAGAAACGACACTTCTATCCACAGGTGCTCTGCTGAAATGAAATTACACTATAGGGACATAAGATTATTTTTCATGAAAATTGGTTCAAAGGAAAAAAGGGACATGGCTGTTTTTTACTTATTCTTCCTCACCCCCACCCACCACCCCTACCAGGGTTCTGGTAAATGAAAAAATCCACCATTTTTACCTGCCAAAAATGCAGGCTGGGTATGACTTTAGTATTTGATTATTAAAAAATGCTGTAGTAAAACAACTTGACAAACATCACAGAGGTACTTGGGGGCTTGTTTAAGAATATGATATAATTGAGTTTTTCTTTACATATAATTTTTTTTAAAAATTCTATTAAAAACATAAATGGGATATTGTTGTGATTTAAAAAATAATAAAAATAAATAAATAATTATTTTAAAAAATGTGTACTAAAGAAAAACAAAAACAAATAATGACAGCTGTAGGCTGACAGATGGAGAGTATTTCAGTAAAGGAAAGGAAGAAAAAATATTTTAAACAACCTTCTTGGCCATTCGAGTATGGATTTCTAAGTTACGAGGTGCACTCGAATGCACCATGAACCCCCATATAATCCAATCAGGTCCCTCAGGTCATCAGGTGGAGGTCTTTTATCAGTACCCAGAATTAGATCCAGGGCTGGTGAGGGTGCCTTTAGCTACTGTTCGTTGGAACAAACTGCCTGCTGATATGAGGTCCATCATCATCAACTGTGTCTACTTTTAAAAACAAACTCAAAACTTACCCCTTCTCTCAGGCTTATGGTTGATTAACTGCGATGGAAGCCGGGAAGCCACTGAACTAATACACCACATTCAATTTCACCACACCACAGTCTGCATGGGTTGTAGCTGCAGTAGTGGGCCAATCACGCGTCACATTAAATCAAAGAATGGTTGTGGCGATTGGCTGCGAGAAAACCCACAGAAATATTACGTTTTTTCTAGAACTGTATACTCAAAGTATTCAAATGCAGGAATTTGACTGTCTTCTTGACATTTGACTGGAGAAGTTTCAACACTACTGTGTCGTTCGGGTCAATACGTTAAATGTAATGAGTACCGATAGCCAGCCCTTGATAGTGCACACACAGAAAAACACACTTACTTCCTTCCATCCAAATGAGGTCCAGTTGTGTGCATTTGGGACACTAATAAATACAATCATCTCAAACCTTCACCAGATAAACTTTTGTAAGCATACAGTCAACACTGAGGCCAAAAACACAATGTGATACATGCCGTGGGCAATCAAGTATTTGTTGACACTGGAAAAATTCAATAAACTTAATGCAAGGCACAACCTCTGCTGGCCAAGTCTAGTTGATATGTATGTTCACATACTTTCTGTCTATCTAATTCATTATTATTCACCATGACTGTTGTAGTTTTGCTAGACTGGCTACACTAACCTGGGTTTGGGTGTAATGGAGAAAATATTCTTGTTCCAAAATACATTTTGATTTGTATTATTACTTACGTAGATGTAGATGTATTCTGTCTGAACTTTGGAGATATCTTAGTGATGATGATTTTTGTGGATGCCTCCTCCCATCATTGGCCTGATGTTCAATTACTCCCACATTCTGTGACTCCAATCAGTTATTCTATGATGTTTGTGTCTGCAATAACCAAAACCAAAGAGCGACAGAAAGCTGATACTGGCCAGCAGGTTTAGCTGCCTATACTTACCATCCAAAGATGAGTATGAATCAATCAGACGTCAATGATATAGTATTCTTTTGTTCACAATTTCTTCTCTTTTTAGAGCAGCTCTGCCTCTGACAAACATGTGCAAAACAAAAACTTCAAAGTGCATGAGAAATTATGAAGGATCAGGGTACATTTACCTTTAGAGCTTGGGATTAATGATGCAGATTTCTCCTGGAGGTATCGCAGGTATGGTGACAGATAATAGAGTTTTAAGCCACCTATTACATACAGTATAGTGTCTTTATGAAAGGAAATATGGCTTCCAAAAGTAGATTTGCACCTTGAGATCAGCTTCAAGCCACTTTACTGTGTTTTTTACACCACAATATGGTAAGAGACAAAAAGGCACTCTGCTGCATGCAGCAGAAAAATACTTGACCAAACAGTGATCAGCACATCGACTTAAGGATCCCCTCCACACATGTCTGACATGGGTTTAGCTGAAAAAAAGTATAATTACCCAATTAAAATTCTTAAAATTGCATCTATTTCTTCTCCCTCATTAAAAATTCCAGAATATATGAAAATACAAATATTTTTCATTTCATGAGTTTAACTATTGGACACAAGACATGTCCTCACTCACTCACTCACTCACTCACTCACTCACTCACTCACTCACTCACTCACTCACTCACTCACTCACTCACTCA